>OX336391.1:557890775-558490775 GCA_946902985.2 Meconema thalassinum
AGGTGAAAAGTTGGCTGAATCTTCGAGGAGTATCGCCTTTGTGCATACTGTATTATACGCAGCGATTTGGATAGATTCTGTCTATTTCCAACGCTTGCATGAATTATGGCCACTATTGACGTCCGTCGAGACGCAGTGAGCATGTGTACCAATGGTCTACCCTGAGAGGTAGGATCATATTCGTCGTCTAGGAACGCAGATTTCCTGATATATTATTAATGACAGCTGCTGGTGAAAACCGTGGGGTTTCACTATGATGCGCGTCCTAAAGCCAAAATTTATCACCATAGAAACGGCAAGGCTATCACTAAAATTCCACCCCAGCCATGAATGTTTATTAAGGAGCCAGTTTGAGCCCAAATACACTATAAAGATAGGTGTTAATTAATTAAATGACTCAATTGCTTAGGAATCACGCCTAGCGTATCTGTACTGTTATATAATTGTAAACAAGTTTGACCTTGACGATAGAGAGAGAAAGGTATTGCAGACCATTTCCGTGGCAGCCATCTTGGTTAGCCAGCTGGAACGAATTTTATGACCTGCTGAGGGGGAGAAAGGTCCGTCGACCGATCCCTTATCATTTACAGTCACAGTAGGACACTGAGGAATCTCGGTATTTAAATATGCAATCAAGATATGAGTATTATAATGATGCCAATTGAATTAAATGGTGTGTGGCAAGTCACATACGTTGTTGGATCATAGAAATCAGATAATATTTGGCGAAGTTATCCTCTGAGGAGGAAAGCTGAACCAAAATAATGTAGGCATCTTCTTTAATATGCATTTTGCCAGTTCATGCTAATTTATGCATACGGGTATGTGTTTTTCCCAGAACATGACACAGTTGTAACTATGGTAAGCCCGACAAGACCCAGAAAATCGTTATATGGTGAAACTATAAAATATTCTATCCATGTTTTTTTTAAGGAGCATGTACCACTGTCCTAGATCGTTCATAGGGATGGAAAGAAGGAAGATGATTCGCACGACACAACAAATATTTGTTAATAAATGCAGAATATAATGAATTTTTGGTAGTTAAAGTAAATGCCGTAAGAGACGAAATAGTGTCTTAGTAATCTCATTTTTATGTGACATGTGATTTTGTGTTAAGATACTCCCATTAACTAAAATTGTGTCACATGATGAATACTATGGAAACCTTGTAATCTGAACTATTATTGACAGGATGTTAGAAGTAGGTTTGAGTGCAGTGTAGCACTATTATGTAGAAGAAAGCTCACAGAATAACCCTATTTTATTTGTGGGAATTAAATGTAAATTGTCCTTTGATTTGTATTTGTTGTATAGCCATGATTTTAGACCAGTAAATGTTTTATTTGTAGGAATGTTGTGTATTTCCTGTAGAAGTAGTTACCTGGTAGACTCAAATCCTGAGCATGTGGTCGTATTGTGGGCAGGAACGTCCCATACCTCGAAAGACCGTGAGCTAGTTGGGATACGAACACATGGTCCACATGGTGAAAATCGGGTACAATATATATATATACATCAGTTTCTTGTGGACACGATAACTGCCGTAATTTTGCACCAATCACTTTGAATTTTTTACATAATATGTATCCCATTAAAATCTCAGTCGAGTTCGTTATTGGGCAAAATCGGTCAAAGAGGGTGAAAATGGGAGGCTTTTTTTTTTCAAAAAAGTGAAATATTGCTATAACTCTCTTAATATCTGAAATATTGAATCCATTCAAAGTTCATACTATGTGTCGGACAAGGCCCTAAAACTTATGTTTGAAAATTATTTTGATAGCACTAACCATTGACCAAAGGGGTGGGAAAAAGTGGGATTTTCGGGAAACATTAATCATATCTCTGTTAATAGGCACAATATCATAACCGTACAAAGTGAACAATATTCTTCCAATGAATACCGAAAACTTTTATCTGAAATAATTTTTGATATGACCCACCATTACGCCACGGGGTGAGCAAAATGATTTAAATTATAAGAAAATGCCAAGTGCCAAGAGAGGTTGTCATGACAACTTTACTTTTTAGGTAGATTTCATTAGAAAGCTAACTATTGCAATGGGTCCCATGTTTCGACTTCCGGAAAATTTCGACATATCTTCGCGTTTCACATCCCCCAGACCCCAAAACCACGGTCAGTTCAAAAGTTTATATATAATTTATGTATGTATATATATACAGGGTGTATTTGATATGATGGAAGTCCGTTACACTGATGATAGAAGAGACTATTTTAAGCTTCCTAGGTAAAAAATTTGTCACCTATCTTGAAATTGATAATTAATCATTAAAAAGTCAATGTTTTTAGTTATTTCAGAGACTAATCAGGCAGAAAGTGGTGCGGCAGGCTGGGGTAAACGAGGCGGAGCCAGGAGAGACGACGCGCGAAGGGGAAGTTGTTACGTAATCGGAGCATTGACCTTACCGGTTGACTTGAGGGGTGGTAGGCTATCAGCTGTTATGAGGATAAGCGCTACCGTCTCGTAAGAAAATGTGCATTGCCGTTGTTCTTGTTGTTGTTGTTGTTGACAACGCACGCAATGGCGTGGGACGTTAGGACCGGTAGTATTGTGTAGCCTACTTTGTAAGTGTGGAATTCATTGATTGATGTTCATGTATAAAATAATTTCGATACTCAGCCCTGATGTATCATTGGCGTCCGTGTCGGATCTTCTGTTGACTAGTTTCTGAAAATACTAAAAACATTCACTTAATGAAATGCAGTGTGACAAAATTCCGACATCCCGTAGTCTGTTCAGAACTAGGCATTTTGGACGGAAGTAAAATACTTGATGTTTTGTTTGAGAGGCTTGGCGATTTTGGTCATTTAGCCCCATGTAGCTGGGTGTGGGTAGAATTTGTGTGATGACCTGTGTTTTGTGGTTTCTGTAGTAATGTGGGTATTTGTAATTCAGGTGAGGATTCGGAAGAAGGCGCCGGCCGTTGGGGCAGTGCAACTGCCTCTCACCTGGAGGCCCTGGGTTCGATTCCTGGCTCCATCAGGGATATTAGAAACTGACGTGAGGACTGAAACGCAGTGCACTAAGCCTCGTGAGGGCAATTGAGTAGCTGTCTGACAGTGAGGCAGTTCCCGAGTCAGGAAAATCAAGATTAATGGCCGAGGGGACCCGATGCACTGACCACGCGTCACCCTAATATCTGCAGGCCAAATGGCTGGGCAACGGTCGTTGGTAGGCCTAGACCCTTCATGGGCTGCACTGCCAGCGGTTATGATTATTGAGAAGAAGGCGGCCGTGGCCTTAAGTTAGGAACAATCCCGACATTTGCCTGGGGTAGAAGTGGGAACCATTGGAAAACTACTTCCAAGATTTAATACTAGTACGGTACCACATGTTCATATTGTGAATTGTCCCATCCCATCTCCAGCCCTCGGGTGGCCATTAACTGGAGAGGGGGGGGGGGAGGGTTGATTTATTGGTCCATCAACAATGTAAATACATATGAAAATACACGAAAATGAAAATAAAATACAAATACATTGTTATAATACAGTGTTATAATAATAATAATAATAATAATAATAGTCTAATAATAATAATAATAATAATAAGAGTCAGCATGTGTAGTTCTGGTGGTAGAATGCTAACATTCCCGAGGGTGCGATCTACGTTCAGTCATGTAGTAAATGAATGGGATCTAATACGATCATGCCCATGGATTTCATGGCACATACAAGAGATCCTACGTACATTAAAGTCTGGCAACTCGACATACCAAAAAGAAACATAAAAGAAGTTAGTATGTCTAAAAGCCCACTATTACTATTATTAGTATTATTAATATGTTTATTACAGTTGTTTCACTATCTTCACACAAAGATAGACCAACAGTTCCTTAAATTAATTTACCAAATCTTTAGGATTTCTATTTTCTATGCATAGTTCATGAAGCTGGCAAAATCCTAGACAGATCCTCCATCACTAGTCATGTTGCCACTCCCCATGAAGGTGTGAATCAGCTGTTCATAGGCTCGGTTTGTGTATTTCAATGTCATTGGCAGACAAGGCGAGGAGGTCACTCAACTGCAGACTCTGGTCAACATTCCTCAGCGTAGGAGGGGAGGGTGACGGGGAGAAGTCAGCTCTGCTGCTGAGGGGAACGAAGTGAAAGCCCGTTTCCAAGACATTGACCGACGATTTTTGTGATTTAATTCCACCTACACTAATTATGATCCGACTTAACTTCATGAAGATATTTGCTTAGAATACCATCTTCTATCACCAGTGTAAAGGACTTCCATCATATCAAATACACCCTGTATATATATACATATATATATACAGGGTGTATTTGATATGATGGAAGTCCGTTACACTGGTGATACAAGAGACTATTCTAAGCTTCCTAGGTAAAAAATTTGTCACCTATCTTGAAATTGATAATTAATCATTAAAAAGTCAATGTTTTTAGTTATTTCAGAAACTAATCAGGCAGAAAGTGGTGCGGCAGGCTGGGGTAAACGAGGCGGAGCCAGGAGAGACGACGCGCGAAGGGGAAGTTGTTACGTAATCGGAGCATTGACCTTACCGGTTGACTTGAGGGGTGGTAGGCTATCAGCTGTTATGAGGAAGAGCTCTACAGTCTCGTAAGAAAATGTGCATTGCCGTTGTTCTTGTTGTTGTTGACAGCGCACGCAATGGCTTGGGACGTTGGGACCGGTTGTATTGTGTAGCCTACTTTGTGAGTGTGGAATTCATTGATTGATTCATGTATAAAATAATTTCGATACTCAGCCCTGATGTATCATTGGCGTCCGTGTCGGACCTTCTGTTGACTAGTTTCTGAAAATACTAAAAACATTCACTTAATGAAATGCAGTGTGACGAAATTCCGACATCCCGTAGTCTGTTCAGAACTAGGCATTTAGGACGGAAGTAAAATACTTGATGTTTTGTTTGAGAGGCTTGGCGATTTTGGTCATTTAGCCCCATGTAGCTGGGTGTGGGTAGAATTTGTGTGATAACCTGTGTTTTGTGGTTTCTGTAGTAACTTAATGTGGGTATTTGTAATTCAGGTGAGGATTCGGAAGAAGGCGCGGGCCCTGTGGTGTTGGGGCAGTGCAACTGCCTCTCACCTGGAGGCACTGGGTTCGATTCCTGGCTCCATCAGGGATATTAGAAACTGACGTGAGGGCTGGAACGCAGTGTACTAAGCCTCGTGAGGGCAATTGAGTAGCTGTCTGACAGTGAGGCAGTGCCCGAGTCAGGAAAATCAAGATAAATGGCCGAGGGGACCCGATGCACCGACCACGCGTCACCCTAATATCTGCAGGCCAAATGGCTGTACAGCGGTCGCATGGTAGGCCTAAGCCCTTCATGGGCTGCACTGCCAGCGGTTATGATTATTGAGAAGAAGGCGGCCGTGGCCTTAAGTAAGGAACAATCCCGGCATTTGCCTGGGGTAGAAGTGGGAACCCATGGAAAACTACTTCCAAGATTTAATACTAGTACGGTACCACATGTTCATATTGTGAATTGTCCCATCCCATCTCCAGCCCTCGGGTGGCCATTAACTGGAGAGGGGGGGGGGGGTTGATTTATTGGTCCATCAACAATGTAAATACATATGAAAATACACGAAAATGAAAATAAAATACAAATACATTGTTATAATACAGTGTTATAATAATAATAATAATAATAATAATAATAGTCTAATAATAATAATAATAATAATAAGAGTCAGCATGTGTAGTTCTGGTGGTAGAATGCTAACATTCCCGAGGGTGCGATCTACGTTCAGTCATGTAGTAAATGAATGGGATCTAATACGATCATGCCCATGGATTTCATGGCACATACAAGAGATCCTACGTACATTAAAGTCTGGCAACTCGACATACCAAAAAGAAACATAAAAGAAGTTAGTATGTCTAAAAGCCCACTATTACTATTATTAGTATTATTAATATGTTTATTACAGTTGTTTCACTATCTTCACACAAAGATAGACCAACAGTTCCTTAAATTAATTTACCAAATCTTTAGGATTTCTATTTTCTATGCATAGTTCATGAAGCTGGCAAAATCCTAGACAGATCCTCCATCACTAGTCATGTTGCCACTCCCCATGAAGGTGTGAATCAGCTGTTCATAGGCTCGGTTTGTGTATTTCAATGTCATTGGCAGACAAGGCGAGGAGGTCACTCAACTGCAGACTCTGGTCAACATTCCTCAGCGTAGGAGGGGAGGGTGACGGGGAGAAGTCAGCTCTGCTGCTGAGGGGAACGAAGTGAAAGACAAGCAAATATCTTCATGAAATTAAGTCGGATCTTAATTAGTGTAGGTGGAATTAAATCACAAAAATCGTCGGTCAATGTCTTGGAAACGGGCTTTCACTTCGTTCCCCTCAGCAGCAGAGCTGACTTCTCCCCGTCACCCTCCCCTCCTACGCTGAGGAATGTTGACCAGAGTCTGCAGTTGAGTGACCTCCTCGCCTTGTCTGCCAATGACATTGAAATACACAAACCGAGCCTATGAACAGCTGATTCACACCTTCATGGGGAGTGGCTACATGACTAGTGATGGTGGATCTGTCTAGGATTTTGCCAGCTTCATGGACTATGCATAGAAAATAGAAATCCTAAATATTTGGTAAATTAATTTAAGGAACTGTTGGTCTATCTTTGTGTGAAGATAGTGCAACAACTCTAATAAACATATTAATAATACTAATAATAGTAATAATAGACTTTTAGACACACTAACTTCTTTTATGTTTCTTTTTGGTATGTCGAGTTGCCAGACTTTAATGTACGTAGGATTTCTTGTATGTGCCATGAAATCCATGGAGATGATCGTATTAGATCCCATTCATTTACTACATGACTGAACGTAGATCGCACCCTCGGCAAGGTTAGCACTCTACCACCAGAACTACACATGCTGACTCTTATTATTATTATTAGACTATTATTATTATTATTATTGTTATAACACTGTATTATAACAATGTATTTGTATTTTATTTTCATTTTCGTGTATTTTCATATGTATTTACATTGTTGATGGACCAATAAATCAACCCCCCCTCTCCAGTTAATGGCCACCCGAGGGCTGGAGATGGGATGGGACAATTCACAATATGAACATGTGGTACCGCACTAGTATTAAATCTTGGAAGTAGTTTTCCATGGGTTCCCACTTCTACCCCAGGCAAATGTCGGGATTGTTCCTAATTTAAGGCCACGGCCGCCTTCTTCTCAATAATCATAACCGCTGGCAGTGCAGCCCATGAAGGGCCTAGGCCTACCAAGCGACCGCTGTCCTGCCATTTGGCCTGCAGATATTAGGGTGACGCGTGGTCAGTGCATCGGGTCCCCTCGGCAATTAATCTTGATTTTCCTTACTCGGGCACTGCCTCACTGTCAGACAGCTACTCAGTTGCCCTCACGAGGCTTAGTGCACTGCGTTCCAGCCCTCACGTCAGTTCCTAATATCCCTGATGGAGCCAGGAATCGAACCCAGGGCCTCCAGGTGAGAGGCAGTTGCACTGCCCCAACACCACAGGGCCGGCGCCTTCTTCCGAATCCTCACCTGAATTACAAATACCCACATTACTACAGAATCCACAAAACACAGGTTATCACACAAATTCTACCCACACCCAGCTTCATGGGGCTAAATGACCAAAATCGCCAAGCCTCTCAAACAAAACATCAAGTATTTTACTTCCGTCCTAAATGCCTCGTTCTGAACAGACTACGGGATGTCGGAATTTTGTCACACTGCATTTCATTAAGTGAATGTTTTTAGTATTTTCAGAAACTAGTCAACAGAAGGTCCGACACGGACGCCAATGATACATCAGGGCTGAGTATCGAAATTATTTTATACATGAACATCAATCAATGAATTCCACACTTACAAAGTAGGCTACACAATACTACCGGTCCTAACGTCCCAAGCCATTGCGTGCGTTGTCAACAACAACAACAACAAGAACAACGACAATGCACATTTTCTTACGAGACGGTAGCGCTTATCCTCATAACAGCTGATAGCCTACCACCCCTCAAGTCAACCGGTAAGGTCAATGCTCCGATTACGTAACAACTTCCCCGTCGCGCGTCGTCTATCCTGGCTCCGCCTCGTTTACCCCAGCCTGCCGCACCACTTTCTGCCTGATCAGTTTCTGAAATAACTAAAAACATTGACTTTTTAATGATTAATTATCAATTTCAAGATAGGTGACAAATTTTTTACCTAGGAAGCTTAGAATAGTCTCTTCTATCACCAGTGTAACGGACTTCCATCATATCAAATACACCCTGTATATGTATATATATATATGTATATCAGTTTTTGTGGACACGATAACTGCCCTAATTTTGCACCAATCAGTTTGCATTTTTTACATAATATGTAGCCCATTAAAATCTCGGTCGTGTTCGTTAATGGGCAAAATCGGTCAAAGGGGGTGAAAATGGGAGGCTTTTTTCGAAAAAGTGAAATATCGCTATAACTCTCTTAATATCTGAAATATTGAATCCATTCAAAGTTCATACTATGTGTCGGACAAGGCCCTAAAATTTATGTTTGAAAAGTTTTTTGATAGCATCAACCATTGACCAAAGGGGTGGGAAGAAGTGGGTTTCTCGGGAAACATTAATCATATCTCTGTTAATAGGCACAATATCAAAACTGTACAAAATGGACAATATTCCTCCAATAATTACCTAAAACTTTTGTCTGAAAGAATTTTTGATATGACCCACCATTACGCCACGGGGTGAGCAAAATGATTTAAATTATAAGAAAATGCCAAGTGCCAAGAGAGGTTGCCATGACAACTTTACTTTTAATTGGTAAGGGATGAGCCATCAGCAGTTGCTATGACAACGCCACTGCACGAGATAACATTCAGTTTTCCATCTGTCTGTGGGAAGCGACTTCGGAATCGGAACTGGTAGCGTGCTGAACTTCTATGCCCAAGGTCGCGGGTTCAAACCCGGCTGAAGTCGTAGGATTTACTAAGAGCGCTAAAAAACTGAGTTTGCTTTCCTTCGGAGGGGAAGTTCCAACGTTCGTTGCGAGTTGATGGTTCCGATGGTATCTAGTAGCCAAGTTCGCAGCTAGGTGTCGTTGATGGTAGTATTTTAGGTAGATTTCATTAGAAAGCTAACTATTGCAATGGGTACCATGTTTCGATTTCCGGACAATTTCGACATATCTTCGCGTTTCACATCCCCCAGATCCCAAAACCACCGTCAGTTCAAAAGTTTATATATAATTTATGTATGTATATATATATATATATTGGGCCGATAACCTAGATGTTAGGCCCCTTAAAACAACAATTATCATCATCATCATCATCATATATATATATATCAGTTTCTTGTGGACACGATAACTGCCGTGATTTTGCACCAATTACTTTGAATTTTTTACCGAATATGTATACCCATAGAATCTCGGTCGAGTTCGTTACTGGGCTAAATCGGTCGAAGGGGATGAAAATGGGGGACTTTTTTTTCGAAAAAATGAAATATTGTTATAACTCTCTTAATATGTGAAATATCGAATCCGTTCCAAGTTCATACCATGTGTCGAAGAAAGCTCAAAAATTTATGTTTGAAACGATTTTTGATAGCACCAACCATTGACCAAAGGGGTGGGAAAAAGTGGGTTTTTCGGGAAACATTAATCATATCTCTGTTAATAGGCACAATATCAAAACCGTACAAAATGGACAATATTCCCCTAATAATTACCTAAAACTTTTGTCTGGAAGAATTTTTGATATGAACTACCATTACGCCAAGGGATGAGAAAAATGATTTCGGAATTATAAGAACATGCCAAGAGCTATCAGTGGTTGCAATGGCAACACTACTAAATTGATGAGGGATGAGCCATCAGACGTTGCCATGACAACGCAGTTGCTCGAGATTAGATTCAGATTTCCATCTGACTAAGTGTGAAGCGGCTTCGGTGACGTAACTGGTAGCATGCTGAACTTCTATGCCCAAGGTCGCGGGTTCAAAGCCGGCCAAAGTCGTCGGATTTTCTAAGAGCGCTAAAATCCCTCAGTAGCTTTCCTTTGGAGGGCAAGTTCCAACGTTCGTTGCGAGTTGCTGATTGCGGTGGCATCTAGTAGCCAAGTTCACAGCTAGGTGTCGTTGACGGTAGTATCTGGTAGCAACATTAGGAACTACTGCTTGAAATTGAGCGTCTGTATTCCTTACCTGAATTACAGACTAATACAGCCATCACAATTCACACCGTTTATCAGACAGATTCTACATTCACCCAAAGTACACGGGGTTACATGACCGCGTTGTCGCAGCCCCTAAACTGGGGAACCAACCAACATCTCTGCGGGAGATATAATTTTTCGTGAAGAAGTAACAGACCGTTACATAGTTACACATCAGTGTCGAAACCTTGCATAAGGACAGTGTGACCACAAGTATAAAAACGGACTCCAAATGACAAGAAGGTTACCGTCATCATAAGGCAATAGAATGTTTAAAATATGCATAAAATGACGAAAAACAAATTTAATTAATCTCCAATTATAAAATACTTTCACGCAATAAATGAGGTCTGATCCTTCTATGAAAACCTGCATATTCTGCCTATTTTCGCCTATCCCCAAGTTTGTCCGGTGAAATCTACCTCCGCCTTCCGGCGTGCCGAGAGGACTTTTTTGATAAGGGATGAGCCATCAGCAGTTGCTATGACAACGCCACTGCACGAGATAACATTCAGTTTTCCATCTGTCTGTGGGAAGCGACTTCGGTATCGGAACTGGTAGTATGCTGAACTTCTATGCCAAGGTCGCGGGTTCAAACCCGGCTGAAGTCGTCGGATTTACTAAGAGCGCTAAAAAAACCTGAGTTTGCTTTCCTACGGAGGGGAAGTTCCAACGTTCGTTGTGAGTTGATGGTTCCGGTGGCATCTAGTAGCCAAGTTCACAGCTAGGTGTGGTTGATGGTAGTATTTTTAATTATGTAGCCTATTTTAGGTAGATTTCATCAGAAAGCTAACTATTGCAATGGGTGCCATGTTTCGACTTCCGGAAAATTTCGACATATCTTCGCGTTTCACATCCCCTAGACCCCCAAACCACCGTCAGTTCAAAAGTTTATATATATATGTGTGTGCATATATTGAACCCTTCAGAATAGCAGTGTTTTATGCAAGAAACTTGATCAAGGGGTCGCGCTCAGTTCATAGTGTGATGTTTACGTCCGCCAAACAACATGCTTTACTGAGGCAAGGGTCATAGGATAAAAACTGTAATTAAGAAAGTAAGGAGACAAGACGTAAGATAATAACATAATTTAATAACTAATTGTGCATAAAAGAAAATAAACAAACAATAATAAAAATATAACCTCCCTGAATTTTTCCCTGACAGGAATATCTAACATTTTGAGGAGTCAGACGGATCTCCCCCTTTATAATAAAATTGTGGATCCTAGTTCCACTACCTTGCATTTGAGTTTTATGTGCGCGTGATGACTAACTATGAGAAAATGAGTACTTGGATGACCGTTCGTTTACAACGGGTTAACAGCCACGGTGCTCACGAACAATCATCACGTAAATCAACGTTATGGATATGGGCATGACATTAATAAAAACCCTTTAAAAACTCTAATGCTGACACACACACTACCAATCTATTATTTACAGGAATCTCTCTGAGATCCTCATTAGCGCGATGACGCACTTAACAACATGAGTTACCAACAGGCCAATTGCTCAATGCACATAAGGAAAGACAGCATTGCACGTGACTCACGGGTCACTGACATGAAAATAAACCTGGAATAAACCAACAACAACAAAAGCCTGACCGGCTAAGATTACTTTACATGAACAAAACTGCATGTTAAGGTAACGCGTCGGAGATTATCGTGATTCGTAGGCAACTCCCATTTATTTCAACAAATTTTTACCATTGATCAGTTCTTATCTGTAATTCAAGTAATTAGAGAGCCAACGAGCACTCCTCACTAATGACCATGCTTTGCACGTTCAGACAGCCTTGTGAACATCTCCCCCTTTCCTCAATTACTTGTCAATTCCCACTCCAACTCAACATATGGTCAGACATAATCACATATCCACAATGCCCTCGCAAGGATACAATATGGACCGGGTACCAAGCTGACAGAAATCAGTCTCAGCTGAAATTCCCGCTTGTAATACCACAAAAAATACACACACACACACATCTGGGACCGACATGACGCTTTCCACACAGGTCTGCTGAATAGGTGCTCACAAACATTAAACACAATATTTAAACCTTACGATAGAGCTGATTACTTTTCGTCACAAATTATATTGCTCCAATCGGCAATAGTCACACTGAATCTGATCAATAATAAATCTTGAACAGATTTTAATTACCCTCCAATCTACTGTATAATTACATTAATTCAGTCCTACTTCTGAAACACAACAGATCTCCGAGATACGTTTTTAACCGCATTGCGTAACATATGTAAACACGGCCGTTCACATAGCTACGTTAGTTAACACAACACAAAAACAAGAATCTTCCACTAACTACATTCGTGCGAGCTGCTTCCATACAAAAGTGTGTCAGACCAAAACTAAATATACTACGTTAATCACACAAGCAAAGTATTTACAAAAATATGTCCCATAAACCATAAGTTAATTTATCAAATAATAAAGAATATTATTATTATTGTACTCATCTCTCTTGTAGTCACCCGTCAAAGAACGTCGGCTGCCATTTCCCAACTGAATGGTTGTATCTCATCTCAGCCATCTGGACGGAGTGTTGAGAATTCCAAACTTCCTCTGTAGTTGTCGGTGTCATCTCTGGCGCTGCTTCAAAAAATTAGATTATTATACACTTGATATCTGACTACTAAATTCGCTGTTCAGGTACTACTTTCCCTGTCACAGTTCGTTGGCGAATTATCGACGATACTGCCCCTACAAATATAGTGCGGTGACTATCTATCACTGAATTTAACACTTTACAATAATTTCTGTGTCCTTAAGACGCACAGAAGTAATAATCAACCTGTGTCCACGACACACAAAATAATCGTCTTACGCCCTTCGACGCACACAAGTAATAGCCGTTCTGTCCGCAGACGAACACAGTATAATAGTCAATGTCTTGGCTCTTCACGCCACTTATAAAAGAACTGGCCCTAGGTCTCGATGGGGGGGAATTTATGTAAAAATTTCTCGAAATAATTGTGGTACAGGCATGAAATAGATATCACTGAACTCGTAATATTGCACAGGTCAAGAATATGCTCATTAATCCTAGAATCGATCGTAGAGATTTTGTCTAGGCGATTTCCCGCGTGAATGCTAGCCAAGCGTACCCACGCTATATCTGCCGCGTTAACTAGGCATTCTTCTCTCATTGGTTCTAACATTTTCTGTAATTTGGCGGTTTATAGCAGATCTTGGCGTCGTGGGAGTATCCAGCATGCTCATCAGCCACTCACATTACTGCATCATATTTCTTCTAGGCGCGAATATCACAATGAACATACCAGCAGCATGTCTCACTGCGCGTCGCTTCTATTTGAGGCGGCCCACACCTGTCCTTCTGACACATCGCCAGGCTATTTCCTTTCACGGCTAAAGTATTTAGCCTATTGTCAATCTGCTTCAGGTATGTCCCCGCTGTCTCCAACCAATGCTTGAAATTTCCTCATCTCCGTCTGGCTACTTTCATGATGCTGGTTGAAATATTTATTAATTTGCGGAATAAAACATAGAATCATTTATCCACCAGAGGATAAAGGGTTCAATATATGCATATATATCAGTTTCTTGTGGACACGATAACTGCCGTAATTTTGAACCAATCACTTTGAATGTTTCGCATAATTTGTATACCCTTAAAATCTCGGTCGAGTTCGTTAATGGGCAAAATCGGTTGAAGGAGGGGGGCTTTTTTTTTTCGAAAAAGTGAAATTTCGCTATAACTCTCTTAATAAGTGAAATATCGAATCGATTCAAAGTTCATACTATGTGTCGGATAAGTGCCAAAAATTTATGTTTGAAAAGTTTTTGATAGCACCAAACATTGACCAAAGGGGGTGGAAAAAGTGGGTTTTTCGGGAAACATTAATCATATCTCTCTTAATAGGCACAATATCAAAACCGTACAAAACGGAAAATATTCCCCTAATAATTACCTAAAACTTTGTCTGAAGTAATTTTTGATCTGACCTACCATTACGCCAAGGGATGAGAAAAATGATTTCGGAATTAAAGAAAATGCCAAGTGCCATCGCAGGTTACCATGACAACGCATCTTAATTGATGAGGGATGAGCAATCAGAGGTTGCCAAGACAACGCCATCGCACGAGATCACATTCATTTTTCCATCTGACTCTGTGGGAAGCGGCTAACTGGCAGCATGCTGAACTTATAAGCCCAAGTTCGCTGGTTCAAAGCCGGCCAAAGTCGTCGGATTTTCTAAGAGCGCTAAAAATCCCTCAGCATGCTTTCCTTTGGAGGGCAAGTTCCAACGTTCGTTGCAAGTTGCTGGTTGTGGTGGCATCTAGTAACCAAGTTCACAGCTAGGTGTCGTTGACGTTAGTATATGGTACAAAATTAGGTACTACTACTTAAAATTGACCGTCTGCAGACCTTACCTGAATTACAGACTAATACAGTCATCACAAATATCACCGTTTATCAGATTCTACACACACCCAGTGTACACGGGGTTACATGACCACGTTGTCGCAGCCCCTAAACTGAGGAACCAACAAAAATCTCTGCGGGAGATAAAATTTTGCGTGAAGAAGTAACAGACTGTCAGATAGTTACACATCAGTTCCAAACCTTGCATAACGACATTGTGATCACAAGTATAAAAACAAGATGTTCAGTAAAGAACATATAGCCTACTTTCTCCTAAATGTATGAGTATAGTTATAACTCGTTGTTATTATCAAAGAGTATAATAGAACTATTCTTTGTTGAAGGCCATAGAAACGATTTTCCTCTACCAAACGCCACAATCTAGATAAAAACTGCTACCATCATTGAAGAAAGAAAGATAAGAAGTATCTCAAGAATGTTATGGATCTGGAGACATAATCGACCGGACTGGCTGCGTGGCTCGGCGGTAACGTTCTCGCTTGCTGGGCCCTAGGTTGCAGGTTCGTATCCTGGCGCAGTCAGCTGGCATTTGAGGGTGCACAAATGCGAGGGAGCCGTGTCAGTACATTTACTGGCACGTTAAAGATCCCCTTCGGGCCAAAATTCCGGCAACCCGGTGTCTCTAAAATCAGCAGTAGTTAAAAGGGATGTAAAACCAATAACATTATTATTATTATTACGACCTGCCGTGGGCAACATCCAACTTTGAGTTGAGGCATGTCTTTACACGTCTGGTTGTGCATGGCTTTCACAACCCTAATTGAATTAACAAATCTTTCCATGACCCTACAGAGACGTATGTATACAAACTATGTGGATATTTTCGATAATATAATCCTAACAGAGCGAGTGCATTCTAGCGGCCAGAAGAAGAAACTTTTCAATAAAATCTGGAAGTTACCTTTTTGGCAGCTAGATGTCTCGAGTAAATCTGCTGGCGAATTATGTTTTAATTAAATATATATTTTACACCATAATGTGCACAATATAACGCTTAATAACATTTTCAAGTAACGCAAAATAGGCTGTTACAAACCCTTTAAAATAAAAAGTTAAAATGTATCGTAGTATCATCTTGTCATTCTTCAAATTCGATGCGCATAGAATGATAATGGTATAGTAATCAATGGATCCCCACGTAGACTAGTCGTGACATCTATTGGTGAAATATCGAACAATATAATCCTAACAGAGCGAGTGCATTCTAGCGGCCAGAAGAAGAAACTTTTCAATAAAATCTGGAAGTTACCTTTTTGGCAGCTAGATGTCCCGAGTAAATCTGCTGGCGAATTATGTTTTAATTAAATATATATTTTACACCATAATGTGCACAATATAACGCTTAATTTTAAAACATCTGAGTCATTACAAAACAATAAACATATAACATTTCAAGCAAAAAACCTAGCTCTGATCGGGTTTGAACCATCGGCATTTGAGCGATAGTCTAACGCTCTACCACTGAGCTAATTGTGTCAACGAATATCGTTCTATTTAAAATGACTTACATAGAACTTGTTAGCAAATAATGATTTATACTAAACGATTTCATCACTGGAGTATATTATTTATATATAAAGCATTTCATACAAAGTTTATTTATTTTGTGTCAGTACGCTATATTGCATGCAATACTCAAATTAGTGAAATATAAGTCCGGCACAAGATATCCGCTGCCATCTTGTCTTATTACTGAATCAGTTCAGCTTTTTAAAATCACGTCTGCACTATAGTATTACAAAATAAACTTTTAATTTCGAACGTGCCTCTTCCTTTAGAACAGTTAAAACGATTCTCGGCTCGATAATCGGAACTGGTGGGTCCCATGATATGGATTATAAAGTTTGCATAATTCGCACGGCCGCCATCCTGAAATGGTATGGCGGACGACCTTGCAATTTGGTCACAAGACGCATCCTATACGAAGGTATGTTGTCACCAAATTTGGTAGAGATCGGATTATTTGGTTAGTCGTTATTTGATTTTACGTTTTGAACGTTTGAGTGGCCGCCATTCAGTTTTAGTAAAGATGGCGGCGATATAAAACATGACACTGAGGTGTCCTTTGCTAGTGCTACCTTTGTACCAAATTTCGTTCAATTTGCATTCACCGTGTTGGAATTGATATGGGGGGACAGACATTCAGAGTACACACACTCACACACACACAGACACACACACACACAGACTCACACACACACATACACACACACAGACTCACACACACACATACACACACACAGACACACTTTTTTCGCCCTGTGTTGATCTCATAAGTCTACTTTCATTTTTTGCAAAAATCGAAAGTAGGCTAAAAAATGAACCCCAAATGACAAGAAGGTTACCATCACCATAAGACAATAAAATGATAAAAATATGCATACAAAAACGAAAAAAAAAGTTAATTAACCTCCAAATGTAAAATAGTTTCTTGCAATCAATGAGGTCTGATCCTCCTACGAAAACCTGCATATTTTGCCTATTATAGCCTATCCCCTAGTTTGCCTGGTGAAATCTACCTCCGCCTTCCGGCGTACCGAGAGGAATTTTTAGCCTACTTTTCACATTTTGCAAAAATGAGGAAAAAGTAGACTTATGAGATCGGGCAAATGTGTGTCTGTCTGTCTGTCTGTCTGTCTGTCCTTCTGTCTGTCTGGCTGACTGTGTGTGTGTCCCCCCCTATCAACTCCTAAACGGCTACAGCAATCGAAACAAAATTTGGTAGGAGTAAAGATCTATACCTGAATATCTCACGGCCATATTTGAAAATGATGTCAGTGCTACCAACTGCTAAAAAATCGCAATTGAAATTTGAGCTCCATGTTGGATATCATGGAAAGTATGAATGGGAGCTACTTCAAAATTGGCACACGTACAGATCATAATATTTCAGTTTAATTTCCAGGAGGCCAAACATGGCAGTGTTACCAAAATGATTATAAGCCTCCTGATAGGTCCATTTTTTAAATGCATATAACTTCTACACTATTAAGTGGAATTCAACCAAATTTCGTATGTTGTATGTGTACATAACCAGATATGACTGAGCGTATTCTTAAGACCTACCAGGGCTGCCAACTGTTAATAAATGCTCCTAATTTATTTTATCCAAATACCAATATATCAGAAAGTATGCAAGCCGACAGTTTTAAACTATGCACACGTATAGTACCTGACATTCTATATTAATTTGGAGTAACTTATAAACGTCAGTGCTACCAACATGATTCTAAGCCTGCTGACAGGTCCAACTTTAAATACATGTAACTTCCATACTATCATTTGGATTTCAACCAAATTTCGTATGTGCTATGTGTACCATAACAGATATGACTATGCGTATTCTAAGGAGCAACCAGGGCTGCCAACTGTTAATATGTGCTGTCCCTATTTTTGTTACCCTAATATCAATATATCAGAAAGTATGCAAGCCAATAGCTCTAAACTTTGCACACGTATAGTACCTGGCATTCTAGACGAATTTGGAGTAACTAATATACGTCAGTGCTGCCAACATGATTCTAAGCCTGCTGATAAGTCCAATTTTAAAATGCATGTAACTTCTATACTAACTAATGGATTTCATTCAAAATTGGCACAACAATAGATCATATTATTTCAGATTATTTCTGACCAATACATGCATGACATTGTTGCCAACATGATTTTACGCGCGCTGTTAGATCCAATGTTTAACTGCATGTAACGTCCATGCTATCCAGTGGACTTCAACCAAATTTTGTATTTAGTACCGTAAGAGACGGAACTAAGAATATATTCAGTCATCAGGGCCGCCAACTGTAGTGCTCTATTAGGATACATTATGCCAGGTATACAGTATTTCGAACTAATTGGAAATTTCGATATTATCAACTTAATTTCGTCATTATTCTAGATAGGTTCATATTCTGTAGAATAATCATTGGCATGAAAAGTAGGCTGTATAGTTCTTCACGGAACTTCTTGTTATTTATCTTACCGCGTGTTTCGCTCAGGCAGATCGCTACCAAGTTGATGAGTTTCTCGGCCATTCCAAACTCTCTTAGGCAACTGAGTAGGCTCTTTCGGTGTATGCAATCATAGGCCTTCTTGAAATCCACGAATAACACGTGGAGTTCTTTGCCATATTCACCCAATTTTTCAGTGAGCTGTCGGAGAACGAAGATATTATCTACTGTGGAACGCTCCAGCCTGGTAATCACCAAGCACTGATTCTGCCACTGGTTCAATTCTATCCATGAGGCAGTTGGACAAGATCTTGTAGCAGACGTTAAGCAGGGCGACTCCTCGATAGTTATCACATTTCAATTTGTCACTCTTTAGAGGACATAATTATTATTTTTTCCTAATGTGTTCCTTACCTTTGTCTTTCGCCTTTGATTTAAGTTTAGGTATTCTGTCTGTATTTTATTGTGATTTTTGTTTTGCTTTTGATATTTTCTCAGGCCTATTGGCTTTTGTTTGTTTTGTTTTATTTTTTCTTTGTTTCTATTTTTCTGTTTTTGCTTTGTGTTTCTTGTTTATGTTTACGTATTATTATTTTCTGTTAGTTAGTCAGTCAGTTATTGTTGTTTTAAGGGGCGGAACTACGAGGTCATCTTCCCCTATATAATTTTCTGTTTTGGCTTTTGTGTGTTTTTTACTTTTGGCTTTGTATTTCTTGTTTATGTTTTTGCATCTATAGATTTCTGTCTTTTTTTGCTTTTTGCTTTGTGTTTCTTGTTTATGTTTTCGTATCTATTGTTTTCTGTTTCGTCCTTTTTCTTTTTGATTCTTGTTTATGTTTTCATATCTATTGTTTTCTGTTTTTAGCCTACTTTTCACATTTTGCAAAAATGAGAAAAAAGTAGACTTATGAGATCGGGCAAATGTGTGTCTGTCTGTCTGTCTGTCTGTCTGTCCTTCTGTCTGTCTGTCTGGCTGTGTGTGTGTCCCCCCCCTATCAACTCCTAAACGGCTGCAGCAATCAAAACCAAATTTAGTATGAGTAAAGATGTGCACCGGAATATCTCACGTCCATATTTAAAAATGATGTCAGTGCTACCAACTGCTGAAAAAACGCACTAGAAATTTGAGCTCCATGTTGCATATCTTGCAAGGTATGCATGGGAGCTATTCCAAAATTGGCACACATGCAGATAATTCTATTTCAGTTTAATTTCCAGGAGGCCAACAATGACAGTGTTGCCAAAATAATTTTAAGCCTTCTGATAGGTCCAATGTTTAAATGCATATAACTTCTACACTATCAATTGGATTTCAACCAAATTTTGTACGTAACATCTGTACATAAACATACATGACTGAGCATATTCTTAGAGCCAACAGGGCTACCAACTGTTAATAATTGCTATCTTTATTTTTTTATCCAAATACCAATATATCTGAAAGTATGCAAGCCAACAGCTTTACACTATGCACACGTATATTCTGACATTTTAGATTAATTTGGAGTAATTTATATACGTCAGTTCTACCAACATGATTATAAGCCTGCTGATAGTACCAATTTTTAAATACATGTAACTTCTATACTATCAGTTGGATTTCAACCAAATTTCGTATGTGCTATGTGTACCATAACAGATATGACTATAAGTATTGTTAAGAGCAATCAGGGCTGCCAACTGTTAATAAATGCTGTCGATATTGTTTTACCCTAATATCAATATACCAGAAAGTATGCAAGCCAACAGCTCTATACTTTGCACACGTATAGCACCTGACATTCTAGATTAATTTGGAGTAATTAATACAAAGCAGTGCTGCCAACATGATTCTATGCCTGCTGATATGTCCAATTTTAAAATACATGTAACTTCTATACTAACAAATGGATTTCATCCAAAATTGGCACAACGAGATATCATAATATTTCAGATTATTTCTGACCAGCACACGCATGGTATTGTTGGCAACATGCTTTTACGCGTGCTGATAGATCCAGTGATTAACTGCATGTAACGTCCATTGGACTTCAGCCAAATTTTGTATTCTGTACCTTAAGATATGGAACTAAGAATATATTCAGTCTCCAGGGCTGCCAACTATAGTACTCTATTAGGCTACATCATACCAAGTATATTTTGAACTAATTAGATATTTCGATATTACCAACTTAATTTTGTCATTATTCTAGATAGGTTCATATACTGTAGAATAATCAATGGCATGAAAAGTAGGCTGTATAGTTCTTCACGGAACTTCTTGTTGCTTTGATTTTTGCTTTTTGCTTTATGGTTTTGTTTTGTTTTTGCTTTGTTTTTTGGTTTCCTATTTGTTGTTTTCTGCTTTGGTTTTGTTTTTGATTTTTTGAATTTTGCTTTGTGTTTTTGCTTTTCTGTTTGTTTTGTGTTTTGTTTCATTTTTTCAGCTTTATGTCGGGGAGGTTGCAAAATTAAACAATCAATGAAAGCAAAACTACACGTTTGCGTTTTTGATCTCGATAGCATTTAATACGTTTTATTTGCACCTATCAACGTGCAAAAGCTCGAATATAAACAGATTTACTCTTAGTGTTAAAGTTATATTTTATACGAGTAAAGCGAAACGTTCTCGAATAAACCTCGTTTGTCATCAATCCCACGATTGGTTTCATTCCAAATAGAAATGCCTTCGAATTACTCATTTTTATTATTTGACTCTGGGGGAAATTGATCACCCAGAATTTCCCGTTTTTTTTAACTTGTGAAATTTTGAATTTCCAGTGAATTTTTTTTAATACGGAATATTAACATTCCATTATTTAGGGAAATAGGTTTTCTTATATCTCTAGAATATTATTGCAGTATGATACCCATATATCCATTCAATTTCCTCGAAATTCAGTACATTTTGTGTTACATCTTCAAAGGTTCCGTAGTGACCCTTATTAAGCCTATTTTCACCCTATGAAAAGAAACAGGCTTTTGAGATCACCTTTTGTCCATGTGTTTGTGTCAACCTAGTAAAATCTAAACGGCCGAAGGGATTTCAATGAAACTCGGTAAAGACATACTACAATCTCATCCGACCACGGCCGTGCCTTTCAAATTTTAATACGTTTCACCAATCCAACATGACGGTCGCGCGAAGTATTTCACCGACATTCTTTATCACCGACTCTAATAGACTACATATATCACCCTGAAATTGTGTACCTTAATAAAGGGTACTACAGTACTATAAATTCACCTATTTGACTTTAAAAACGTGTTAAGTACAAAACCGACATGGTGGCCAAGCGAATTTTAAGTATTTAAATGGATTGTTCTCGCGATTTTATCATTCGAGTGCCTTGAAACCTGGTACGGTCAATGTTTATACATGGTTTAATCTACTGGCATCTAGCTTAATATACACACATCAAAAAAAGTTTTGCATCACCTCGGTTCCCAGATCTCCGGCATATAGACGTTGACTGTGTATATTGTATCCAAGATACAGTCCCTTTGACTGTTCATAGATGTCACTAAAACTGCTCAAAGATGTAAACAACCATGCATGAGCAGGGCCTATTAGACGGAGGGGGTACGACAGCCGATCAGTTCCAGTCATTCCACCAGGACGAAGGTACGCTGCTCATGTTGTCTGTAGTTCTACCATGCCTAGAAGGTCAATACCGCAGTTCGATCGCGTCCGCATTGTTACTTTGTGTCAAGAAGGGCTCTCAACAAGGGAAGTTTCCAGGCGTCTCAGAGTGAACCAAAGCGATGTTGTTCGGACATGGAGGAGGTACAGAGATACAGGAACTGTCGATGACAGGCCTCGCTCAGGCCGCCCAAGGGCTACTACTGTAGTGGATGACCGCTACTTACGGATTGCCGCTCGGAGGAACCCTGACAGCAATGCCACCATGTTGAATAATGCGTTTCGTTCAGCCACAGGACGTCGTGTTTCAACTCAAACTGTGCGCAATAGGCTGCATGATGCGCAACTTCACTCCCGACGTCCAGCTTTGCAACCCCGACACCATGCAGCGCGGTACAGATGGGCCCAACAACATGCTGAATGGACCCCACAGAATTGGCATCACGTTCTCTTCACCGATGAGTGTCGCAAATGCCTTCAACCAGACAATCGTCGGAGACGTGTTTGGAGGCACCCTGGTCAGGCTGAACGTCTTAGACACACTGTCCAGCGAGTGCAGCAAGGTGGTGGTTCCCTGATGTTTTGGGGTGGCATTATGTGGGGCCGACGTACGCCACTGGCGGTCATGGAAGGCTCCGAAACGGCTTTACGATACCTGAATGACATCCTCCGACCCATAGTGCAACCATATCGGCAGAATATTGGAGAGGCATTTGTCTTCATGGACGACAATTCTCGACCTCATCGTGCACATCTTGTGAATGCGTTCCTTCAAGATAACGACATCGCTCGACTACAGTGGCCAGCATGTTCGCCAGACATGAACCCTATCGAACATGCCTGGGATATGTTGAAAAGGGCTGTTTATGGACGTCTTGACCCACCAACCACTCTGAGAGATTTACGCCGAATTGTCGTTGAGGAGTGGGAAAATTTGGACCAACAGTGTCTTGATGAACTTGTGGATAGTATGCCACGACGAATACAGACATGCATCAATGCAAGAGGACGTGCTACTGGGTATTAGAGGTAGTGGTGTGTACTGCAATCTGGACCACAAATGCTGAAAGTCTAGCTGTATGATGGTACAACATGCCATGTGTGGGTCTCATGAGCAATAAAACGAGCTGAAATGTTGTTTGTGTTGATCTCTATTCCCTTTGTATTTAAAGGTTCCGGAACTCTTGGAACCGAGGTGATGCAAAACTTTTTTTGATGTGTGTAGTTCAATGGTTTTCATTACCTCAAGATGATGGCTGTGTGAAATTACAAAATTAAGCTTTTATTTTTTATATTAAAGAAACGCTCACAAGTTGTGGATTAAGCATACAAATACATTTACACTACGTTCATTTATACTTCATTTTGTTATGGTTCTAAGCAGGTCTCGATTATTGGCTTGGATAGTGTTTTGCATGTTGTAATGTGGTACCGATCACATGGGCGTTCACAAACATCACATACATATATTCCTTCGGCTCGTGACGGTTCCTCTCTTTACACACTCTGTGGTGGTATCCGTGCGTTGCCAAAGGCTTCACGAAATGGCGCAGGTCTTGGTGGGTTTCCATCCACAAACTATTTTCCGGGACATATCTCTTTTGATCTTTATCTTCTTATTTCCACTTGTTTTTACCAGTTCTTAGTAAAAGTTTGATTATATTTGTTCCTGAGATGTTCCATCAGAAAGGTTTCTCTTACTAGGACATAGACGAGTCGTGAGCAAGTTTATTTGGATATTGCTAGGGTGGACTTCTGGAACCGAGCTTTGACGGCTTCCATGGCTGATAGGTAGAGGTGTTAGTTTTTGTTAATTCGCGATAAAACGAAAAGTCATATTTAGAGGTTAGGATGTTTTATTTTCACGTATTTACATGTTTCGTGCCGCCCAGGAGTGAAATTAAATCGCGAAATAACGCGAATTTTGTGAATAACACCACAAATACCGCAATCTGCGAAATAAAAACAAATTTTCATATTTTTTCCCCACACCAATCCGAACATTTTTGTCCACAAGCCGATAATCGAATTTGGTTGGTGTTCAATTCGAGAAAATGATCGATTGTATAGTTTCGCGAGGGGTAATACTACGATATACGTCATATTACGATATACTGTCGATATTCTCGTTACTCGTTGTATTTTAGCGCTGTGGTAAACAGCTGTTATATCGAGGCGTGAATAGTTTGGCCGACTACCTCCAAAAGGTTATGTGATAGTTGTTCATAATGTAAACTACGTTTGCCTCCTGTTACATCGGTAGCGAGTGTAAATTATAATAGAGAATTCTATATAATTTAATAAAAAGTGCGCAAATTGTGCGTTATCATCGAAGCTAGTGTGTTATTTGCGTGAATCAGTTGGCGACCACTGGGTGAGTTAGCCGAGGTCGTTGCGGCATGACTGTTGGCAGTCGCTCACATCCGGGAGGTGAGGAGGTTCGAATCCCCCCGCCGGCAACCTTGAAGATGGTCTTCTGTGGTTTCCCATCTTCCTTCCAGGCAAATGCCGGGGTTGGTCCCTAACTATAGGCCACAGCCACTACCTTCCAACTCCTCGACCCTCCCATCCAACATTCCTCCCCAACGGTACTTGTAGCTCACCCATTGGGTGTCCGTCTCGAAGCAGCTACAAAAACTGGCAAGCCGAACATGTCCTCGGACACTCCCGGCACTAAAAGCCATACGCTAAAAAAAAGTTGGCGACCACGTGTTCGTCGTATTAGTTCCGAACTTAGCAGTACAGGAAGATGAGACGCGACGTAATTTAAATATTATGACACGAATTCAGAAATAAATTTTGCGTGTGGTTACGAATTTATACTGGCGTGTGACTACAGTCAACCGTGTGATAACAGTGTTTGTTACTGGGCATCGCTCAGTTGAGTTTAAAAATGCCGAAGGTAGCTGTTTCTGCCACAGACAGACTTAAAGAATATAAGAATGAAGGATTTATAATTTCTTGTGGCATTCTTATGTGCAAATATTGTGAGTGTCGGTTAGATTATCGCAGGAAAGATGCATTAGACAAACATTGCAAATCGGAGAAGCATTCAAAACGCCGAGAAAATTCGCGTCTTGAAGTTAGTGTTCCTGGAGTGGCCACCTTGAAAGAAACATTATCAAATGCTAGTCGTGTGAAGGATATGAAAGAAGAGTTTATTTTGGAAACTACTACTGCGTTTGTGAAAGCTAATATACCAGTAGAGAAACTAGACAATCCTGCTATCCGTACTTGGTTTAATAAGTACGTTCGCGGAAGTGGAGATTTACCATCAGCAAATCAGATTCGTCAGAAATACATCCCCATGATTGGCGAAAGAAGGAGGGAAGAAATTAGAGAAGATATAAAAAACAAAGACGTGTTTCTGCTATGTGACGAAACAACTGACAAGAATGGTATGTGTGTTTTCAACATTCTTTTTCGTCCATCAGTACCATCAACTGATATGAACACCCATCTGGCTGCCTCTGTTGTTCTAGATTCTGCCAATAGCGTAAATTGCTCCAATGCGATATTAGACACGGACTCAGCACGCTCCATGACAAAATGTGTAACTACTCTTCAAGGATTGATTGAAGAATTAAGTCATGTCCAGTGCTGGGCTCATAAAGTCAATCTTATCGGCTGCGTATTTGAAAACGAGCTGGACGAATTGAACATGTCTATAGTAAAGACAAAGAATGCCTTTTTAAATACGCGAAAAAAAAGCAATTACGTTGTATTTCTAAGGGAGAAATATGAAAACACAGAAAAAGAGAATGAAATTCTAGCTTTCCCAATGCCTGTATGTACAAGATGGAATTCATGGTTTAAGGCTGCAATGTATATGGCCACGCATGTGGAAGATCTGGTAGAATTTTTCAAAACATTGGAAGATTCAAATTCTGGGGTCAAATTTTTCCAACAAGCATCGACTTCAACAATACAATTTATACAATTACAAGCATTGTATGTTTCTGTTGTTGGTGCCTCTCTTATGGACTTGCTTAATTTCTTGGAGGGATCTATGTACCCAACAATTCACTTACTGGCTGGGAAGCTAGATGACCTTGAGGTAAAGCTCAAGCTATTAGGCGATGGTGGAATGTTCAATCATACGATCCTCCAGAACTTGGAACAGCTTCCTCAAAAGATGCAGATAAAGGTTAAGTCCAAGCTTACGTGTGTTGCCCAGTCAGCTCTAGTGAAAGTCAGGACTTTAAGGACCACGGATCCAGCCAGGAAGACTGTAGAAGCCATCGGGTCATTGTTTGATCCTCGGCATGCACCTAAGAACGTATCTCCCACAGAACTGCTCCAATTTAAGAAGAATGCCCCATTTCTTACGAAGATGGAGTCTCAACAGTTTTTAGAGGCTCACAGCATTTACCTGACTGCAATCAAGAACCAACTGCGTCATGAAGATAATGTGAATGTTCCAGAGATCCTCATGGGATTAAGGCCTGCTCACCGAGACTATGCAACAGCTGCATTAAAGTGTGTGTGGTATCCTTGTTCAAATGTGGATTCTGAAAGGTCATTTTCGAAATACAGTCTCATAGTAAGTGATAGGAGGCGAAAATTGACAGCTGCAAATGCTGAGACTTTAACCATGATCTACTTCCAGTGATTTCACCGCAGTATTTGGATAAAACTGAAAAAGGTATTCACTGAAATGTGTTTCGAGATGGTGAATGTAAAATAAAAATGTGACTTCCATATAAGTATTATCTCATTCTTCCATAGCCATGTTTAACGTTTTACCCTGCTGTTGTGTTTTTTACTTTGTTTTATTAATTGTTTATATTTTTAAATGCACTTATTGTACAAACCTTATCGCTTTCCAAATTTTAACATGTCATCTCCCGAAAAAATAATAAAAACACAAAACACCACCTTTTGAATTTTAAATCAACAAATCTTCAAAAAAATAACAACACTTTCTAACATCTCTACTGATAGGTTTTTTATTCCTAGCTTTTCCCAGGTTATTTCTATTCCATACGATTTTTGCATCGAATAGTTTATGGCAGTTTTTAGGATTAGTCTAAGTAGTGATGGTATGTCAAATATTGCCTTCGTGGCTGCTGATGTTCTTGTTTTAGTGTGAATCAAAAGGATGTTACAGTTGTCTGAAGGGTCATGCCCAGGTATTTGTTGGCATTAACCGATTGAAGTGGTTCGTTCCTGTAATAAACCTTTTCTGAAGGTCATCTGGACTGTTTTCCTGGCGATCGAAGTGAACGTTTGAATAATGAACCTAAGAAATAATCTACATCTAATGGTACTTAACTCTATGGCCTATATAGGCCTATACTGTAGATTGTAGAACAATCCACCATGCCGACCATCCGAAATATTTAGACGGTTCTCAATATCTTGGAATATATTGCACCAATATTGAACGTTACATATTCTAAGACATAATTTCTCAATGCAATGATGCTGGTGGAGACAAAGGTCGTGTATATAAAGCTATTTAGCATACATCACATGGAAAATCTTTTTAACAATCGGGAGAGTTTTAATGGAAATGACCAGTAGGTTATATCAAAATAGGCTTTTTAATTCTTCACGAAACTACTTATTAAGCTAAAGACTTCCGGTTTCCACGAAATTTATCGCAAATATACCAAAAATGAGATTTTCTGAAACGCTAACGAGTTTAATTCCCATGTTAAAATTAACTAGATGTTTACTGACGGTCTTACAAATTGTATGAATCTTGGTTAAAAATAAACATAGCTAATGAAGAAAAGAGAAATATGTAACTGATGTGGGCTCAATCTAATCCATTGTTGTTAATTCATTTTAGGGACTTTGGACATCTTATTCATCAGCTCCGTGTAGTTGGCTGTGTACTGAATTTTGTCTGATAACTTGTGTTCTGTGATATACTCTAATCCATCTACCTTTAGTTCTCACTGTGGTATTATCATTGGAACAAGCCAAGTTCTGATTCATGTCACTGTATTGTGATGCTGTATTGCATTGTTACATTACGGTCATTACAATATATAATTTTAAGGGTTGAAATAGCTAGAATAAATAACTAACCAAACCAGCGCATGTCCTTAGGAGTAGCACAGCCGTGCAAGCTACCGTCATGTGCTACGGAGGAAGCCAATGCACTCAGCTATAGTGTTGTTTACTTTACAACCAGCCATCACCTTGGGGGTAGCACAGCCGGACTAAGCAAGCTAACGTCATGTGCTACTGAGGAAGCCATGAACTCAGCCACAGTGTTTTACTTCTACAACAGTTTTACTTCTGTTTTTTTTAGCGTATGGCTTTTAGTGCCGGGAATGCCCGAGGACATGTTCGGCTCACCAGGTTTGTAGCTGCTTCGAGACGGACACCCGATGGGTGAGCTACAAGTACCGTTGGGGAGGAAAGTTGAAATGTAAGGACGAGGAGTTGGAAGGTAGCGGCTGTGGCCTATAGTTAGGGACCAACCCCGGCATTTGCCTGGAAGGAAGATGGGAAACCACAGGAGACCATCTTCAAGGTTGCCGGCGGGGGGATTCGAACCTCCTCGCCACCCGGATATGAGCGACTGCCAGCAGTCATGCCGTAACCACCACGGCTAACTCACCCGGTTTTACTTCTGTGAACGGTACAAGCTACAGACACGTAAATGTCACCATTTTAATCTACTCACCAAGATTTTCGTTCATGTGTTACCTTTCACCCTGTGTACAATACACTCGAAATAATCACCAATTTTGGAATGAAGCTCGACCAATCAGCTCCAAAATCCTAGCCAGGGGAACCTTCAGTTCATCTGTTGTCGTTGATTGTTTCAAATTCCCATGGAAACATACTTTTATATCAGCGGAGACAAATTTTATTACTGTATCTTTCCCGAATATTCATGTTATACCTCATAACTCTTTTGGTGCTATTCATAATGTTAGTTGGGATTGCCAAACATGCTGCTTATTCCCTGACATCTCCTGAGGTTCTTCAGGTCAGGAACAAAACCAGTAATGACTTTCTGACTGAAGATGCTGAAAACTAAACGGGGTCATCAAACATGCTGTTGATTACTTGAATTCTTCTGAGGTCATTTAGGTCAAGAACAAGTCCAGTAATGACCAGCTGACAGAAAATGTTGTCCTTTGTAGTTCATCAAGATCGAGAAAAAAAAGGAAAAATTACTACATAATTTTGGATTCTAAAATGGTTTCATTTGAATGAAGTTCTGTTTGGGTGAACTGGATCTCTCTGTCAATGGTCGTTAGGCAAGTGATTGGACAGACTCTAAATATGTTTGACTATTCCATGGCCAGTGCTGCTCAAACGCGCGGACTCAATCAGTTCCACCATCAGCAAACAGAGCAACACCAATTTACTCCTACATCGGGTGTGTTTACATACATATTCATACTAGCGCTGTGCTTTGTTGGGGCTTTCTTCGTGGAATATGTCTTCAACTCGTTATGGTCATCTATACGATCTGGTGATGGAGAAGACTCCTTACTGAAAGGTATGGGTTGAAAAGAGAATCCCTTTTGTAAATGGGCAGGTGCAATTATTAAAACTACAAGGTCTTTATATTTGCTTGACTAGGGCATTGTCGCTCACGCGCTCCGCCAGTGACGGCTCAGTTGCCGGCCGTCACGCGCGCGTATGATCGGCAGAATACGGTGCTTGAAATCAGTATCATTCATTTTTACTCACTATGTTTAGAGTTGATGCTGAAAATGTTCTCCATCCGCTGCCAAACATAATCGGCATCTTCTTAAGAATTTTCTGGTTAATCCGGTTAATTTAGCTTCCGTAAGGAAATAACGACCTTATCGTCTATTTTATTGTTTACTGAACCTGTACGTTTGAATCTCAAATTAGCCAGTTGTTATATTGTCCGATTTATAGGAATGGGTCTCCCTGGAAATTTCACTCGAAACTTTTTTCTTGTTCTAGCGCACCATGTCCTTCACTTTATGTACGTATTGTGCAGATATTGACGTTCAAGTAACGAATATTTCACATAAGGCGTTACAGCACTGTACACAACCACAATAAAACAACTGAATAGGAGATTCAAATATACAGGTTCAGTAAACAATAAAAATAGAAGTAAAAGTCGTTATTTCCTTAGTGAAGCTAAATTAACCGGTATAACCTGAAACTTCATAAGTAGATGCCCATTATGTTTGGCAGCGGATGAAGAACATTTTCAGTATCTACTGTAAGCATGGTGAGTAAAAATGCATGATACTGATTGCAAGCACCAACTCTGCCGTACATACGCACACGCGGCAGCCGGCAACTGAGGTGTCACTGGCGGAGCGCGTGAGTGAGAAAGTCCTTGCCAAGTAAATATAAAGACCCTAGTTAGTTAGTTAGTTATTGTTGTTTTAAGGGGCCGAACTACGAGGTCATCTGCCCCTATATATAAAGACCCAATAAGAGACACAAACATGGGTTTTGCATGTGCACTTGGTTAATATATGATTTGCATACTTTACAGAGGAGTGCAATTTGTTAGACTCAAATGAAAATCCACAGCCTGCTTCCAGTCGACCGACCGGGTCAGGAATGGAATGAATGGAGCCCCCATTTATCGGCGAGGATATGAACTGTGCCAGCTGCCGAAGCCTGATTAAAATGATTAAATGAATGACAGATAAAATGAAATGATATAGGTGAGTGTTGCTTTCGGGTTCAAACCCGGCCGAAGCCGTCGGATATTTTAAGAGCGTTAAAAATCCCTCAGTATGCCTTCCTTCGGAGGGGAAGTAAAGCCGGCGGTCCCATGTCATAGATTTATGGCATGTTAAAGAACCTTCCACTAATTACACCTGTGTGAAGCTAAATTGTATAGGTTAGGAATGTAAACAACGCTCTTAGGTTTCTACGTTCGTTGCCAAGAGCCGACTGCGGCGGCGTCTAGTAGCTAAGTTCTGAACTAGGCCTAGTAGTCGTTGACGGTGGTGTTTAGCACCAAAAGTAGGAACTACTTGAAAATTGTTCGTCTGCAGTGATTACTTGAATTAAAACAGATACACACACTAATGCAGTCATCACAATTAACACCGGTTATCAGACAGATTCTACACACACCCAAAGTACACGGGGCTCCATGACCGCGTTGTCGCAGCCCCTAAACTTAAGAACCAACCAATCAACCAACCAACCAACCAACCAGAGTTTTGCTGGAATGAAATGTTGACAGGGAAAACCGGAGTACCCGGAGAAAAACATGTCTGCCTCCGTTTTGTCCAGTACAGATCTCACATGGAGTGGCCGGGATTCGAACCACGGACCCAGTGGTGAGAGGCCGGCGTGCTGCCGCCTAAGCCACGGAGGCTCCATTAGACTCAAATAAAGAATTTACATCAGTCACATAAAAAAAAATAAAAATCATTCTAATTTATTTTTATTACCCTACTTCGTAATGTTTTCTCCCCTGTGGACTTAAGAACATTTCCCATAAGGAATTGAATCTAAAAATTTTCGAAATTGGAGATTTTGAGGGGCACCTGACCTGGGTCCTTTATTTGTTTTTTTTCATTGACTTTGGAATGTACGGGGGGGTGTTCATATGAAAAGGTACGAAACGATACGGTGGGTACAAATTATTCGTTATTCAAAAGTAATCACCACAGGCCTGTGAACAGGTGTCCCATTGCTTCACTAGCAGCAGGATTCCATGTTCCCTGAAGTCTTGTGGTTGTGACAGGAGCCAATCCTGTACGGTGTCCATTAGTTCGTCGTCCGATTGGAAACGTTTTCTCTTGTGACGAACCATTAACAGTGACGTGTATTGTGCGACATTCAGTAGCTCCATGCAAGTCCATCAAGAACAAGCGGCCTGGACTGCTCACGAAGGGAGTGATTCTGCTCCATGATAACGCTCGCCCACACGTCCCTAACGTCACACAAGGTGGTATGTTGGCTTTCACGGCCGGTGAATTAAAACTCAGCAATCCTTCTAGGTTTGTGTCCGGGCGGGGACAACAAGAACCCGCCGATGAGCCTGCTTGGTGTCGTAGGCGAAACCCACACAAGACACGGCACAAACCAAGAAGAATTGCTGAGTTATAATTCACCGGCCTTGAAAGCCAATATACCATCTTTTTGGAAGCCTTCATAGGGAGGTTGAGGCTGCTTGAGCTTTTAGTTCTCGCAGTCAAGTATAGCAGTTGCACTCTATATAAAGGGAGGTAGCGCGCAGTTCGTTACTCCTGTGGGGGTCCGGGCGGGGACACCAAGAGCCCGCCGATGAGCCAGCTTGGTGTCCTAGGCGAAACCCACACAAGACACGGCACAAACCTAGAAGAATTGCTGAGTTTTAAGTCACACAAGGTGTATTGGCCACGTTCAAGTGGGCGCAACTTGAGCATCCGTCCTACAACCCGGACTAGTCAACCTGTGACTTCCATCTGTTTGGTCCGTTAAAAAAAATATCTCTAGGGAAAACGTTTCTAATCGGACGACGAACTAAAGGACACCGTACAGGATTGGCTCCTGTCACAACCACAAGACTTCTGGAAACAGGGAATCCTGCGGCTAGTAAAGCGATGGGACACCTGAGCACAGGCCTGTGGTGATTACTTTTGAATAACGTATAAATTGTACCCACAGTATCGTTTCGTACATTTTCATATGAACATACCTTGTATCTTCTAAATCACGTGTTTTTACTCCATTGTCCATGAATCATTATATAGTTCAATAGTGGACAATCAGTAATAAAATACTTCCAATGTTTCTTGTCTAAATTCAAAGGAAAACTAGAATACAGTAATCAGAACAAAACGTGTGGCATTCTGCTTTAACAATGCTCCTCTTTTAGTGGAAGATGTACAAAATTAGATACTGTCATATTCTTAAGAAATTTTTTATTATGACTATAAGCGTCTTACATTATTTAAATGACTCATGGTGGTTCCGTATTGATATGCTAGAATAGTTATTAACTAGAAATGTACATCCGCCTGAATCAATACTATATAGAAAAAATAATTATTTAACTTGTTTACAGTACATGTTTCGAGGATTAATTAAATTTTATCCCCTTCATCAGCTATTGAAAAAAAGCGTAGCAGAGTAATAAGATATGTATTTAAACCTAATATGGTGCACCATAAAATTTAGGTCATAAGAACAGAATAAAATATGCTTTGAACTAACCTCTCTTTATCTAGAGATCACCTTCCATCACGTCGTGTTTCTTAAAGCCGCTTTGTTTTGAAAAGGCTAAATTTGGATCTGTAAGCATTCAGGCTCTTCATTAGTTATAGACCTACACGGATTGGTGAAGTATTGGTGTTACATATCTACCATTTCAAGCTTCAATACGGAACTACTGTTTGTCATGAGCAGCTGATCACCGTCACCATCTATTTCATTCCATTTTATTCTGTTCTTATAACCTAAATGTTATGGAGCACCATATTAGGTTTAAATACGTATCTTATTTCTGTGCTACGTTTTTTTTTCGTTTTTTCAATAGTTGATGAAGGGGATAAAATGTAATTAATCCTCGAAACATGTACTGTAAACAAGTTAAATAATTACTTTTTTCTTTATAGTATTGATTCAGACGGATGTATATTTCTTGTTAATAACTATTATATAAGCGTCTTGCAAAATATTTCTTCTGTATTAAGTCACAAAACGTACAGAGTAAATGTCGGAAAAGTGGTTGGTTGGTTCCTTAGTTCAGGGGCTGTGACAGCGAGGTCATGTAACCCCGTGTACTTTGGGTGTGTGTAGAATCTGTCTGATAACCGGTGTTAATTGTGATGACTGTATTAGTGTGTGTTATCTGTTGTAATTCAAGTAAGGACTGCAGACGATAATTTCAAGTAGTTCCTACTTTTGCTACCAAATGATACCGTCCACAGCATCTAGCTTGCAGACTTCACTACTAGATGGCATTGCAGTCAGCACCCTGCGGTGAACGTTGGAACTAATAGAGCGTTATCAATTCTAACCTACAAATTTTAGCTTCACACAAGTGGAGGGTTCTTCTTCATGCCATAAATCTATGATATGGGTTCGCCGGCTTTACTTCTCCTCCGAAGGAAGATATACTGAGGGATTTTTAAGGTTCTTAAAAAATCCTACGACTTCGGCCGGGGTTGAACCCGCGACCTTGGGCATAGAAGCTCAGCATGCTACCAACTACTCCACCGAAGCCGCTGTTGGAAAACTGCCTTCGAGTCTAATACTTTGCACATCTCTGTATTTCATATTCTGGGAGTTATTACTAGGGCCCGGATGTTGATGACATGTCATCTTTTTACTGAGCCTTCTAAAACAATGCTGAAGTACCTAGAAACTCCGGACGGGCCACCCCGTCTCCAGATATGACATTTTTATTTTGTATCTTTTTGCAATTTTTTTATTTTTCCATTTTAAGAGCATTTTTTAAAGTTTGGTAGATTTTTTGGTCATATTTTAGAGAAATCGGCCTTTTAAGTTTTTTTTTTCAATTTAGTCATGTGACATCTTTAAATGAGGGAGTTACGTCTCTCAGAGTTAAGAAGAAGCTAGTAGCTGATACAAGATAATATGAAATATTGAAATAAAATATTTCAGTATTGCTATTACAGTGAAACCCCTGAAATCCGAACTAATTGGGGCTGTAGCCTGTTCGGATTTCAATTTGTTCGGATTAGCGGAAAATATCCATAACATAATAACTAGCCCTCGTTACAGTACGTTGAGCTAGCGACAGTGAGGAAGAAGAAACTTCGACAGACCAGGTGACTTATACTGAAGCTGCATCTGCTCTTGACATCGCATTGCACTTCGTAGAACAACACGCAGTAGTCACGCCAAACGATGTCTTGTTCATTCGACGCTCGCGCACGATTGCCACCGCGGAAATGTTTTCGTCGCTTCGACAATTGAAGATAACTGATTTCAAGTGAAAGATTAAGTGATATTTTGTGTGTTTCTATTGTCATTTCATTTGTTTTTGCAAAGTGATTAACCTAAGGAATACAATAACCAACTTTTCCGTTTTTCAATCCTGGAAGAGATAAGTATGTAGCTTAGGCACATTTACACTTTGTTAGGTAGGCTAACTGTACTTCTTTGTTCATTTTTCAACTAATTATTTTAAATAACGTTCTATTGTAGAATATAATTGTTTTATGACTAAAATAAGTTTCTCTTTTTTTTTTCAAATTTGAAATTGTCGAAAATAACTCGTTCGGATTACCCGGGATTTCGGATTTCTGGGGTTCGGATTTGAGGGGTTTTACTTGTTGAAAAATGTATATTTTGGATGCAGGAGAACGGTACCGTAGGTATACAGATGCTCTTGTTTTCGTAGCAAACCCGTTATTAGCTGAGTGGAATGTTACCTGCTCTGTTGATCAAGGTCATCTGTGGCGGGGTAGAAAGGGGAAGGGGTGAATATTCTTGTCTCAGTTCCGCATAGTTCACGGCGAGAGATATCGTTCATTGCCACTTTTAAAATGCATAAAATAAAACCGAGTGTGTCAGTGCATTTAAAACAACTAGTATCTAGTATCTCGAGTTCATTATTGTAAGATTATTTTCGCCATTTTATAGTGCATTTTTCGAATTTTTAGGTCATTTATTACACGGTAGTCATTTTTAGCCTATTTTCAATTTTGAAAAAATAGGCTTATTAGATCACCTTTTGTCCGTGTGTGTGTGTGTGTGTGTGATTCGTGTGTGTGTGTGTCCCTAATAAAATCTAAACGGCTGCAGATATTTCAATGAAACTCGGTAAGTTCATAGCTCTATTTCGGGCAACTCCGACCGTGCCCATCAAATTTTCTTATGCCTCACCAATCCAACATGGCGGCTGTGCGAAATATTTCACCAGCATTCAATATCTCCGAAACTATTACGGATATCACCCTAGAATTTTGTATGGTGATAAAGGGAACTACTAGAAATTCACTTATGTGACCTTTGAAAACCTGGTTACTACAAAACCAACATGGCGGCCAAGCGAAGTTGCGACTTTTAAATGGACGTTTCTCGCGATTTAACCAACCAAACGCAATGACACTTGGCACAGTATATGTTTATATACATTGTAATGCATCGACATCTAACTTCGCTCAATTGTTTACATAACCTCAAAATGGCGGCTGTGCGAATTATTTAACAGGCATTCAATATCTCCGAAACCATTTATGATATCAACCTGAAATTTTGTACGGTGATAAAGAGCACTTCTACAAGTTTATCTATGTAACTTTCAAAAACCTGTAAACTACGAAACGAACATGGCGGCCAAGCGAAGGTGACACATTCTAATACATTTTTCTCGTGATTTAATCATATGAGCTTATTGAAATGTGGTACAGTAAATGATTATACATATTATCATTCACTGGCATCTAATTTAGTTCAATTGTTTACATAAACTGAAGATGGCGGCTGTGCGAAATTTTAAAATTAAGTTTTTATTCTTGTGTCGTATTCATGCGATCGAAGTGAAAGTTTGAATAATGAAGCTACGCAATAATTTTCCTTTAATGGTACATAACTCTATGGCCTATACATATAACAATCCAAAATGGCGAGCATCCGGAATATTTTGACGGATCTCAATATCTACGAATCTTTTACAGCAATCAAACTGAATTATTTTATGTTCATAGAGGCTATGCACATAAGTTCACCTATAGGTCTTTCAGTAACCTGGTGAGCATGGATCCAATATGGCGGCGACGCGAAATATAAATATTTAAATGGATGTTTCTCGCGATTTCACTATCCGAGTGCAGTGAAACTTTGCACGTTAAATGCTTATACAAATGTTAATCCACTGGTATCTAATTTATTTCAATTGTTTTCATAACCACAAGATGGCAACCGTGCGAAATTTTAAAATCTCGTATTTATTTCTTGTGTCCTAATCATGCGATTGAAGTTTGAATACCACACGTACACAATAATCTTCATGTAATAGTACATATGTAAAAATCCAAACTGGCGACCATCTGAAATATTTAGACGGTTCTCAATATCTACGAATCAAACTGAAATTTTGTATGTTGATAGAGACAATTAACATGAGTAGGATATATGAAAATAGGCTGTATAGTTCTTCACGGAACTACTTGTTGAAAATTGTAAATGCTTTTTTAAAACGTTTTCACGGCATCAACATCCGAGCCCTAGTTATTACCAATTGAAATCACTGTCCATTATCAGTACTGCACTGGAAATATGTGCTAAGCTATGTAAATATAGTGATTGAAGCCATTTTCAGTATTGCCTTAAGAATCGAAATTTGGTGTTTTTCAGTCGGTCAACACGATTGTACTCAATTGTGTTGGGTTACTCCCTAATCCTGAAAAAAAAACGAGCCTTACAGTATTCGCATATGATGTGTAACATGTGACATGTTATCTTACTATGTGTGTCCCGGGAGCGCATATCCCTTGTTGACAGTGAACTCTGTTGGTCATTGAAATAACTACTTGTATATCTCCAGTGCCAAATCCTGACCGTAATGAATCATAATTGTTTGTTATTTGCCGTGGCGGGATCAATCCACTGCCTACTTGACCGGAGCTGCGCTCTATACCGGCCAGTTAGTGAACTCATGCCAGCGACGTTATTGAAAATGGCCTCGTTTTGCCTATCAGCGCACTGCCAAGTATAGGCGCGATTAAAAATTAGGTGTGCGGAAAGTATATTAAATATGTTTCTCCCAGTGATATGTTTAGACCAACGAAGTTTCAATTATTGTTATAGTAAAGACATCATTACTTCCGACTTGACGTTTCAGTGTCACCCTAGAGTTATCTAGCGGTCAGAAGGAAAATCACATTAACTAGACCACGGCCGACTGAATGCGCTCATACCGGCCTAGACAATGAGACCTTTTTCATGAAATCGTGTTAGTTACTCAACTGCTCACACAGCGCTGTTAACCAAGCATTGCACGACTAAGATTTATTTCTACTTAGTGTAAAACAAAGTCCCCGATTCTTGGATATCACGGGTAATCTCGAGAACCACTGGATGGATTTTGATGCGGCTTTCACCATTCTGTACAGGTAATATCGAGGAAGATTTCTGTAGAAAATAATTTATTTATGATCAAAGGGAGCCAAGCAGTAACGATTTTAGATTTCAGTGAATAGGTCGAAGAAAGAACTTGACGTCCGTGCGCTTTTTAAGCTTACGCTGGACAAACCGTTAAAAATATCAATATATTATGAGTGTAAGAATTGTTCAGCATGAAAAATTGTACAAAAAAGTCCGCGTGAGCATATCTCTATCTTCGATACATCGCCCACTAACTTATAAGTGTTTTTAGTTTGGACGGGAGGGAGATTTGGCTTGCACCTCGCCATTCTTAAATTACGTCTGACAGGAATTCCTTGCACATTCATAACTGTTCCCGGGCGAAGCCGGGGCGGGTTGCTAGTGACACTATTATATTATCATTATAATTCCCACAATATCAAAATGCAAATTATATCACAAAATAAAATAGCGTGCTAATAAATCTAAGAGAAATTAGACATACCTTGCACCTCGTTACGGTTGAATTCGATCAGAATCACTCGGTTTTCATTAAAGTTTATGCATTTTTCTGCTGAACGGTTTGGAAGTTCGGCAACAAGAAACTAGGACTGTTATTTACTTAAAATATTCATTTTTGTATTTTTGTACTATTTGTGTTCATGATTTCATTACATTGTCAGAATTACCGACAGTAGTAGCTACGCTGGCTAAAGCGCAGCGTTAGGCCATGGGGCCAAGCTCTCTGCTGACTCGGTAGACGCGTGTGTTCGAGCCCCACCGTCGGACGTCCTTGAAATGATTTTCCGTGGTTTCCCATTTTTCAACACCAGGCAAATGCTGGGACGGTACCTTCTAACAGGCCACGGCCGCTTCCTTCCACATCCTTGCCCAGTTTCATTCATCTTCATCCATTCCATCTCTCATCCTGACGCGCAGGTCGCCCACGGGCGTCGACTAGAAAGACCTGCACTCGGCCTCTCAGGAGGCCACACGAAAAAAAAGTCAGAATTAATGCTTTAATTAGTAGGGTATACTATTCAGTGTACCTATTATAAATAAAAACGTGAGGTTTCTCACCTCCCCATATTACGAAACCCGGTTGCCTAATACGGGGAAAGTGCACTTTTAAAGTTAACAATAATATCAGAGGGTATTACAACATCACACGTGCCCATATTTGTAATATACATAGTATATCGCCTGAGGTTTACATTGGTGAGAAAACCAAAATTATTCCGTTCCTTCTTATGTCTAATGTGAGCCCTATAAAAAAACTCCCCATATTTGGCGACTTTCCTGTACCCATTTTTAGAAGATACCTTATGCACTGGACAGCTGAATCCGTGATTAATTGTATAGGTAGCTTCGTAAATCTCAGAACTCAGGAAGTCATTTCTAGCAGCGTTACTAGCAGCCTTCAAAGTTTCAAGGTAAGAAAGAAAATATTCCTCTAGCCAGTTTAGGCAACTGACATTTAATGAGAAAAAATGCCCTTTATCTGGATTTCTAGACTGAATATGATGATATGTGATGCTTACGTCATGCATAGCGAACCATTTATTAACGTTTTTCAAAAAAAATGGTTGCTTCTGCGTCCATGAATGTGTACGCTTCCGGGTGCATGCCTATATTTTCTTTCAGTGTACTAATGGCACCAATAACTTTGACGAGAACACTTCCTTGGCACGCCGAACATTCATTTTTTCAAATTTAGTGGGTTCGATGATCTCACCCTTTTGCATTGTGTATAGTAATGACAAGTATTTCCCTGAAATTATTCCAGTACCATCAGTCATCTCTCGTTACAGAAACTGCGTTCTAATGTTTTTTTTTTTTTAGAATGTGACAATGATCAAAACTAGGGAATACATTCCTAGACTCGTCGTATGGGTGATTGACCATTGGTTGCAAATTCCCTCCCCCTAAATGCCTCATCATTGTAGTGTTAGTTTCGTGATTATCAGAGACTGTTATTATAATTATGAAACCGCATTGTTCAACCTCGAGAATAACGTCCAGCAGGAGTTTATGTAAGTCCCGTCCTGACAGCTGCTTCGTGAAAAAGAAGGCACACGGTATCTGATAATTTGTCGAAAGATCTCTTAGCACAAAACACAACACACGATTAGCTGCTACTTGTTCCCGGCTGTAATTTTGATCCTCTCCTTCCTTTTAATGAGACGGTGCTGGAGTAGTGTCCTTGTACCCGAAGAAGGTGCAAGGTAAGTCTAATTTCTCTTAGATTTACTGCACGCTATTTTATTTTGTGATATAATTTTAATTTTGATAATGCGGAAATTATAATGATAATAATTTTATAGTGTCACTAGCAACCCGCCCCGGCTTCGCCCGGGAACAGTTATGAATGTTCAAGGAATTTCTGTCAGACGTAATTTAAGGGACACTGGGACTGAGTTTTCTAATTCCTGTAAATATTAAGTTACACTCTTGATATTTTGTTTGCTGGTAGTATGCGGTAGTATAAAGATGTGTGCCAAATTTGATCAATGCAGCTTCACTAGCTGCATTGAAATTAATTATTTTCCAATATTTATATGCAAATTATTCAAATATTCAAAATGTCAACCGCGGCATACTAATGTAGATAGCACAATTTATTTTCATTTTTCTAGTACCTTATTCTTATACAAATAAAGTAGTGCATCGAATTTGAGATTGTATTGTTTACTCTGAAGATATAATTTTTTCCCCAATTAAGTTTATTTTTTGTAAATTTCTTGAAATTTGAAGGATATTTTTAACAGGCAAACCAGGACTCCAATCCAAAAAGTAATGCACACGTTTGTGGATATAGTACTAAGAAACGTGCATGTTAATTTACAAGAAAATTGCATTACATCTGTAACGCGTACTAGATTTTATACATCAGAAAATGTGAAACTGAGAAAACTGCATTTTTCTAAAAACATGCATATATTTTAATATTTCCACTCAACTTACGCATTAGAACTCTCCTGCAGCATAACTAACACCTTCCTTCTTCTGTTTTTCAGCCTCCTTCTTGGTCTTGTGTGATGTGTGTGTGTGTCCCCCTATTAACTTCACAAACACAATAAATTTCGAAAAAGTACTAGCCTAGCTTCCAATAACTTGTTTATAAACAGAGGTAGACCATGCGTACACTTCTAAAGTCAACACAAATATCAAATAAAGATAAATTGTGCATGTGTCATTCTATAAGCGACTAGAAACTCTCATGAAATTAGAAAATACAATATAAAAGCAAAATTTCATCATGTCGACCGTTTGAGATATTTAATTATTTATTTTCAAACATTTCAAGTATTTGTAAAGCTTACGTAGTAAATAGTGTCCGTGGCTTAGGCGGCAGCACGCCGGCCTCTCACCGCTGGGTCCGTGGTTCAAATCCCGGTCACTCCATGTGAGATCTGTGCTGGACAAATCGGAGGCAGACAGGATTTTCTCCGGGTACTCAGGTTTACCCGGTCACAATTTCATTCCAGCAACACTCTCCACTATCATTTCATTTCATCTGTCATTCATTTAATCATTGCCCCAGAGGAGTGCGTCTGGCCTCGGCAGCCGGCACAGTTCATATCCTCGCCGCTAGATGGGGGCTTCATTCATTCCATTCCTGACCCGGTCGGAGACTGGAAGCAGGCTGTGGATTTTCATTTTCACGTAGTAAATAGTGTCAATATTAATCGGTAGATAGTAGCACAATGCAGAGTCAGTAGTACAGAGGGAATTTCAAATCCGTATTCAAACTACTCCGATAAAAAATGCATAAATGCGTGTACAGGGTAATGAACCAAGAGAAAGGGGCGTTCAAATGGCAGTGTGGCCGCCATTTAAACGTCTCGCCGTGACTCAAAAAATGGCGGAATGTGAAAAATGATACCACTAATTGATCCGTTATGGTCAGGGGTACAATAATATGTCAAAATCGAAAATTTGAATTTTTTAATAAAATATGCTTAAACTCAGTCCCAGTGTCTCTTAAGAATGGCGAGTGCAAGCCAAATGCCCCTCCCGACCAAACTAAAAACACTTATAGTGGGAAATGTATCGAAGATAGAGATATGCTCTCCCGGACTTTTTTGTAGAATTTCTCACGCTGAACAATTCTTACACACATAATATGATATTTTTAACGGTTCGCCCAGCGTAAGCTTAAAAAGCGCACGGACGCCAGGCTATTTTTTCGACCTTTTCACTGAAATCGTTACTGCTTGGCTCCCTTTGGTCATAAATACATTATTTTCTACACAAATCTTCCTCGAGATCACCTTTACAGAATGGTGAAAGCAGCATCAAAATCCATGCAGTGGTTCTTGAGATTACACATTTAATATACGTACTGTACAGCTGATTCCTTATTGCGCCTACCGGCAACGAGTAGAAACTTTCCAATTACAACTGGGAGTGTCAAGGCCGGTATAGAGCGCAGCTCGTATTCAGTCGGCCGTGACTAGACAATCTCAGGCAGCCATTCAAATCGATATATCACGACAAATTGAGTTTCGTTCGCGATGTCGCGATTTAGCGAACGAAACTCTAGCCTAGCACTGAAACGTCAAGTCGGAAGTAGTGATGGCTTTACTATAGTAGTCGGCGTTAATATACTGAATTCCTACGCTGTTTGGAGTGTTTGTTGATGCGATATAGGCTGTTTGCCAAATGATGAACACTCTACACTCGCACTCCACACTCTCATGTACACTTGCACTCGATCACTCTGTCCACACTCGAAGTGTAAACACTCGGTAATTTGGAACGTATCTGCAATCGCTCTCCCTGGGCGCGGCGCGCGAAGTATGATCGCTGGCGGCACGAACAGCTGACCGTCTCATGTTTACATTCGTTGCGATCTGATTATCGCGAATAACAAGGGGTATATCGTGTATTTGGCTCTGGCAACTTAAGTATGTGAGAAAAGTAAGCTAATGAGTAGCCGTGGGATGTAAAGGCTTCCATGTCCGATGAAGGTTAATATAATTTGCAGCATTTCTACCCTGATAGGCCTACCTGCTACTGCAGTGTATTGCTTAAGAATAAATCCTACATTTATTTCTTTAGCATTTTACTTCAATTTAGTCCAATGAGATAGTGCTCAATCACTTGTTAGTGGCGTAAAATTTATTACTTACTTAGGCCTAGGCTACCTACTGAATAAACTGGGAGTTAAGCATTCAATCTCATTCATTGGGGAGCATTCCATGAACTCTGAATCTCATCCCACTCCCATTTCCTTGTGTAGTAGAGGTGTACTGTAATCCCTATCAGAAGGTATTGGTAAGGACACAATAACGATCCTGGTACTTAATCTTGGAGAACCAGGTTCAATTCCCGATTAATGCATGGTCGACATAAAAGAGATGCTGTGGCTCAAAATTGTGAAATTTGATAGTATTGGTTTAACGTTTTCTATAATTGCAACGGTTTGAGATCCCAGGGTGCTAGAATTATCCCCTGGCAGGGTTCTTCAAAATGTCAGTATATAAACAGACACAGGCCTCTTGCATGTAGTAGGCTAGACATGGGGCCTTATAGGCTGCACCACATACCTGAACAATCATAACTTTTCAGACCACGTTAAAACTACTAGCTTGAGAATAATTACCTACCGCCATGTTATGGTACAGCTTCCAATACCAAGAGCATAGTTTTAAGAGTCTGTATTCTTACCTGCGGTAAATGTTTCCCAGCTCGTCAAAAGAAGATGAATAGGACGTGTGGTATAACTCCTGCATCGTGTTGACTGCGTTAAGTGTGGTACTATACTACAGAAGCCATGAATTCCGTTGTGTACACAAGTAATGGCAAGAAATGGAAGGACTAGCTAGTCATAAATAAAATTTTAAAATTAGTGCTTTTATTGTATTTTTGCCTTCTTTCTGCTATTTTTCTAAGAGTTTCACTGAACCAGTGAACACTGTGCCCACGTTAAGCCTGCTTTATATAGGGAGTATTTTCACATCTAGTGAATAAGTTAATTATTAGACATGACAAACATACACAAAGGCAGCTAAGTCACTCTGGTGTGTTGTCCAAGTGCCATGCTAGCTTTCAATTCATCCTAGAAAAAACAGGTTTTAGAGTCCATTTCAAATTGAGCAGCATGCATTCAAATTCTAGCATGGTATATTGCTTTTTTGCTCATTTCAGATTAACTGCATTCTGACTAGTTGACAAATCATTGCATATGACATGCATATGAGAGATGCATCGAGACACTGACTCGCATACACACAGGAGTGCCTTTCTTTTATTGCCATTGTCTTAGAAGAACAATGTAATCCAAACAGGCTCAGAAAAAGTATTTTTTCAAAAGGCATAGAGTAACATACATCAATCATTAGGTAGCTTCTAACAATATAATACTTCCACTCCTCAGCACTGAAAACTATTCTTAGCGTTTTGTTTAAAAAAAGAAGAGTTCTACAGTAGTATAGCGGGACAGTCAGGCTTCATTCTTGGAACATCCTTCATCAAATAATAATAATGTTATTGGTTTTACGTTCCTTTAACTACTGCAGTTCTTAGAGATGCCAGGGTGCCAGAATTTCCACCCCAAAGGGTATCTTTAACATGCCAGAAAATCTGTGATACGACTCCCTCTCATTTATGCACCAAATGACTGAGCCAGGATTCAATCCTGCAACCTTAGAACCAGCAGGCGAAAACATTACCTCTGCGCCATGCGCCTAAATCAGGCAACACATCCTGTTGAATGGAAACAGACCTATTATGCAAAATTGTGATAGACCACATGTTGTACCAATGTTGCAATTTTTACTGTTTATAAATACTTTCAGGATTAAAAGGTTGGAACACATTTAAATTAATGTAAACTGTACAGATATGATTTTGAAACTAAATTTCATTTCTCTATTTTATTGACTCATCATATTATACATTTTTGTTATCTTCTTATGTATATTGCAGCAATTCCACAAAGGGGGTCTCCCATTTCTTCAGTCTTGGTGTAGATCCTGTCTGGAGGCAGATGACATCGACAGGGTTGCTGGATGGAGGGGAGAGAATGTAAATGTTGTCAATATAATGGGGCTTATTATAAGCTTCCTTGACAAATTCCTCACCTGCCAATGTAAAGACAGAGATTAGCCAAATTAGGTGCTTAAAAACATTTCAAAATTATGCAGTCATATCATAAGGAAAAAATTGTTATACATGTACTTCAACAAAAGTTTGGAACACTGGCATACAGAGTAGTCATACCATATTGTTGCTTCATTGGAGGATCTTGGACATTGTGGTCATTCAGACCCGTATACTTTTGTGTGTAGGCCTTTGCAGTGCTGTAGTTGGGCCAGTACAGCGTACCCCCCCAAAATCCAAACTCGTTATAAGCGTACCGGTTAAACTACCTTTTAAATCAATAAAAAATAGCCCTACTGTAAATTGTCCAATGGATTTCAGAAAGAAAAATCTGAAATGATTTACTTGTTCAGAGTTATCTTTTGGCACAACTTGGAACTAAGAGTTGGAGTTTGACATTTCAATCGAGAGTCAATCCGGAACCTCCTTATGTGATTTTTGGTGAGTACCGCCTACATTTTTTTCCCAACTACAGCACTGGGCCTATGTACAATAACAGTCTGAAGGCTGTAGTAGTGTGTGTATTTGTAAATCAGGTGAGGATTGGGAAGGAGGCGGCCATGGTTTAAGTTAGGAACCATCCCAGCATTTGCATGGAGTCGAATTGGGAAACCACAGCAAACCACTTCCAGGATGTATGAGGAGGGAATCGAACCCACCTCTTCTAACGAGGGAGTTAGCACAAGTTGCAATCGCAATTGCAAAATAGTTGTGGTTTACATGTAAGAGTTTTACATCTACATTGCAAATAAGCACACAATATTTGCCATGGACAATTACACTGCACCTTACAAGCATGCGCATGTTCAGTCACTGAGTTCAAAAAATGGGTTGTTGGCAGCTATGGGCAAAAATTACGAGTATAAACATTAAATTTGGAACAGAGGGTATTCTCTTCTATTCTTATCACAACTACAATAATTGTGGTGACAAAATCCAAACTGCAGGGGCGTAGTCACCGTATGTACAATTTCTAACGCCATGAGGACAATTATTCCAAATTCTTGTTTCCGTCACGAGGAAAGAGTTACTGAAGGCAGCCATTGGATGTAGCTCGATATGATGACTTCAGACCAGAGAGGTTTAAAACACCGCCAGAACATATTTTTGATGTTCAAACGCAGTGTGATTTGGAAGACTGCTTAATGCTGTTATTCTTGAAGTGAATGAGCTAACTTTGATAAGCAACTCTGCTTCCGGCACTTTATGCTCTGGTGACATATTCATCCTCGTAATGTGAATGTGACTTTTTCATACCTTGTGTCCTCGTTTCATCATCAGGGTGATATTACGTATTTAAATTAGCAACCCTGGTCACTACTGAACCTCATATATGTGCTAAAGTTCGTAAATATGTGATGTTATTTATTGCAATTTTAAAGACGGCTGCCATGTTTCGACAGCGCTTGCATCTCGTTCAACTGTCATCAAGACTCCCGAGACGGACACATTGTTGCCCACATGTGGGATACAAAATCACTGTTGATAAAAAAACAAAAAACATTGGGACGCGTTAGGCTGAAAGCATTGTCAAAACTCATTGATCTGACCGCGTTAGGCCGTAACCATTTTCAAGAACCATTGGATTGGATAAAACGAAGATTAGAATGGTTACGTACAGGTGCGGCCTTGCCGTGCGCAACTAGCGAGGCACGGCTGACACAAAACCATTGGTCTGTGCGCGTTAGGCTGTAACCATTGTCAAAAACCATTGGATTGGACAAAACAAAGGTTAGAAGGTCAGGTGTAGCCTTGGCCGCACGCAGCTAGCGGGGCACGGTCGACACAAAACCATTGGTCTGTGCGCGTTAGGCTGTAACCATTGTCAAAAACCATTGGATTGGACAAAACAAAGGTTAGAAGGTCAGGTGTAGCCTTGGCCGCACGCAGCTAGCGGGGCACGGTCGACACAAAACCATTGGTCTGTGCGCGTTAGGCTGTAACCATTGTCAAAAACCATTGGATTGGCCAAAACAAAGGTTAGAAGGTCAGGTGTAGCCTTGGCCGCACGCAGCTAGCGGGGCACGGTCGACACAAAACCATTGGTCTGTGCGCGTTAGGCTGTAACCATTGTCAAAAACCATTGGATTGGACAAAACGTTGGTTAGAAGGTCAGGTGTAGGTGTGGCCTTGGCCGCGCCTAGCTAGCGGGGCACGGTTGACACTAACCCATTGAACTGGGTGCGTTAGGCTGTAACCATTGTCAAAACCACAGTTGTGCGAAAAAATACACATATTTATTACAGCGGAGCGATATTGGCCTACTGCATAGTAACTTTGTTCTTAGTATAATTAAAGAGCAGTTAAAAACACTCATTTCAACCGTGGAAAAAAATAATCATTACAGAAGCGAAATATTGCACACACTAACCTAATTAGAGCGGTGAACTGAGTGCTGGGGAGGAATGATGCGCACTAGAGACTGCACTGGGCTTTTCTTTGTGTTACATAGTACCGTAAGGGCGAGGTTGGAGGTATTGTTTTGATGACAGACCAGCGGATCAGTGGGGCTATCGAAGGGACCCGAATACTCATGACCGCAACCGATGATTGATTTGGACTAATGGCGGCCACAGCTGTAATTTTGGTTATATAAGTCGTGATCCTACTTGGGATGGTTGGGTGGGTCACAGACGGCCGAGGAGGAACTTCTATTAAAACATCGTTCCCTGATTTATTTATCATCGCTTCATAAGGTATTTTGGCTAATTCATGTATTATAGAGAATGTTATCGCTCGTTCTATCTTCATTCAGCGCTACCATAATATTAAGCTACTGAAAAGATCTTACAGCAAGGAAAACAGATGGAGGTAACGAATATGTTCCTCCATCAAAAGTAGAATGTGGAGGCAGTTTGTAGAGATTGAAGTGACGGTAGGCCTAGGCCTACATGGAATTCCTCATTCAACTAGATACACTTATAACAAGACTCACTCACTCGCAGGAGTAACCAACTGTTATTTTTTGGCCATTGGCTGTAATAAAATATATTATTATTTTATGGGGAGGAATATCGAACTTATCTGCAGGAGTAGGGGCAGATGACCTCGTAGTTCCGCCCCCTAAAACTACAATAACTTAACCATCTGCAGTAGTGGCAATCTGGATAAACCTCAACATGTTGCATCCAATTGCCAGACGTTAAATGCGCTAGCATAAATACAGTAATTAATTGGTCCTTGCTATAAAAACAAACTTATCGCTTAACCCAGTTTATTTATTATTATTATTGTTATTATTATTATTATTATTATTATTATTATTATTATTATTATTATTATTCAGAAATCACATATTCTTACCTATCTTGCAATTTTATATGGGTGCTGACTGTTCAAATTTGCCAAATCACATCACACCCGTGAGAAACAAAATCCGTTTTGAAAAAGAAGTTTCAGTTTTTCTTTTCACGTAATACTCCATCATCGACCCTAGAAAATAAAAAGGAAAACATTATGAGTAAATGTTTGAAAGGCCATGGAAAGTTTGGTTAACCTCGCAGGTTATGGAACACTACTAACATGCAAATTTCATTCAACATTGCAAGTATGTTAAAAACAATCACCACTATAGTAAAAGATAATTACTTACAATTAAATATAAGTATCCCTCCTTGTATCGTCTGAAATTCACAATTGATCATGTCAAGTGAGAATACAGATGTTCTGTCAAAATGGCGACATCACAGACCTGCACCGAGTGAACGAACCGAGTCTGCACCTTCAAAATTGTCGCTATGTACACTCGCACTCGGCTCGTACACTTGCACTCGATCGTATTTGGAATACCACTCGCTGACGTCACTTCCGAGTGGAGTGTGCAAGAGTGTACACTTCGGCTATTTGGAAAACGGCCATAGATTCCATATAGCCACATGGCCGACAGTACATCGAGTGCTTACATTAAATAAGAATACAGCAAAAGTATGAATATTTAATAAATCGCAATTGTTTTCAGCAAATATGATAAAATGAATATTTTCACACCTAAGAACGACAACTTTAAGAAGATTTATTGTGGGAATATCTTAAATGGGGTCTCCAAACCTTGAACTAAACTGTATGCGATATACATTCCCCATAGCCACACGACCTACAGTACGTCGTTGTACCGATCTCCGCCACCAGGCGCGCTTATTGTTTCCGTCCCATGCACTTCCGTCGCATCCATTTCCGTCCCTTTTCCAAAATCACTCCCACAAATATGTCCAGCTGCCGAGCGCCATAAAAATATCCAGATACCGAGTGGAAAGATGTTACACATCCAAAATACATAACATTAATTAATCTCATGAAAATTCAAGACTATGTGATTTTGTTCAGATACTGATTTATTAATGTCAAGGTTTTTTTAGGATTAGGGAGTAACCCATCACAGTTGGGTACAATCGTGTTGACAAACTGAAAATCATAAAATTTCGATTACGTAAATATGTGTATTATGTTTTTAGTTCTTGAAATTGAATGTTCAAGCGGTCAACACGATTGTATCCCCGGCACTACAGCCCACAAATGGCATATGTCTACCAAGCGACCGCTGCCCAGCCATTTGGCCTGCATACGACGCTTGGTGAGCGCGTCGGGTCCCTTCGGCCGTTAATCTTGGCTTTCGTGACCGGGGCGCTGCCTCACTGTCAGACAGCTACTCCATTTACCTCACGAGGCTGAGTGCACCCCGTTTCAGCCCTCACGTCTCCCCGTGTGGGTGCGGGTTAGAATACACCCACGGTATGCCCTGTCTGTCGTAGGAGGCGACTAATAGGGCCGACATGGCCGAATAACTTGCCAGTTTTTGATTTGTTCAGACCCCCTGTGGATGGGGAGGGCAGAATTAATCCACGGTATCCCCTGCCTGTCGTAAAAGGCGACTTAGAGGGGGCCTTATAAAGGTCGATTTTGGTTGTTTGGTCCCAGCTCTGGTTTGACCAATAGAAACAAACATGCATGCTGTTAGGGGAAGGGCCACCAGCTTGGCCATCTGGCCAGAAAGCCTAGACGGTATGCCCCATCCCGTCAGGTGGGTGCGCCATGTACCCTACAGTAGTATCCGCCTTACAACGAAGGTCCCTCCCTGCATGGCCGAGTACTGGAGCTGAATAAATCCTGTGCATGCCGAGGGGGAAGTGCCTGTTCGAGGCACTGGGACCCCGGGCAATATCTGCTATGCCAGGTACGTATTGCCTTGGCTGGGTGGCGCCCACAGTGATAGCCCCCGTTAGGAGTGGGCAGTATTCGGGGAGGATTTCGTCCGGGATGCCATCAAAGCGATCACGGACACCTGAACAGGGTGGCACACTTAAAAAGCCGTCTCTGGAGTGTCGAGCTAATCCCAAGGTGTATACGCCTTGGGACGAAGCCTTTAACAGACGATTTGCGACAGATACATCACCTCGCTACCTGGTAGCTACCAGGACAGACAAGCTCGTAAAATCGATCAACTTCGCTGAGGAAATCGAGGGGAAATTTGGTGATCTTAACAGGATTTTCAAGCTCCGGAACGGGCAGCTCTTGCTGCATACCGTTAGCCGGCAGCAAACCGAAGCGTTGTTGGAATGCACGCAATTCGGCGAAATCCCCGTTAAGATCACAAAGCACGAAACGCTGAATGAGGTCCGTGGAGTTATTTTCCATCGTGACCTCATTTTGAATAGCGATGCTGAACTGTTGCGGGATCTGGGGAAGAGAGGCGTCACAAAGATTTGGCGCATCACCCGAAAGATTGGGGAAAGGAGCGTCGATACCGGCGCTTTTATTCTCCATTTTGAGGGTGATGTTGTACCTAAGCAGGTGAAGGTCACATCGTACCACTGCGATGTGCGACCGTACATCCCTCCACCTATGCGCTGCCACCAGTGCCAGAGATTTTGGCATGTTTCCGCCAGGTGTACTGCGAAGGCCGTAGTGGCAAGGGGACACATGAGGGTGACGAGAGGTGTACGCCTCCCCCGATATGTCCCAACTGCCAAGGAAGTCACTCTCCACGGTCAAAACAGTGCCCTGAATTCATTATGGAAGCCATGATCCAGGAAATCAGGACTCTTGACAGGCTTTCATATCACGACGCTCGCAAGAGGTACCGTAATATGAATGCCCCCGAATTTCGGGTATCGTTTGCAGCTGCAGCGACGCCCTCAATCACCCCTGCCGTTAAAGTTTCCAGTGCAGTACCCTCGATGTCCTCTTTTAGTACGAGTTTGAAATCTCCCCTCGCTGTACCAGCGAGCACTGTCAGCCCGAAGGAGGTCCCAAAACCTTCTTCGGCCACGGTTAAGAAGGCGCCGGTTTTAACACCTAAACTGGCGAATTCGGAGAAGAAGTCCTCTTCTTCTTCTCCGAAACGGTCGGCGAACAAGTCTTCCCCAGCTAAAGGGGGAAAGAAGACTTTGCCGACCAAGGCTGGTCCTTCTTCCAGCCCACCTAATACGAAAAATATAGGGGAGAAGAGGGAGACGGTTCGTCGCCGTCTCTCTCGCCCTCCTGCTGACGGGGTGGCTACTGTCTCTGCTGGCCTTTCCGCTCCCACGACCACCAAGGGAGCGAAGCCTGCTGAAGCCAAGCCCGTCCGTATGGAGGAACTCCCCCATAGAAAAGAAAATAGATCGGCGGAGGAGAGGGGAACGGTTCAGCGCCGTTTCTCTTCCTCTCCTAAAGGCAGGGCTGCTCACGTATCTGCTGGCCATCCCGCTCCCACCACTACCAGTGGAGCGGTGCCAGTAGGAGCGACCTTGTTTTATAAGGACCCGGCGTCTGTGGGGAAGGGACCATCTACTTCCCCAAACACACGTCGGCGCCGATCCAGGAAGAAATCTCTTCAGGGCGTGTCGGGGACAGACACCCAGTCTTCGGACCGGGAGGAAGTCCCTCGACACCGCTCTCGCTCTTCCCCAAGAGCGAGACTCGTGAGGTCCGACGACGACCGCGCGCAACCCAAGAGAGCGCCCGCTCCATTTTCTTCGTCTTCGGAAGGAGATGTGGAGATTGAGGTGTGCTCTCCTGCCCCATCATCTCCAACTAGAGATGGGGAAGGGTGGCAAACGGTCAAGCATAAGTAGAAGACCCACTTCTACTTAAGTCCACACCATGGCACTATTACAATGGAACTGTAATAGCTATTCTGTTCATCTCGCTGAGTTACGACAGTTAATATCTTCGTTTTCGGCAACCATTGTCTGTCTTCAGGAATCCAGGTTTCGTCCTGGACATGAGACAACAATGCGTCACTTCAAACTCTTCTCTAAAGACCGGGTGGACGGAGCTGTGGCCGCTGGTGGCGTCTGCACTCTCGTCCACTCTAGCCTCTTTAGTGAAGAGGTGCCGTTGCGTACTCAGCTAGAGGCAGTTGCAGTTCGTACTTCGTTGCCAGTAATGGCAACAGTATGTAACGTGTACATCCCGCCTGATTCTCAGCCGGATTACGACCAGCTGGTGGATCTCTCAGCTCCCCCTTCCTTTTCTCCTTCTGGGAGATGTTAATGCCACAACACCATCTGGAGCTCCGCTAACACTAGCGGTAAAGGGAGAGATTTTGAGAGGATGATCAGGCGGCTGGACCTGTGTCTATTGAACACAGGGGAGCCTACGCACTTCTCCATTGCACACGGTACTTATTCAAGTATCGATATTACCCTGTGCAGTCGTGCGTTGGTTCCCCTGCTACAGTGGGGTGTACACGATGACCTTTGTAATAGTGACCATTTTCCAATTTTCGTTACTCTTCCGAACCAGAGAGCCATCGAGTTACCAAGTCGATGGCTTCTCCGTCGGGCTGATTGGCCAACTTTCACGGCACGTGCGATGTTTGCCGAAGATACCTTTGAGAGTGTCGACGATCATACCATTCACATAACGAACGGTATTTTGGCTGCTGCTGAGGAAACAATATCTTCCTCATCCGGCAACTCACGCCGGAAGCTTGTCCCTTGGTGGACAGCCGAGAATGCAACGGCCATTGAAGATCGTCGACGTGCTTTCAAATGCTATCGGAGGCAAAACACTATGGCCAACCTTATCACCTTCAGAAGGATGCGTGCTAGAGCCCGATATCTGATTCGGGAGAATAAGAAAACGACGTGGGAAAAGTATGTGTCGTCTATGACGGCGCATACTCCTTCATCTCAAGTGTGGACTAAGCTTCGTCGGATCTCCGGACTCCCGACATCACTGTCGATACCCGGAGTGTCCATCAAAGGAGACATCATCACGGACCATCTCGCCATTGCCAACAGCATTGGCTCGCACTTCTCCGATGTATCCTGCTCCGGGAGATACGATCCTACATTTCTAACTCTGAAGCGGGAGGCAGAGACTCACCCCTTGTCCTTTGCCACTGCTGCTTCGGAGTCCTATAATGTACCATTCTCTGAATGGGAACTGCGCAGTGCGCTTGCACTGTGCAGGGATACGGCTCCTGGACCGGATAACATACATAATCAAATGTTAAAACATATGTGCGAATCCAGTATAAAAACTGTTGATCCTCTTCAATCGTATATGGATTGAAGGGGAGTTTCCATCTCAATGGCGAGAGGGGATCGTGATACCGATTCCTAAGGCTGGAAAGGATCCCAAGTTTGTAAGCAGCTATAGGCCCATTTGTTTGAAAAATGGCCTATGTAAGCTGCTCGAAAAGATGGTGAACCGTCGACTGGTGTGGTTCTTGGAGGATAAAGGACTCCTGTCTGAGTACCAATGTGGATTTTGCTCTCATAGGTCCACCACTGACCATCTGGTGCGACTTAAGAGCGCCATACAGGAGGCTTTTTTTTCCGAAAGCAGCATCTAGTCACGGTTTTCTTTGACCTCGAGAAAGCCTACGACACCACATGGCGCTACGGGATCCTTTCCACCCTTCACAAGTGGGGACTCCGTGGTAACTTACCGACTTTTATTGCGAATTTCATGTCCGTCCGACTCTTCCGTGTAAGGGTCGGTAGGACATTATCGCAATACTATACCCAAGAAAATGGAGTTCCTCAGAGTTCAGTGCTGAGTGTCACCTTGTTCGCGATTGCCATTAATGGCATTGTTGCCGCCGCCGGGTCCGCGGTAGTTCCATCGCTGTATGTAGACGATTTAGCTCTGCATTACAGCTCTGGAAGTATGGCGGTCGTGGAACGGCAATTGCAGCTAGATATCAACCGGGTCGACAGGTGGGCTCACGACCGGGGTTTTCGTTTTTCAGCAGCGAAAACCTCCGTCGTCCAATTTTGTCGGCTACGGAGGCTACATTTACACCCTGAACTACATCTCAGGGATGCTGCGTTGCCGTTGGTTGACACTTATCGCTTCCTGGGGCTCCATTTTGACAGCAAGTTAACGTGGCAGCACCATATACGGCAATTGAAAATGACATGTCTCAGGAAACTGAACATGCTCAAGTTTCTTAGTGGCACTACGTGGGGGGGTGACCGTGCGGTGCTGCTACGGTTCTACCAAGCCCTCGTCCTGTCCCGGCTAGACTATGGTTCTGCGGCATACGGTTCAGCAAGGCCGGCAACCTTGAAAATGCTGGACAGTATCCACCATAGTGGCGTTAGGCTGGCTACCGGTGCCTTCCGGACCAGCCCGATACCCAGCCTACTAGCCGAATCGGGTGTTCCACCTTTAAATTATAGACGCCAACATATGCTTTTAGCATATGCTGCCAATGTGCGTCAAATGCCGCAACACCCGACCTATCAAGCTCTCTTCGGTACCCAAAACCACCAGGGGTACGCCAACCGGCCTCGTGCCACTCGGCCAGTTGGTATTAGACTTGATAGCTCGTGTACTGAAATAGGAGTGGCTGTAGGTCCTTGTATGATCCGGACATCTAGCGAGGTGCCTCTGTGGCGGGTCCCGCGTCCGGAAATTCGGTTAGATCTTCACCAAGGTCCTAAGGTGAACACGGATGCGTCCGTTTACCGGAGGCAGTTCCACAGCATAGTTCACCAATTTCCGGACGCTGGCATTCTATACACGGATGGTTCGAAGGTGGACGAGGAGGTGGGTTGTGCTTACGTTATTGATGGTGCAAATACCAAGATCTCTTTGCCTGAGGCCTGTAGTGTGGCGAAGCTCGTTGCCATCTATGAAGCTCTGCAGTTTGCACTATAGGATGCACGAATCCACTTTCTCGTGTGTACCGACTCTTTGAGTTCGTTGCAGTCAATTGCTACATGTTTCCCGCAACACCCCTAGTGCAGCGAATCCACGACCTACTAGCCGGGCTGTGCCACGCTGACACTCGAATCACCTTTCTGTGGCTTCCAAGCCACGTGGGAATTGCGGGAAATGAGTTAGCAGATCAAGCTGCAAAAGAGGCGGTATCACTACCACCTCGACCAATGGAGGTGCCCGCTAGAGATATTCGCTCTCAGTTACGCTTACAAGTTCTGGCTTTTTCGGAGAGTCAGTGGCTAGCTGACCCACTGCCCAGTAAACTGAGAGCGATCAAGGGAACTACTCGCGTGTGGCGGAGCTCCTTCCGGGCCCGGAGAGAGTCCGTCATTTTGTGTAGGCTAAGGATAGGTCATACAAGATCCACCCACTCGTACCTAATGAGAAGGGAAGACCCCCCACTTTGTACCTGTGGAGCCCTATTCACCGTGGCCCACATTTTCACCGAGTGTGTGAATCTTGCTGACTTACGAAGAAACCTTGGTTTGCAGACGACACTCAAACTTATATCAGCCGATGATCGCGTTATCCGCTTTATAAGTGAGACTGGGTTAGGGCCAGCAATCTAAATTTTCCAGTGAACATTGACTCAACGACTTGTTCGTTTTTGAATGATTATGTTTTGTTTTTTCCGTAATTTTTGTTTATTTTTATGATTTTGATTTTTATTTAATTTCTTTTTGTTTTTGTTTTATTAATTTTTGGTCTTTTAAAATTTACATGTCCACCTCAAAATTTTAAATTCAATTCAAAATTTGTATTCTTTAATCTGTGTTAAGAGGGGCAGATGACCTCGTAGTTCCGCCCCTTAAAACAACAATAACTAACTAACTAGCCCTCACGTCAGTTTTAAAAATTCCTGATGTAGCCGGGAATTGAACCCGGGACCTCAGGCTGAGAGGCGGGCGCGCCACCCCAACAACACGGGGCTGGCAGTTGTATTGGTTCTACGTCAGGATACCCTTTCTGACGTCAACCTCATGAGAGGAGTTAATGAGAGATGAAATTAATGAAGAGGAATGAAACTGGGCAAGGAAGCGGCCGTGGCCTGTTAGAAAGTAACGTTCCAGCACTTGTATGGAGTTGAAAATGAGAAACCACGGAAAACAATTTCAAGGACGGCTAACGGTGGGGCTCGAACGCACGTCTACCGAGTCCGCAGAGAGCTTGGACCCATGACCTAGCGCTGCGCATTAGCAAGCGTAGCTACCGCTGTCGGTAATGGATGGTTCCCTAATCCTGAAAAAAAAATACATGATATTAATAAATACACTTGCATACAAGGATAGCAGAAAAGGAGTCTGTTGACATCAAATATAGATTTAAGTATTAGGAAGACATTTTTGAAAGTCTTTGTCTGGAGCGTGGTGCTCTATGGAAGTGGAACTTAGAGTGTTGGAGCAGCAGAAAAGAGGAGAATTGAGTGTTTTAAATGTGGTGAGGAGAATAATGAAGATCAGATGGGTAGATAGAGCTACAAATGAAGAGGTATTCCCTTTATAGGTCCTTGGAATACTATCTTCCAACCATGTATTTATAGAACGGTGTTTGGGAGAGAATCTTCCCACACCTTTCATTTCAAGCAGTTCCACATGCATCCACAAGCTAGATGCACAGAAATATTGAAAACCCATTAATTTTATGTACACTGTCATCAGAAACCGAAGGTGGGAAGCATATATCCCAGTGGTCTCCACAGTGCACGTGCTCACCAGTTGGGTTTTGTTGAGTGAATGAAATGCACTGTTTTACAGAAGATGGTGTTTTAGGTAGATTTCATTAGAAAGCTAACTATTGCAATGGGTCCCATGTTTCGACTTCCGGAAAATTTCGACATATCTTCGCGTTTCACATCCCCCAGACCCCAAAACCACCGTCAGTTCAAAAGTTTATATATAATTTATGTATATATGTATCTATATATATATATATATATCAGTTTCTTGTGGACACGATAACTGCCGTAATTTTGCACCAAACACTTTGATTTTTTTACAAAATATGTATCCCTATAAAATCTCAGTCGAGTTCGTTAATGGGCAAAATCGGTCAAAGGGGGTAAAAATGGGGGGCTTTTTTCGAAAAAGTGAAATATCGCTTTAAATCTCTTAATACATGAAATATCGAATCCATTCAAAGTTCATAATATGTGTCGGATAAGTGCCAAAAATTTATGTCAAATAAGTTTTTTGATAGCACCAACCATTGACCAAAGGGGTGGGAAAAAGTGGGTTTTTCGGGAAACATTAATCATATCTCTGTTAATAGGCACAATATCAAAACCGCACAAAATGGACAATATTCCTCCAATAATTACCTAAAACTTTTGTCTGAAAGAATTTTTGATATGACCCACCATTACGCCACGGGGTGAACAAAATGATTTAAATTATAAGAAAATGCCAAGTGCCAAGAGAGGTTGCCATGACAACTTTACTTTTAATTGATAAGGATGACCATCAGCAGTTGCTATGACAACGCCACTGCACGAGATCACATTCAGTTTTCATATGTCAGTGGGAAGCGACTTCGGTATCGGAACTGGTAGCATGCTGAACTTCTATGCCCAAGGTCGCGGGTTCAAACCCGGCTGAAGTCGTCGGATTTACTAAGAGCGCTAAAAAAACTGAGTTTACTTTCCTTCGGAGGGGAAGTTCCAACGTTCGTTGCGAGTTGCTGATTGAGGTGGCATCTAGTAGCCAAGTTCACAGCTAGGTGTCGTTGACGGCAGTATTTTAGGTAGATTTCATTAGAAAGCTAACTATTGCAATGGGTACCATGTTTCGATTTCCGGAAAATTTCGACATATCTTCGCGTTTCACATCCCCCAGACCCCAAAACCACCGTCAGTTCAAAAGTTTATATATAATTTATGTGATATATGTATATATGTATATCAGTTTCTTGTGGACACGATAACTGCCGTAATTTTCCACCAATCACTTTGAATTTTTTACCGAATATGTATACCCATAAAATCTCGGACGAGTTCGTTACTGGGCTAAATCGGTCGAAGGGGATGAAAATGGGGGACTTTTTTTTCGAAAAATGAAATATTGCTATAACTCTCTTAATATGTGAAATATCGAATCCGTTCAAAGTTCATACTATGTGTCGGATAAAGCTCAGAAATTTATGTTTGAAACGTTTTTTGATAGCACCAACCATTGACCAAAGGGGTGGGAAAAAGTGTTTTTTTCGGGAAACATTAATCATATCTCTGTTAATAGGCACAATATCAAAACCGTACAAAATGGACAATATTCCTCTAATAATTACCTAAAACGTTTGTCTGAAAGAATTTTTGATACTAGCCACCATTGCGCCAAGGGATGAGAAAAATGATTTCGGAATTATAAGAAAATGTCAAGAGCTATCAGTGGTTGACATGGCAACACTACTAAATTGATGAGGGATGAGCCATCAGACGTTGCCATGACATCTGACTAAGTGTGAAGCGGCTTCGGTGACGTAACTGGTAGCATGCTGAACTTCTATGCCCAAGGTCGCGGGTTCAAAGCCGGCCAAAGTCGTCGGATTTTCTAAGAGCGCTAAAAATCCCTCAGTAAGCTTTCCTTTGGAGGGGAAGTTTCAACGTTCGTTGCGAGTTGCTGATTGAGGTGGCATCTAGTAGCCAAGTTCACAGCTGGGTGGCGTTGACGTTAGTATCTGGTAGCAACATTAGGAACTACTGCTTGAAATTTAGCGTCTGCATTCCTTACCTGAATTACAGACTAATACAACTATCACAATTCACACCGTTTATCAGACAGATTCTACACTCACCCAAAGTACACGGGGTTATATGACCGCGTTGTCGCAGCCCCTAAACTGAGGAACCAACCAACATCTCTGCGGGAGATATAATTTTGCGTGAAGAAGTAACAGACCGTTACATAGTTACACATCAGTGTCGAAACCTTGCATAAGGACAGAGTGACCACAAGTATAACAAGTAGTTCCGTGAAGAACTGTACAGCCTATTTTCATATATCCTGCTCATGTTAATTGCCTCTATCAACATACAAAATTTCAGTTTAATTGCTGTAACAGATTCGTAGATATTGAGAACCGTCTAAATATTTCAGATGGTCGCCAGGTTGGATTTTTATTTTTGTACTATTATATTAAGATTATTGTGTAAGTGTGGTATTCAAACTTCAATCGCATGATTAGAACACAAGAAGTAAAAACGAGATTTTAAAATTACGCACAGCAGCCATCTTGTGATTGTGCAAACAATTGAAATAAATTAGATGCCAGTGGATCAACATTTGTGTAAGCATTTAAAACGTGCAACGTTTCACGGCACTCGGATAGTTAATTCGCGAAAAACGTCCATTTAAATATTTATACTTCGCGTCGCCGCCATGTTGGATTCGTGCTCACCAGGTTACTGAATGTCCTATAGGTGAACATATGTTCATAGTCTCTATGAACATAAAAATTTCAGTTTGGTTGCTGTAAAAGATTCATATACTGTATATTGAGGACCGTCTAAATATTACGGAAGCTTGCTATTTAGAATTGTTATATGTATAGGCCATAGAGTTATGTACCATTCAAGGTCACTTATTGCCTAGGTTCATTATTCAAACTTTCACTTCGATCGCATGATTACGACACAAGAAATAAAAACTTAATTTTAAAATTTCGCACAGCCGCCATCTTGAGGTTATGTAAACAATTGAATTAAATTAGATGGCAGTACATTACAATCTGCAAAATCATTTACTGTACCACATTTCACTGCGCTCAGAGAGTTAACTCACGAGAAAAGTCTATTAAAATATTTCAAATTCGCTTGGTCACCATGTTCGTTTTGTACTTTACAGGTTTATGAATTATACATAGGTAAACTTGTATCAGTACCCTTTATCACTGTACAAAATTGCAGGGTGACATCTGTAATAGTTTCGGGGATATAGAATGTCAGTGAAATATTTCGCACAGCCGCCATTTTGAGGTTATGTAAACAATTGAACTAAATTTGACTCCAGTGCATTGCAATGTGTATACATGTTTCCTGTACAAAGTTTCATTACGTTTGGATAGTTAAATCGCGAGAAAAGTCCATTTAAAAGTTTCCACTTCGCTTGGCCGCCATGTTGGTTATGTAGTAACCAGGTTTTTGAAAGTTTCATAGGTGAACTTCTAGTAGTACCCTTTATCACCGTACACAATTTCAGGGCGATATCCGTTACAGTTTCGGAGATACTGAATGCTAGTGAAATACTTCGCACAGCCGCCATGTTGGATTGGTGAGACGTAACAAAATTCGATGGGCACGGTCGACGTCGCCGGGGATAGTGCTATGAACTTACCGAGTTTCACTGAAATCGCTCCAGCCGTTTAGATTTTATTAGGGGGACACACACACACACCTCACACACACACACACACACACACACGCACACACACATGGACAAAAGGTGATCTCATAAGCCTATTTTTTCAAAATTGAAAATAGGCTAAAAATGGACTCCAAATGACAAGAAGGTTACCGTCCCCGTAAGACAATAAAATGTTAAAAATATGTTTAAAACGAAGAAAAACAAAGTTAATTAATCTCCAATTATAAAATACTTTCACGCGATAAATGAGGTCTGATCCTTCTACGAAAACCTGCATATTCTGCCTATTTTCGCCTATCTCCAAGTTTGTCCGGTGAAATCTACCTCCGCCTTCCGGCGTGCCGAGAGGACTTTTTTATTGAAGATAAGAGATTTGTAAACGTTGGTATATAACTGAAATACAATGTTAATAATGGTTTTGGTCACTTGAGTAAATATATTTCAGCTAGAATGGAAATAATTATTCTGCTCAGGGTGTTTTCCATAGAATAGAAAATTTCAAAAATTAATTTTCTGTGTATTTTGTAAATACTATTTTGAAATTATTGAATTATATTCGAATATACAAACTTATGACGTTCCAAAATCACTTTTATATTTTTTTGTGCAGTTTTCGGCAATGATTATATAGGTCACTAACCTTGTGTTGCGTGGGCGTTACGTTTTTTTAAATTATAGAGCGTGATGGGTGTTCTTATATATTATATCCTGTTAAATAAACCTCATTATTGAGTGATAAACACAGTATGATCATAATTTTGAGGTGGGAGATTACTACCCCATTGCTCATTTAAGAAAACATACTGTCGGGTATGGGCAGTGGGATAATAATTTCCCACCCTATATTTCATAAAATAGAACCCACACCCATAGCATTGTTGCATAATCCTACTCATCTATCACCCCCAATTACAAATGTGCAAATAAAAAACCAAATATTTTATACCCCCAGTCTTTTGCCCTATAAAGGGTTAAGAGGAGTGAGAGACGAGAGAAGTTTCTGGCGACAGCTAATGAGAAGAAGATATACTGTAGGTTGATAGGACATATACTAAGAAACCCAGGAATAGCAAAGTTAGTTACGGAAGGAAGGTCCGAAGGAAAGCACGGTAGGGATAGACCAGGGATAGGATATGTTAAAACAGCTTGCCTCCGTCGGATGTAGGGGGTGGTAGCTATGTATAGATGAAACGATTAGCTGAGGACAACAACTAGGCAACACTGGAAAATGGCTTCAACCGTTTTCACCATGGCCCACATTTTAACCGAGTGTGTGGCTCTTGCTGACTTACGAAGAAACATTGGTTTGTAGATGACACTAAAACTTATAATAGCCGATGACGCGGTGGCTGCTGATCGCGTTATCCGCTTTATAAGTGAGAGTGTGTTAGGGCCAGCAATCTAAATTCTCCAGTGAACATGGACTCAACGACTTGTTAGTTTTTGAATGCTAATGTTAATTTGTTCCGTAATTTTTGTTCATATTTATAATTTTAATTTTTATTTAATTTTTTGTTTTTGTTTGATTAATTTTTGGTCTTTTTAAATTTAGGTGTCCACCTCAAAATTTTAAATTCAATTCCAAATTTGTATTCTTCAATCTGTGTTAAGAGGGGCAGATGACCTCGTAGTTCCGCCCCTTAAAAAACAATAACTAACTGAGAGTGGGTTAGGGCAGCAATCTAAATTTTCCAGTATAAATTGACTCAACGTCTTGTTCGTTTTTTAATGATAATTTTTTGTTTTTCCGTAATTTTTGTTTATTTTTATATAAGAATAAAAAAATGTTTTTTTTTGTTTGTTTACGTTTTATTAATTTTTGGTCTTTATAAATTTAGATGTCCACCTCAAAATTTTAAATTCAATTCCAAATTTGTTATCTTTTATCTGTGTTAAGAGGGGCAGATGACCTCGTAGTTCCGCCCCTTAAAACAGCAATAACTAACTAACTGAAATGGCTTCAAATACGGTACTTCAATAATAAGAAACACGTAATTGAAAGTAGACTCTATTGAAAGGACACGTGCCAATTTCTGTGTATAGCTCAATATTGTCACTGAGGATGTTTCTCTGTTTTTTTTCCCAGACGTGAGCATCATCCTACCCTCCCAAGAGGTGAAAACAGCGGTGTCGGAGAACTCTGTTGTGAAGAAGCACGCCAAGATGAGGAAGTTTACTGTGAAAACTGTCACTCACAAATAAAACGTTCAGTGTGATTTAATTTAGATTAGCCTTCTTTATTAAGTAACGGAGTGACGCCATGGCAAGCATTGACTATGTCCTTTAGGGATGCATTCTTCATTTGTTCCATCGTGGTCGGGTTTCGATTTCTAATACTAGATTCTAGTTAGAAATATGGCAGGAGGTGCTACAAACGGCAATGGAAGGCCGTTTATGCATATGTGGGAAGTATTATTTCATGGCACTCATAGTAGTGTTTAAAGTCACGGTGGGTGAGTGGTTATCGAGTAGGACTACCAACCCCAAGCTTGCAGGTTAGCTCCTGGCCGTGGTAAGTAATTTTTGAAGGGCAACAAAAATCACGGCACGCATGTCATACGTTGCTGGTATGTTAAAGAACCCTTTTGAATTCAGTAGGCCGTGTTCATAAAGGCAAAATTAATCTCGGGATTTTCCGCTAGCAGAAAGTTTCCCCATTCTCTCCTAGAAAGTGGTAGCCTATAGTGTCAAGGAGCTCAGATATCTAACCTCCTTGACATTCATAGCGTTCTAAGGAATGACAAAATTCGACATGCAAGGTGCCCTCTGGGCCTCAAATTACAAAGCTTGCACCCGGCACGGGGAGACCATGCGATATTATTATTATTATTATTATTATTATTATTATTATTATTATTATTATTATTATTATTACATTACATTACATTATGCGAATCGGCCAAAACTAAGGACCACGCAAATATCATTTCATTTCCTTCTCATAGTTCTTTCTTCCTTTCTCTTCCTCAACACTTCCTTCATTCTTTCAGAGTGTTGCGCCTTTCTCTCTGCTGTCTATCTTCCTCCCCTGCGTTCTATCTCTCCTCTCACAATAACCTTTATGTTGGAAAGTATTTCCCTGAACTGTGTTCTGTCTCGACAGTCGTCATCTGTAATTTCTAGCCTCCGAAGTGCTTCCTTCATCTGCTTGGTGTAAACCCCTTGGCTCTTCAGATTATATTATTATTATTATTATTATTTATTCAATTCACCATTACAAACATGGGTTACTCTAAAGCACGGGTTAAACCAAGTGCTTTACAACAATACATAAAAACTATAATACAAACTATAATACATATCATGTATATACAAAATATAAGAGTTCATAATCACTCATTCATTAGCAAGGAAGGATCGCACAATATTGCATGTGGACAATAGGACCGAATGCTGCATACTCTTGTAGATGGTCGGCGGAAGATCCAATTCCTTCAGACTCTTGTGGAGTGTGTGAGGTATGAGGCCGTTGACTGACAAGATTACAGGCACTATCCGGACGCAGTTCATCTTCCATATCCTCTTGATTTCCTCTGCAAGCTGTCTATACTTGGAGATTTTTTCATTGTTTTTACGTTCGATGTTGGTGTCGCTGGGGACTGCTATGTCTATTATAAATGTAGTGTCATCAGCCTTATTTACTACTATGATGTCTGGTCGATTGTGATCTATTGTTTTATCTGTCACAATACCAGTGTCCCAGTATATTTTACACAGTTCATTTTCGAGGAGGGATGGTGGATGATACTTGTAGTAAGGGATATACTCCTCAGTTAATTTATATTTCTGTGCGAGTGCTTGATGAATGATGCCTGCAACCTGATTGTGCCGCTTTGTATATTCAACTGAGGCTAGTATTGGGCAACCTGCAGTGACATGGTCAATTGTCTCGAGATGAATGGCGCATCGCCTGCATTTGTCTGAAATTACACTGGTATCTTTGATGATGTATTTCTTGTAATTTTTTGTAGCAATGACTTGATCTTGGATGGCAATTGCAAATCCCTCTGTTTCTCCAAACAGTCGACCACTTGGTAACCACATACACGATGCGTTTTTATCAATACTCTGTTGGGATAGGTTGCTGTAGTATTTTCCATGGAGGGTCTTTTCTCCCCATGCCTTTTCTTTTTCATGTAAGTGTAGTGGCTGGCTGATATGATCATCAGAGGATGTACGAAGGTTCAATACTGTGTGTTTATCAGCAAGTACAATGGCTTTATGGAGAATGCTGTTTTCCTTTCTTTGATAGAAATATCTTCTAAGGGTTTTAATTTGGTTCTGGAGCAAAATTTGTAAATCCAGTACTCCTCGACCTCCCATCTTTCGTGGAAGAGTGACCCTTTCTTTACAGGCGTTTGGATGGTGTAAACGGTAAGTAGTGAGAAGGGTCCTTGTTTTTCTCTGCAGGCTTTCCATTTCTGTTGCTGACCATTTCAGAATACCAAATGGATATACTAGGGTTGGTATAGCGTATGTGTTGATAGCTTTAATTTTGTTCTTTGCACATAGACTGGTTCGCAGCACTTGATGTAGTCTTGTGGTATATTTTCCAATGAGTTCATCTTTGATACTTTTATGATCCAAAGTTGTATTTTGAGCAAATCCCAGATATTTGTAGGTTTCTATTTCAGTCATTCCTTCAATTAGAGATCCTTTGCGTAGCTCATGTGGTTCAGAAGTTGCATATTTACCTCTTTCAATTGTCAGACGCTTGCATTTCTTCACTCCCAGCGTCATTCGGACATCGGATGAATATGAATCTATTATATTTAGCATGGCATTCATTTGAGTCTCACTGTGTGCATATACTTTGAGGTCATCCATATAAAGGAGATGGGATATTCTGTATTTCCTATTGTAGTATTTGATGTCAAATCCGAAACCGGTGGATTTTAGAATTTTAGAGAGAGGATTGATGGCTAAGCAAAACCATAATGGGCTTAGCGAGTCTCCTTGATAGATGCCACGCTCAATTTTTATTGTGTCACATGTGACACATTCATTGTCTGTCTTAGTATACAGTACTGTTTTCCAATTATCCATCGTGACCTCCAGGAAGTGAATTACAGCAGGGTTAATCTTATACATATGGAGGATTTCTTTCAGCCATGAATGCGGGACTGAATCAAATGCTTTCTGGTAATCTATGTATGCCGTATATAGATTCCTTTGATTATGTATCGCCTGTTGTGTTATCACAGAATCAATAACTATCTGTTCTTTGCATCCTTGCGACAGCTTCTTGCATCCTTTCTGTTCCTCAGCCAAAATGTTATGTTTGTCGAGAAACTTGTATATTTCGTCCGCAATTATGGACGTAAATAGTTTGTAAAGTGTTTGGAGACAGGTGATAGGTCTGTAGTTTGATGGGTCTTTAGTATTTCCACTTTCTTTTGAGATTAGATATGTAATTCCAGCAGTAAGGAAATCAGGACATTCCTCAGGATGATGGATGAGGTAAGTAAATTGCTGGGCTATCTTCTGGTGCACGCACGTGAAATGTTTGTACCAATAATTGTGAATTTTATCTGTGCCAGGCGCTTTCCAATTCTGAGTTCTCCTTATAGCATCATACACATGCCGTTCTTCAATGGTATCAAAATCCATTTCTTCATATACATTATTGCTATTTCGTTCTTCGTTGATCCAATTTGCATTTTCATTGTGCGGTGACTTTGAAGCCCATACACTTCTCCAAAAATCTTCCGTTTCTTGCGTGCTAGGAGGTTCTGCTTTTGTCATGGATTGTTTGTTTCGTTTGATCATTCTGTACAACTGACCTTCATTGTTGGAGAAAAGTTTGTTTTGTGTTTTCCTCGCTCGTGATTCCTTGTACCTCCTGAGTCTCGCTGCTTTTGCGCATAATTTTAGCTTTTGGTTGTCAATGTATTCCTTGATTTTTTCTGTGTGATCATATTCCTTTATATGGCTGTTGATTTTTCTGAATATATTTCTCAGCTTTCGATTGGTTTTGGGTTTAGTTTTATTGTTTAAATATGCTGTTAGTTGGCCTATGGTTTTCCTCAGTTCCTTGATGTCATTTTCTAATCGACGCTGCCAGGGTGGAATGTATTCTGCATCTGCACCTTTTCCACGAGAGCTTCCAGACAAAGGTATTAGTTTCTGGTTGTTCAGCCTTATCACAGTTACTGCTGCGCAATATACAAGAGAGTTTGTTTCTTCTAGATTATCGGATGTTTCCACATACTGTTTTAGGATGTTATTTGTCATACTGACAAGAGATTTACTCTTTGCTGTTTCTAGGAGTTTGGGCAGCTTTGGTCGATAGTCTACTTTAAGGCCCATAAATTCTGTCATTGCCTCTTTAAACACATGCTCAACAGAACTTGTTTCATCAGAACTCGAGATATTAGTAGGGATAGTTGGTTCAATAATTCCCTCTTCCCCTGTGTCATTTCTGCAGGTTACTTCCTGAACAGCTTGAATCAATAATGTGGATCTGCTTTCATTGTTGGATTCTGAAGCTAGAATTTTTGCTGCTTCCTCTTTAAGACTTTGAATCATTATTGCAGGAAGTCTATTGTTCCTCACTATTACACGTCTTTGGTCTGCAATTCTTTGTTCTGTAACGAAAGAGTAGTCAGGAAAATTCTCCACAAACAACTTGTGCAAATCTTTCCTATATGTAGTGAGGTCTCTCTCTAAGTTTGTAACAATAAAGTAGGAGCGCATTATGAATTTGTTCATCTCATCAGTCCATTTCAAGCGCTGCCTCAGTTTGCCTGCCTTAGTGGTCAGTTGAATGTTTGAAACACTTTCGACAGGGAGAGATGACGGCTGTTGGGTTCTCCTATCTGCGTTGTCGGCTGTAGAATTTTCGGGTGACCCGACATGTGCCCGCCTGTTCAGCATCATGTCACTGGTAGTTCGCCTGCTGTCACGTTCAGCACCAGCTCCAAACGTGCCCCGACGCACCTCGGGTAGCGTCCTTTTCCTATTATTATTATTATTATTATTATTATTATTATTATTATTATTATATTATTATTATTATTTTAAAGCCTCCGTGGCTTAGGCGGCTGCACGCCGGCCTCTCACCGCTGGGTCCGTGGTTCAAATCCCGGTCACTCCATGTGAGATCTGTGCTGGGCAAAACGGAGGCAGACAGGTTTTTCTCCGGGTACTCCGGTTTTCCCTGTCAAAAATTTCATTCCAGCAACACTCTCCACTATCATTTCATTTCATCTGTCATTCATTTAATCATTGCCCCAGGGGAGTGCGTCAGGCCTTGGCAGCCGGCACAGTTCATATCCTCGCCGCTAGATGGGGGCTTCATTCATTCCATTCCTGACCCGGTCGGAGACTGGAAGCAGGCAGTGGAATTTTCATTATTATTATTATTATTGTGATTATTATTACTATTATTTGTTGCAAGTATAATTTATTACCAAATGCATTAACATTTACCAAGATAGGTAATGCAAGATATTTTGCTTATTGACTTCTAAGATTGAACATGTTCCGCACAATCGCCACAATCTCAGGACTCCGAGACGTGGATGGACGACCTGTTTTTGCTGCATCCTTTACCGAAACTGTGGTCATTAGCTACCTGTGACAATTCTGTATTGTCTCCGGATGAATTGTGGCATTCCTTCTCTTCACCGTACGCCACCATCTCTGTTCAAGAACGATCGAATTCCACACCTCATAGCGCGATGCAACCTGTGCTCGTTCTCTAACCGTCAGACGATCTTTGTTATTCTTGAGTGTATCACCTCTCGCGGCCACCGTCGGTACTATGTCGCAAGAAAAATCATTATGCTATTTAATGTTCTGTATGTTTGCGCTATTTACAATATTATTCCATCAATATTTAAAAATTTGACAGCCATTTAATAATACCTGGATACTTCCCACCCAACCTGCAGATTTCTCTTACAAATAATACACCTATGGAAACAATTCATGAAATATAATTATATTGAATCAAAGTCAATGTTTCGACACTGCAATGGAGTCTTCTTTTCATTCATTCTAATATTCATTTTTTTTTTCACGCGAATTGACCACTTAGGATCACGCAACAACTTTATTTCTTTTTCTTATTCTTTGCCTGGAGTTTCCTCTGTCTCCAATATTCCATCATGCGTTCACTGGCATTTTTTCTTTGGTCTTCTGTCCAAGTTCGTCCACTTCTCTTAGGTCTTCCTTCATCTTGAAACCCTTCCAGATTGTTCACTTTGCTCTTAAATACATTTCTTTCTAGCATTTGAGATTCTGTGATGTTTAACTTTTCTAAATCTTTCCTAACTTCCTTAATCCATGTTGTGGTGGTCTTTTTCTTCCAGAGATAGTCGAATATTTGTTTAGTTAATCTATGGTCGTTCATTCTATAATTATTATTATTATTATTATTATTAAATATTGTTACAATATACATCATCATCTTATACTACAGCAGGCTGTTCCAGCCGAGCTGCTCGCCAGTGTGGAGCAGAGTACTCGCCGCCTTGCGTGAGTAAACCTGCAACATGCAATAGAACTCTGCTCTGGGGGCTGCCGTCACTTCGCAGTGGATACATCAAGACTGCCAGGAAGCGCTTGGATTTGTGCTATGACCTCCACCCAGGGACGTATTGGCTATCACCCCCCAGTTCCTCTCCAACCGTGCTCCGAACATCACTGTTGAGTACTCGCATGTACGCATACCCAAACTCGTGGATTTGGAACAACCAGTTCTACAGTTTCCACCCCTGCTGGGTCAGCTTGGAACATAAGCCACTCGTTCGTTTTCTATCCTCCTACCACCTTTCACTTTTCACTCTGTCCCATTCCTCTCGTCTTTTCTGCACTTCTTCCTTCACCCCCACATTCCACCTATCTCTTGGCCTTCCTCTTGGTCTCTCGCCCTCCATTTCCATCTCATGCATACTCCTGGGTATCCTGCCATCCTGCAATCTCCTAACTTATCCGTACCAACTCATTCTTGACTTCTCAATGATCTCTTGTAAGGGATTCTCTTCCACAATCTCTCTCTCCCTCATTTCTTACTGTATCCTTTCTTGTTGTTCCTATTCTGTTTCTTTGAAATTTCATTTCGCAAGCCTGGACTCTGGTTGGTTGGTTCTTAAGTTTAGGGGCTGCGACAACGCGGTCATGTAGCCCCGTGTACTTTGGGTGTGTGTAGAATCTGTCTGATAACCGGTGTTAATTGCGATGACTGTATTAGTGTGTGTTATCTGTTTTTTAATTTAAGTACTGCAACTTAGAATTGTTCAAATAGTTCCTACTTTTGCCGCCAAGCGCCACCGTCAACGACTACTAGGCCAAGTTCAGAACTTAGCTACTAGACGCCACCGCAGTCGGCTCTTGACAACGAACGTAGAAACCTAAGAGCGTTCTTACATTCCTAACCTATCCAATTTAGCTTCACACAGGTGCAATTAGTGGAAGGTTTTTTAACATGCCATAAATCTATGACATGGGACCGCCGGCTTTACTTCCCCTCCGAAGGAAGGCATACTGAGGGATTTTTAACGCTCATAAAAAATCCAACGGCTTCGGCCGGGTTTGAACCCGCTATCTTGGACATAGAAGCTCAGCATGCTACCGACTACGCCACCGAAGCCGCCAAGCCTGGACTCTGCTCACCTGTCTCTTATTCATAACCCACGTTTCTGTTGAGTAGGTGAATATTGGTACATAATACGTTCGATACAATACCCTTTCGCTCTTCTGTGGTACGTCCCTGCTCCATACCAGACCTCTCAAGCCCTAAAGGAATCCATGATCTCCTTGTCATTTCTACCACTTACTTCTATTACACCTACTTGAAACTATCCACCTTCTTTAGTACTTAGTTGTCCGGCTCACTGGCTAAATGGTTAGCTTTGGCCCGAAGTGCCCCGGGTTCGATTTCCGGCCGAGCCATCACGGATTTTAATCTCCCCTAGGGGCCGATAACCTAGATGTTAGGCCCCTTAAAACAACAATTATCATCATCATCATTTTAATCTCCCGAGGTTAGTTCCCGTAGCAGGGGGACTGGGTGTTTGTGACGTCTTCATTCTCACTTCAACCTCATTACGACACACAGGTCGCCGACGGGCGTCAACTAGAAAGACCTGCACTCGGCCGCTCCGGAGGCCACACGATCATTCATTGAGTACTTAGTTACAATATACAATTTATTCAGAAAGACTGTGCACATTTTATGATTTTTTAAATTAGATTCGCATAAATTTCTCTCCCCATTTTTGAGGTCGAGAAAAGTAATAAAAGGAGGGAAAATTAGGCGAGTAAATACAGATAAATTGTACTTGTACAATGTGGGAACCATGATCACCATTTCTGTATAAGTTAGCATTGCGCGTGGTGAACCAATTAAAATATGACATGTCAACAAAATACGCATGTAGTGCTATTGAGTTTTGTTATTATTTATGAATTAAGGGATTCTGATGAATCACACTGGGCGAAAAAAATTGGATTTTTAAAATTAATGGCTTAGTTTTTCCTACGTCCTACCCCTCCAGGGTTGGCTTTTCCCACGGATTAAGCGAGGGATCCCACCTCTACCGCCACTGAGGACAGTGTCCTGGAGCTTGTGACTCTGAGTCTGGGATACAACTCGGGTTTGTGACCAGCACTACGCCCAGGCGGCCTCACCTGCAAAGCGAACAGGGGGCCTGATGAAGGGAAGTGAAGAGTGGGACGGTTATGCAAGGAAGAGGGAAGGAGGCGGCCGTGGCCTTATAGTAGGAACCATCCCGGCCGAAATTATTATTATTATGAAATAATAATATACGCGAAGCCTCCGTGGCTTAGGCGGTAGCACGCCGGCCTCTCACCGCTGGGTCCGTGGTTCAAATCCCGGTCACTCCATGTGAGATCTGTGCTGGACAAAACGGAGGCAGACAGGTTTTTCTCCGGGTACTCCGGTTTTCCCTGTCAAAATTTCATTCCAGCAACACTCTCCACTATCATTTCATTTCATCTGCCATTCATTTAATCATTGCCCCCGAGGAGTGCGTCAGGCCTCGGCAGCCGGCACAGTCCATATCCTCGCCGCTAGATGGGGGCTTCATTCATTCCATTCCTGACCCGGTCGGAGACTGGAAGCAGGCTGTGGATTTTCATTTTCAATAATATACGCAGTTTACAAAATTCAGAAAGACTGTACACATTTTATGAATTTCTTTTAAATACCTACTCATTTATTTAACCCGTAAATTTAGAATTATTGAATTATTACAATATGATATCAAAATCATACAGAGCAGGAAGAGCAAATACATGACACTCCAGCAATCTACATTTTCCAGTGTACATTGACTCAAAGACTTGTTCTTTTTTGAATTCTGAATGTTTGTTTATTATTATATTAGATTTTTAATTTTTTGGTTTTATTTTTCGATTTTTTCATATTTCAATCTGTCATTGTTAAAAGGCACTAAGTCAATTCTAGTCGAAATTACGATTTCCATGGATACGTGTAGTATGAATGTCGACGCATCTAGCTATGATAAAAGGAACTAAGTCTGCTCGTTCAGTATGCTGTATCACTACTAGCTAAATTTAACGTTCAGTGTTAAAAAGAATGACGTAGTTCCAACTTTTTTGCTTCTATTTGCCCACTACTGTATTGCTTGCTTTGAAGATATAGTAATATGCTATACTGGTATCTATAAATCTGTATATTTGTCATAGAAGTGAACTAACTACTTTTTAAAGATCTGATTCATTGTTAAAGGGAACTAAGTCATACATTTCTTTTTCTATTTTCTCCCTTTTTGAAAGGATAAATCCATTCATATAGACCTCTCTAGAACAGTGTTATTGCGGGCAATGATATTTACACGTGACAGCAACTATGCTTTACAATTAAGTGAGAGAAACAGTTTTTGTCAATTATCCCAATTCCTACAAAAATGACTTAGCGCCTTCTAACAATGACCGATTCATTTAGATGTCCACTAAATTATTAATTTCATTCCAAAGAGGGGCAGATGACCTCGTAGTTCCGCCGCTTAAAACCTCAATAACTATCATATGCCACTAAAGGGCGCAACCTTGTGTGTGGCATGGATACGATTTCTTTAAATTATATAATGACTTAGTCGAATAGCACGTTCCACAAGCGTGACAAGTTCATCTGAAGCCCGGAAAATATGCGAACTGCTAGGCTTCCCCTTACCCCCACCCACGGTGGGTAAGTGGTTATCGTGTCGGTCTACCAACCCCAAGCTTGCAGGTTCGATCCTGGCCGTGGTAAGTGATTTTTGAAAGGCGACAAAAATTACGACATGCATGTCATAAGTTATTAGCATGTTAGAGAAACCATTTGAATTCAGTAGGCCGTGTTCATAGTGGCAAAATTAATCCCAGGTTTTTACGCCAACACAAAGTTCCTCCATTCTCTACCAGAAAGGGCTATAGTTAGTTAGTGTCAATGAGCTTAGATATCTAACCTCCTTGGCTTTCATAGCGTTCCAAGGAACGACGAAATTCGCATGCAAGCTGCCATCTGGGTGTCAAATAACAAAGCTTGCAACCCGCAGCCGAGGCCATACGATATTATTATTACTACCCCTCTAGTCATCATGTTGCTGGATCTACTGCTATTTGCTGCCGCGGAATGGCGTGACTTGCACAGAAACCAACTGGCGCTGGGTAGCGCGCACGTGCGGATGATTTACCAATGGTGTCACTCTCTCTCTTTCCCTCCCTCGCTCCTTCGCTCGCTTGTGCTAGCAGCGCCCTTTGCCAGGGCTTCAGTTGAACTTGCCGAGCTATATGTACAGGGTCTTTATATTTGCTTGGCAAGGACATTCTCGCTCACGCGCTCCGCCACTGATGACTCAGTTCCCGGCTGCCACGCGCGCGTATGCACGGCAGAATACGTTGCTGAAAATCAGTATCATACATTTTTACTCACCATGTTTACAGTAGATGCTGAAAATGTTCCCCATCCGCTGCCAAACATTACCGGCATCTCCTTAAGAAGGTTCCGGTTATTCTGGTTAATTTAGCTCCAGTAAGGAAATAACGACATTTACGTCTACTTTTATTGTTTACTGAACCTGTACATTTGAATCTCTTAGCCAGTTGATTTATTGTCAGATTTATAGGAATGGGTCTCCCTGGAAATGTCATTCGAAACGTTTGTCGTGTTTTAGCGCACATTATGAGCGGCACGTAGGCTATTGCGCAAACCTTCGCTCGATCTTGGCCGCCGGTCCCGGGCCAGGTTGGCGCGTGGTCACCAGCCGTATTCACTCGCTCTTTTGTTGAGTCCGAGCTCTGAGATAATTGGGTGTTTCAGTCTTTCAGTGTTTTACAAAGCTACTGTGTATCGGTACTGTATATCGTATTGTGTAGTGTTTTATTGTGATTGTGTATAGTGCTGTAATACCTTATGTTAAATATTCGTTACGTGAACGTGTATATCTGCACAATAAGTACATAAAGTGCAGGAAATCGTCTCATAGTTGGATATTATAATCTATCTTTATTCAACATTCATTCATTTATTTAATTTCTTTTGATAAAGGAGGTAATTCTCCGGTGGTAAATTTACAATTACAGAAAATTACCAACAACATATCAAACACACTTTTTGTACCGGTACACTAGTTGCAAATTGGGAACTATAGTACTGTAATTACATCGTAGTATTAGCTTTCCACGGTGGGTGAGTGGTTAACATGTCGGATTACCAAGCCCAAGATTGCAGGTTCGCCCCTGGCCGTGGTAAGTGATTTTTGAAAGGCGACAAAAATCACGACATGGATGTCATACGTTGTTGGCATGTTAAAGAACCCATTTGAATTCAGTAGGCCGTGTTCAATGGCAAAATTAATCTCGGAATTTTCCGCCAACACAAAGTTTCTCCATTCTCTACTAGAAAGCACGGTAGTGTCAATGAGCTTAGATATCTAACCTCCTTGACTTTCACAGCGTTCAAAGGAACGACGAAATTCGACATGCAAGCTGCCCTTTGGGTGTCAATTAACAAAGCTTGCACCCGGCATCCGAGGCCATACGATATTATTATTATTATTATTATTATTATTATCGTAGTATTTACACAATGAATGGAGACAATTCGCCCCAAAAGAGTCTTTGGAAATGCCATGCATCACACAGAAGGTACCTGGCTTTGAACAACCTCGGAAAGTATGGTCCAAGCTAAACCGGATCCGAACTACCCATGGTGTGTGTGCAGATCTGCTATACAAATGGAAGAACAAGTCATCATCTTGTTGCGACTGCGGTGCGGAGAGGCAAACTGTGAAACACATCACCCAAGAATGCCCACTGAGTCGTTTCAACGGAGATAGCAGTGAATTTTTCCTGGAGACGCCACAAGCGATTAACTATGTAAATAGTGTAAATATTAATCTGTAATTCATGTATACACCATACGATAAATAAATAAATAAATTTACACAACATTTCAGTCTTCTTTTTAACACATGCATATATTGGGGGAAAGGCTCCAAGACTGTTGGAGGTAATGAGTTCCAATTAACAATACCACAATTAATGAAAGAATACTGTATTTCCCATAATTAGTACGCTGCGGTCCGCCCTTAACTTTATGCAGATGATCTGCCCTGCTCAGGTAGGTGGGATTACCCATAGGTTTGCTTACTTATCCCCACGCTGGCCGAATAGTGAAGTGTTAAACATAACGTATAGTCTGGATTTCGTCCATCTATCTTCCAGAGATTGCCACCCTAGTTTTTATATCATTCGAGTAACACTACTTGAAGGATTCAAATCGTTGAGCACAAACCGTGCAGCCTTCCTTTGTACCATCACCAGCTCATTGATGATTCCTACGTGATAAGCCGTATTCCAAATATCCTAATTCTTTTGCGGTGGAGTTACTGCCTTTTAATACCGTCATTACAAAATTAAGCGTATATTAGAATCTATTTCAGACTTACACATCAAATAAATTTTAACTACCAAGATTTAATGATCCATTAGAAATACCAGATGTATCAAGGGATATAGAAATTAACCTATTAATACACATTTCCATGTAGTGAAAACGAGTATTTTATGTCGTGAAACGGTCTTGGTTTTATTGTCAATCAAATCCGTTATTTTTTGAAGTTTGTGGAACAAGTTATCATAGTTTAATAATGAATTCGATTGACAATAAAACCAAGACCATTTTATGACCTAAAGCACTAGTTGGCACTACATGGAAATGTCAAGATATATATATATATTTTTGTCGTGTAGCCTCCTGAGAGGCCGAGTGCAGGTCTTTCTAGTCGACGCCCGTGGGCGACCTGCGCGTCGGGATGAGAGATGGAATGGATGAAGATGAATGAAACTGGGCAAGAATGTGGAAGGAAGCGGCCGTGGCCTGTCAGAAGGTACTGCCCCAGCATTTGCCTGGTGTTGAAAATGGGAAACCACGGAAAACCATTTCAAGGACAGCCGACGGTGGGGCTCGAACCCACGCGTCTACCGAGTCAGCAGAGAGCTTGGCCCCTTGACCTAACGCAGCGCTTTAGCCCGCGTAGCCACTACTGTCGGTATATAATTAAATAATACAACATTTTTAGTTCAGTGTGTTTGAAAACATTTTCACATACGGAACGGTTAGAATAGTCAAAAACATTTTTTAAACATTTTATGGATCTCTGAAGCCTGCCTTTTAAAATGAAGTGTAATACATTATAGTTTAACCATTAGAAACTGCCATAATTTTAATTTACACTTGCGCTAACAATGAGATAATCATCATGTGTGGAAAGTTTTAACTGCAGTTCTCTCAGTTCCAATTCATTAAATGTATGTTCCTTTTTCTAGGCGACTACTTATCATAGAGCTGTGAAATTTACACCAGAGATTTGTCTAATTGTGGTCAATATTTTAACGGAGAAGTTTACTTATTTAAAATAAAACAGTTTGGGTTATGGCTGTTTTTTTAAGAGAAAGTAACTATAAATTTGACAGTAAAAAAAAGAAAGAAAATTAATACTCACCTGAAGTCCAATATAAAAATCGCTCCATTAATATGTCAAGTTCGGTGTGATTTAAATGTGACATTAATTTCATTATCATACTTTTACTCAATTATGTGGGAAAGGAACATGAATTATACAAATTTTTCATTGGTAAGAAAGGCGATTCCGTATCCCCTTTACTGTACCTCTTCATTCGAGTTCAAATACATGTTCAACTATTTTCATAAATACTTTTGTAAGGACGTCTATTTCTATTAGACTTGTATATTCAAAATTGTATTTTTAGAGTTAAATTTTATATATTATATTGTTTTTGAAAAAAAAGCCCTATTTAGTGTAGCCTATAAGCATGTTATAGCAATGCGACCCATGCTGATGAAGACCCCAATGAAGGGTTAAAAACATGTCTTGATAAACATTATAGTATTAACACGTGTCTCTCAGTGAATATATTGTTATATATTTAAAATACTAAGGTGATTTTTGTTACTGCGAGATTGAGAAAACGGCTTAACCGATTGACATCATAAATCATTCTGACGATAGCACTTGACATGTAGATTTGCAGTGTGTCTTTTAAAAGAAAATATGTGTTAGGGTATATTTTTAAATTATTAAAGAACAAGATGTTCAGTAAAGAACATATAGCCTACTTTCTCCTAAATGGATGGGTATTGTTATAACTCTTTGTCCTTTTCAAGGATTATAATTGAATGTTGGTTGTAGTAGCTTGTTGAAATACAACGTGCTATAGGGATATTAAACATGAATATGAGGTGCCCTTTGCTAGTGCTACCTCTGTACCAAATTTCGTTCAATTCGGTTTCACCGTGTTTGAATTGATAGGGGGAATCGATTTGCATACATACTTGGCCACCATCTGCAAACTATTGGGCTGATGATCTAGCAGTTTGGTCAGAATATGCTTCCCACATAAAGATTTGTTGTTGCAAAATTTGGTAGAGACTAGACTATTAGGTTGGTCGTAATTACATTTTAGCCTTTAACATTTGGGTGGCCGCGATTACGTTTCCGTCAAGATGGCGGTGATATAAAACATGACACTGAAGTGGCCTTTTCTAGTGCTACTTCTGGACCAAATTTCGTTCCATTCGGTTTCACCGTGTTCGAATTAATAGGGGGAATCGATCTTCACACAAAGATGGCCGCCATCCGCAAAATATTAGGCTAATGACCTATTAGTTTGGTCAAAGGATGCTCTCTCCATAATAGTATGTTGATGCAAAATTTGGTAGAGATCGGATGATTAGGTTAATCGTAATTTGATTTAAGCTTTGAATATTTGTGTGGCCGCCATTACGTTTCCGTCAAGATGGCGGTGATATAAAACATGACACTGAGGTGCCCTTTGCTAGTGCTACCTCTGTACCAAATTTCATTCCATTCGGTTTCACCGTGTTCGAATTAATAGGGGTAATCGATTTTGACACAAAGATGGCCGACATCCGCAAACTATTAGGCTAATGACCTACTAGATTTGTCAAAGGATGCTCTCTTCATAAAGGTATGTTGTTGCAAAATTAGGTAGAGATCGGATGATTAGGTTAGTCGTAATTTGATTTAAGCTTTGAACATTTGTGTGGCCGCCATTACGTTTCCGTCAAGATGGCGGCGATATAAAACATGACACTGGGGTGCCCTTTGCTAGTGCTACTTCTGTACCAAATTTCATTCCATTCGGTTTTACCGTGTTCGAATTAATAGGGGTAATCGATTTTGACACAAAGATGGCCGCCAACCGCAAACTATTAGGCTAATGACCTATTAGATTTGTCAAAGGATGCTTCCTCCATACAGGTATGTTGTTGCAAAATTTGGTAGAGATCGGATGATCAGGTTAGTCGTAATTTGATTTAAGCTTTGAACATTTGTGTGGCCGCCATTACGTTTCCGTCAAGATGGCGGCGATATAAAACATGACACTGAGGTGTCCTTTGCTAGTGCTACCTTTGTACCAAATTTCGTTCAATTTTCGCTCACCGTGTTCGAATTGATAGGGGGGGGGACAGACATTCAGAGTACACACACTCACACACACACACACAGACTCACACACATACACACACACAGACAGACACACTTTATTTCGCCCTGTAGTGATCTCATAAGTCTACTTTCATTTTTTGCAAAAATCTAAAGTAGGCTAAAAATGTAATATTTGTCGCTTGCGCACAAAGGCATTTTCCACGAGAGAAATGGCGGATCCCGCCGCATCTTGAGATTTTTAGCCTACTTTTCACATTTTGCAAAAATGAGGAAAAAGTAGACTTATGAGATCGGGCAAATGTGTGTCTGTCTGTCTGTCATTCTGTCCTGTCTGTCTGTCTGGCTGTGTGTGTGTTCCCCCTATCAACTCCTAAACGGCTGCAACAATCGAAACAAAATTTGGTAGGAGTAAAGATCTATACCTGAATATCTCACGGCCATATTTGAAAATGATGTCAGTGCGACCAACTGCTAAAAAATCGCAATTGAAATTTGAGCTCCATGTTGGATATCTTGGAAAGTATGAATGGGAGCTATTTCAAAATTGGCACACGTACAGATTATAATATTTAAGTTTAATTTCCAGAAGGCTAAACATGGCAGTGTTGCCAAAATGATTATAAGCCTCCTGATAGTCCAATTTTTAAATGCATATAACTTCTATACTATCAATTGGAATTCAACCAAATTTCGTATGTTGTATGTGTACATAACCAGATATGACTGAGCGTATTCTTCAGACCTACCAGGGCTGCCAACTGTTAATAAATGCTCCTAATTTATTTTATCCAAATACCAATATATCAGAAAGTATGCAAGCCGACTGCTTTAAACTATGCACACGCATAGTCCCTGACATTCTATATTAATTTGGAGTAACTTATATACGTCAGTGCTACCAACATGATTCTAAGCCTGCTGACAAGTCCAACTTTAAATACATGTAACTTCCATACTATCATTTGGATTTCAACCAAATTTCGTATGTGCTATGTGTACCATAACAGATATGACTATGCCTATTCTAAGGAGCAACCAGTGCTGCCAACTGTTAATATGTGCTGTCCCTATTTTTAGCCTACTTTCGATTTTTGCAAAAAATGAAAGTAGACTTATGAGATCAACACAGGGCGAAAAAAGTGTGTCTGTCTGTGTGTGTGTATGTGTGTGTGTGAGTCTGTGTGTGTGTGTGTATGTGTGTGTGTGAGTCTGTGTGTGTGTGTGTCTGTGTGTGTGTGAGTGTGTGTACTCTGAATGTCTGTCCCCCCCTATCAATTCGAACACGGTGAAACCGAATTGAACGAAATTAGGTACAGAGGTAGCACTAGTAAAGGACACCTCAGTTTCATACTTTATATCGCCGCCATCTTTACCAAAACAGAATGGCGGCCACTCAAATGTTCAAAACGTAAAATCAAATTACGGCTAAACTAATCATCCGATCTCTACCAAATTTGGTGACAACATACCTTTATATAGGATGCGTCTTTCACCCAAAATTCAAGGTCATCGGCCATGCCATTTCAGGATGGCGGCCGTGTGAATTATGCAACCATTTTAATAAATAGCTTAAGACCCACCAATTCCGATTATCGAGCCTAGGGGGGTTTAAGCTATCCTGAAGGTCGTGATCCGTTATTTATTATAATTTAATATTATAATATTATACAGTATGAGTGGCTTAAAAGAGCTGAGCCGTTTGTATCACACGACAAGATGGCAGCTGTCCTCATGTGCCTGTCTTATATTTCAGTAGTTTTAGTATGTTGTATGCGATATACCGTACTGATACAATAATATAAACTTTGTATGAAATGATCTTTAATGAAGATGTACTGCAGTGAAGAAATCGTTTATTTAAAGTCATTATTTGCCAACAGTTTGTATCTAATATGTCAGTTAAGAACACTTGACGTCATGGATACGGTTAGCTCTGGGCTAGCATGTTAGTCTGACACGCAGTTGACTGGGGATCGAGTACTGCTACAGTTAGTTTTTTTTTCTTGAATTCTTTTACAAATGATATGCTCGAGCTTTTTCCACAGATACTGAATAAAATGTCATTTAGCTCAAAGGAGAGGATAAAATATACACTCGTATATTAATAAAATCACAGTCCCAGCATCGCACATAAACAGAAGACAATAGGAAAAGGAGAATAGAAGAACTAGATACACGTTGTCATTAACCACAGCCTTCTTAATGCCTCTGTACGGTGCTGTCCTCTTGTGGATTATGTGGGTAATATTGTTCCAAACATAACGCTGTGTAAATGCCTGAGCTGGCCTCCTGAAGTAAGGCAATTTTGTAATACTGGTAGTTCAACTATTAGCCACGATCGCGCTCCGAATACCTTTAAACACTGCCAGCTGGATCACCTCCCTCTTGGCTACTTTAAACTGCCTACTCATTCAACACCCATAGAACACTGCCATCGTAGTACATTACGATGGCAGTGCATAGGCGTACAAGATAAAGATTAATTCACTGATAGGTCGCAGCACCACCTACTGTGATTGGGGCGGAGGATTCTTAATTTAGCAGGCTGGCTTAATATAGAGATTAACGGACGTGAATGCATTACAATAAGTTAGTAGTTTTGTTATTCAATCATCATAAAGTATATAATATTGATTTTGACACTTACTGGCTTATTATCAATATAAAAGAAAACAAACAATACATTGTGGTAGGGGTGATTGTGTTAGGGATGAGGACAAAGAGTCATAAAGATACCCATACATTTAGGAGAAAGTAGGCTATATGTTCTTTGCTGAACATCTTGTTGTTACCCTAATATCAGTATATCAGAAAGTATGCAAGCCAATAGCTCTAAACTTTGCACACGTATAGTACCTGGCATTCTAGACGAATTTGGAGTAACTAATATACGTCAGTGCTGCCAACATGATTCTAAGCCTGCTGATAGGTCCAATTTTAAAATGCATGTAACTTCTATACTAACTAATGGATTTCATTCAAAATTGGCACAACAATAGATCATATTATTTCAGATTATTTCTGACCAATACATGCATGACATTGTTGCCAACATGATTTTACGCGCGCTGTTAGATCCAATGTTTAACTGCATGTAACGTCCATGCTATTCATTGGACTTCAACCAAATTTTGTATTTTGTACCTTAAGAGACGGAACTAAGAATATATTCAGTCATCAGGGCTGCTAACTGTAGTGCTCTATTAGGATACATTATGCCAGGTATACAGTATTTCGAACTAATTGGAAATTTCGATATTAGCAACTTAATTTCGTCATTATTCTAGATAGGTTCATATTCTGTAGAATAATCATTGGCATGAAAAGTAGGCTGTATAGTTCTTCACGGAACTTCTTGTTGTTTATGAGAATTAAGAAGGGGGGACATATTGTTTATGATGTTTCCACGATATACATTGAAATAGTATAGGGAAGTATTGAAGAACTTAAACTGGCAGTTGAGTGTGTATGCTTTTTACGTAGCTTAATATTGCAATTCCATCCCATTTTCTGGGTGGCTCAGGTACTAGCGTTACAGTCTGCGAATTACATTATGCATCGTCGACTGAGTTCCGAGAAGTGTGAAGTGACAGAAAACTGTAGCTTCCTATATTTTGACAGTGTGTATCACAAATTATTTGAGATATTTCCTTAAAACGTTCCCTAAATGTAAGCGATACCTCTGCAATTATATGTAGAAGGTTTAAGTTTGTTGATGCTTGTGATTGTCAATAAAACAGTAGCAATTTTCACAGAAAGGCTTATATATATTTGAAAATAAATTATCTTCATGTATCATTTTCTCAGAAACTACTCGACAATCGTTCAAGAGATTTTACTCACATATTGTTGTACCAGATCGTGAGCCTCTGTAGCAAAACTGTTGCCCTGGTATGCTTAAAACTGATGGAAACAATATTGTCTTTTTTGAATCATAATTTAATTCTTAGAATTTCTGTAAAACTATTAGTAGTTGTCAGTTTGGTTTTCAACAACCAATAGCCTAATGATATCTGAAAAAATTTACTACCCTAGTTTTAAAGCTTGATATCAAGTTTCATTTGGATTGACGAAAAACGTTTTGAGAGAATGGGATCTGAAAATGACCATTATTTAAAAAAAAGTCTTCCCATAAAAATTACTACTGTTTATTTGACAACCACAAAGTACAGTAAATTGAAACCCTCTACATATAATTACAGAAGTGTTATAAATAATTCCGGTAAGTTAAGGAAATATCTGAAATGTATGTATGTCTACCCCTCATCATTCCCGTTTTTCAACGGGGTCAGGGATGAAATGCGATGAAAGAATTCGCGGAAGATGGCTTTTTACGGCCGGATGCCCATCCTGATTCCAACCTCATGAGATGAGTTACGGAAATATCTGAAATACTTTGTGATGGTCTGTAGACAGTCAAATATAGCTGCGTTTTTCTGACTTTTCACACTTCCCGGTTTCCTTAATTCAAAAGTTCATACATATATTAAAACACTTCATACATCATGGTTAATGCTTTGCTGAATTTAACAGTGATAGTGCCACCGATACTCAACATCATCTTAGACTAAAACTCAGCAAGTTTTCTAGGTTTGTGCTGTGTCTTGTGTGGGGTTTAACCTAGGACACCAAGCTGGCTCATCAGCGGGCCCTTGGTGTTCCCGCCTGGACCGCCACAGGAGTAGCAAACTGCACACTACCTCCTTTTTTATGAAGCGGACCTGCGCCTCTTTACTGCGAGAACTAAAAGATCAAGTAGCCACTACCTCCCTATGAAGGCTTCCAAAAAGATGGTATATTGGCTTTCACGGCCAGTGAATTAAAACTCTGTGAGGGTCCGGGCGGGTACACCAAGAGCCTGCTGATGAGCCAGCTTGGTGTCCTAGGCAAAATCCCACACTAGACACGGCACAAACCTAGCAATATTGCTGAGTTTTAATTCATTGGCCGTGAAAGACAATATACCATCTACTTATATGTTTTCGTCACATGGAATACCCAATCTACAGTATTTTCTAGAGCCTGGCATTGATAACTTCGTATAGGTTTATTATCATTTGATTCTTTACGCCCAACTAATGAGCACATTGGATCTTATTTAGCTGAATGTTACCTCGTTTCTTTCCAATATATCTATATCCATTCACTGTGCTCTCTTTTGCATTCTTCTGTCCATCCTATATTCTCGAGAGTAGGGTTCTCGGCAATATTTTCCCCGCTTTCTGGGGTTTCTACATTGTCTCTATTGTGAATGATTTCTCGGCTTAACCCTGTAGACTACGGTACGTTCCTACAAGATACACATGTTTGCCACGGTGGGTGAGTGGTTATCGTGTCAGTCTACCAACCCCAAGCTTGCAAGCCGTGTTCATAATGGCAAAATTAATCTCGGAAATTTCCGCCAACACACTAAAGTTCCTCCTCTCTCTTTTGGAAAGCGTTAAGGAGCGTAGATATCAAACCTTCTTGATTTTCATAGTGCTCCAAGGAACAACAACAACAACAACGAAAAATTGAGATGCAAGCTGCCCTCTGGGTGTCAAATAACAAAGATTCCACCTGGCACCCGAGGCCATACGATACTATTATTACAGGATACACATAGAATTACGAGCTACTGTGGCATTAAAAGCAATATATGACATTAAACTTCTAAACAGACTATCAGAAGACTGTCATGGCTTTTTTCTATGCCAAAGTTATTCCTATTCTACCGGGTGAGTTAGCCGTGGTGGTTACGGCATGACTGATGGCAGTCGCTCACATCCGGGAGGCGAGGAGGTTCGAATCCCCCCGCCGGCAACCTTGAAGATGGTCTTCTGTGGTTTCCCATCTTCCTTCCAGGCAAATGCCGGGGTTGGTCCCTAACTATAGGCCACAGCCGCTATCTTCCAACTCCTCCTTACATTCCAACTTCCCTCCTTCCCTCCCCAACGGTACTTGTAGCTCACCCATTGGGTGTCCGTCTCGAAGCAGCTACAAAACTGGCGAGCCGAACATGTCCTCGGACACTCCCGGCACTAAAAGCCATACGCTAAAAAAAAATCCTATTCTGACTTACGGGATAGAGATTATTAGGGATAGGATGACGACAACCGACCTAAGGACGCTGGAAAAGTTTAAAGCGTGCTTTTTAAAAACAACCATTGGAGTATCCAGGTACACAAGATCTAGATTAGTTTACGAACTATCTAAATAAACTATTACATTAGAAGTTCGATGCATGAAAATGCTACTTGCGCCCACGCCGGCCTTCAAAGAAGTAGTCAGAGGTCACATAGCAAAGATAAAAGATAGTTGGTGGAATTTTACACCACGGGTGTCATTCATTCATTCATTCATTCATTCGTGTCAGAAACACTTACAGTGTGAAATTGAATATACAATAAATAGACTACGTAATATTATTTACAAAATTTTAAATTTCAATTTGTTCAAACTATAGCCGCCCAGAAGTAGGCGACCTCTATGGCATTAGGTGTTGCATGTAACAGGTCTTCTAGCGTACATGTTGTTGAGCACTGGCTGCACTGAAGCAGATGGTCGGACGTCTGCACGGATGCCATGATAACGACAGACTGGAAAGAAGCAAATTATCAGCTCAGACATGTTGTTACCAGATTTTCAGTGCATGGTTTTCATCACAAATGTTGTAGGACCATACCTTTCCATGAGCATTGCGTGGACTGTGTTTGTCGTATGTGTGGGAAACTCTGTGAGAATTATCACGTGATGGATTGTGCAGATAGAATGCTACCATTGTCTCAATTCTGTTGTGAATCTACTTGATTGATTATGTATATAACTGGTCATTTGACTAGATTATTAGATTATTATTGTGAATGATTTCTTCGTTGATACCATATTCTTGCAGGTCTTGTGTTATTTCTACTATACAATTGTTGTGGATTTCAGATCATCATCTTTCATCGTCATCATCATCATTTATTGTACTGTAATCAACAGGCCATGAACACCCACGACAGAAAACAGAGAATTTACATAACATTACAAAATATATTCATTACAAGAGATATTCCATAACATAAAAAAGAAGAAAAAATAAAAATCAGAGTTTGAATCACATATGAGAGGCATGTTTCTGGTCACAATTTCAAATATGTATTGCAGATGCATCACCAAGGGAAGCTGTAGATTTTATTTCTTCCAATGTCACCATCACTCTATCTCTCCACCTAGTCCTAGTCAGATGTAAAAAAGTTTTATTGTTAGGCTTTTGTCATGTGACCATACAAATTCAGTCTCCTATTTATGTTGGAATCTGTGATATTTTCATTATTTTTGCTGGATTTCGTGTGGATATTTTCCATCCAAATCTCGTTCTAATTTTTTTGGTCCGAAGATTGTTCTGAGGATATTTCTCTCTTGGTATTATTATTGTTTATTGTTTATGAATCCACTTCTAAATTTCTATAATAGTAACATTTTTATTTTAACTCTCTTACGACTGATGACCTTGCTGTTCCAACTTTAAAATACCAAAGTCATCATCACCCCCATTATCATCATCAGAGTTTTACCTTGAATGTTCATACCCTTAGCCTATTCCAAAGCTGAACAAGGTTTTCTAAACTCTCCTCGAAATTGGACGCTGGTTGCTGATGAAAGCACTCCAGTGTCACGAACAGCTTTTTCAGTAAAGGACCCTTCAGGAACTTCTTCGATGGATCAACACAGTCATAATATTTGCAAGGAAAGAAACATTGGCCGTTGGAGAGATTTCTCCGGCAACTAGCGACCTTCTTCACGGAGGGTATAGGGAAACTTGTTCAGCTTTGGTACAGGTGCCTGAAAAGTGGAGGTGAATCCTACTCTATTGAACTGTCATCTGCGGAGGGTGTAGGGAAACTTGTTCAGCGTTGGGTTAGGTACCTGAACAGTGAAAATCCACAGCCTGCTTCCAGTCGACTGACTGGGTCATGGTATGGAATGAATGAAGCCTCCATCTAGCGGCGAGGATGTGAACTGTGCCGGCTGCCAAAGCCTGTCGTACTTCCCTGGGGGCAATGCGCATATGAATGACAGATGAAATGAAATGATATTGAAGAGTGTTGCTGGAATGATTTTGTGACAGGGAAAACCGGAGTACCCGGAGAAAGACCTGTCTGCCTTCGCTTTGTCCAGCACAAATCTCACATGGAGTGACTGGGATTTGAACCACGGACCCAGCGGTGAGTGGCCGGCGTGCTGCCGCCTAAGCCACGGAGGCTCATAGGTACCTGAACAATGGAGGTGAATAATTCTGTATATTGTCAATATTTATATAGTGTTAGTTATTGTTGTTTTAAGGAGAAGTAGCCTACTCTGCCACTAATGATATAGTGTATACTATGTGCGTTTTACGAGATGAGGCTATGCTTCATTTGAACAACTGTCACACATGTTTCGAGAAGGGAAGGACTTCGTTGCACATCATCTGAATTCAATTTGAAAATAAATTTAAATAAAAATAACATTTCGTTTAGTTCAGTTTTTAATATATTTACCAATAATTAGCACAAAAATCATTTATCTCAAAACATTACAGCAATGCGGTACAAACATCAACAGCAAACACTTCTGTCATAGCTACTCTCAAAAACCAACGTAATACTATGTACATAGTGGAATGCCTTTACACACCGCAACATTGATACTCTTTGGATATACAGATCTGTTCAACTTATTTCACTCAACACACAAGTTTTAAAATTAATTTCAAGATGGCTGTTAATGAAAGGGGAATTTTGTGTGAGATTGTTGGTATAATTTACAATAATAGATCCCACTCCATTTCTGGCTTCATCCAAGATGTCTGTTTTGACCTATGGCTCTTTTGATTTGGAGGAAGAACCCACTCGCTGCTTTGTGAATGGAAAAACTGCTAGAATCTTACTTCAGGAAACAATGAAAATGTGTCATTATCGTCATTGTTGGTGGATTGTTATTATGGAATTTCTGGGTAAGTTTAGATATCTCTCACTGTTAATTTCGAAATACCGGGTAAGTTAGCCGTGGTCGTTACGGCATGACTGCTGGCAGTCGCTCACATTCGGGAGGCGAGGAGGTTCGAATCACCCCACCGACAACCTTGAAGATGGTCTTCTGTGGTTTCCCATCTTCCTTCCAGGCAAATGCCGGGGTTGGTCCCTAACTCTAGGCCACAGCCGCTACCTTCCAACTCCTCGTCCTTACATTCCCACTTCCCTCCCCAACGGTACTTGTAGCTCATCCATTGGGTGTCCGTTTCGAAGCAGCTACAAACTGGCGAGCCGAACATGTCCTCGGACACTCCCGGCTCTAAAAGGCATGCGCTAAAATAGTAATAATAATAATAATAATAATAATAATAATAATAAAAACGAAATGTTATTAAAGAATATATTGAAATATATTTAAATCATTTAGCGCTTCGTACTGTAAAATCTGATTGTTTTTGAAACATGCCTGCCGACTTTTCCAATTTAGTTTATCTCGCTTCACGATTATTCGAGTTATTCTTCCGATTTTTGTAAATCATTGGTGAACTTCAAACATGTTCAAGTATTTCTTGGAATTGTTTATAGTGGGAGGGTAATGAATGTTATTTGGGTACCAGGATTCGTAAATGGGGTTTGTTTTAGTGTAAGCGGTTGTTTATTGATTTTGCTGCAACGTTTTCATCACTAGGGCTCGGATGTTTAAGACCTAAACATAGCCTGAATATGCAAGCAAATATGACTTTAGAAGTGACGAAATATTACTAAAATTACTGATTTAAATATGTCCGTTTTTATTTATAAATCCAAGCGACAATCCCTTCGAGATAAAATTGTTAACTAAAATTTTTATTCCTATATTCACATTAATTTTCTGAATATACATGTTTAAGTGGTTATTTACAGTCTATTTCTGTAAACACTAGATCCCGTTTGGCAAGTTGAGGATGATTGCACACCTACAGCCGACATAAAACTACCGAAATATGACGTTCTTACAACAACAAAAAATGTTCAAAATATGATCTGATGGTTAAAAAAATGTTCGAAATATGCATTTATATGACAAATAAAAACCACTGTATTGTGACGATAATCACTTTATTTGCATCAGAAACCAATCGGACATGATAATAGAGGCAAATAAAAAATGTGATTTTTCCTAAAAACCCGAGTTCTATTCATCACATTCTAGTGTTTTTACTCGGCGTTTGACTCTTCACTATGGCCAAAAATACAATTCTGAGTTTTCGAAACAGTTTTCGGCACAATTTCCGTGGACGATTGATTCCAGAAAAATCAATAGTTTTGTATTTTGTACTATTTGTCGATGTAATGTTTTCATATATCACATGGTTGAAATATTCATATTTCAAAATACGTGGGAACAAAGAAGCACAAAGAAAATGTGAAGTATAGAAATACAAATCAATAAATTAAAAAAAAAGATTTTGGCGTTAAAAGTATTGGAATAATAAATGCTGAATGCTCATTAACATAATTCATTTTGAAGAATAGTTCGCCGATTAATTAAGCTGAGATGCAATATTTGCATCTCCTGAAGTTAGTTAGTTATTGTTGTTTTGAGGGGCGGAACTACGAGGTCATCTGCCCCTCTTAACACAGATTAAAGAATACAAATTTGGAATTAAATTTAAAATTTTGAGGTGGACACCTAGATTTAAAAATACCAAAAATTTAAAAAAACAAAAACAAAAAATTAACTAAAAATAAAAATTATAAAAATAAACAAAAATTACGGAAAAACCAAAAATTATCATTCAAAAACGAACAAGTAGTTGAGTCAATTTACACTGGAAAATTTAGATTTCTGGCCCTAACCCACTCTGACTTATAAAGCGGATAACGCGATCAGCAGCCACCGCGTCATCAGCTAATATAAGTTTGAGTGTCATCTGCAACCAAGGTTTCTTCGTAAGTCAGCAAGATCCACACACTCGGTTAAAATGTGGGCCACGGTGAAAACGGCTCCACAGGTACAAAGTGGGCATCTCCTGAATTTCCCTGATTTTCATATTAATATCTTATGATGTTTGGTTTTGTAAGGTTGGCAGGTATGAATGGGGACAGGCAAAGTTATTGCCTGCTGGTAAATTTGCAACTGTTAGTGCTCAGCTGAATTGAGGAAGACTTAGTGGAAATAAGTTCTTGTGTGTAATAATTTGAATAGATCTGTACACTAGCCACCGTTCTTTGTCAAAGACTACTCATTCTTGAACAATTACAAACAAATGTGCGCATTCGTTTCTCACGTAAACAAATAAAACTGTTTCTTACATCTATAAATATACAGACACTTAGCAACGTAACAAAATGTTCGCACAAAATATACACATTTAAAGCTGCATTTTAATTGGTTCCACTTCACTGAAATATTGTTGATGTTCTGTATTTCAAACCGAACTTCAGTTCAAAACCCCAAGAACGTTCCCCTACCTTGAAATACATCTCTTTATTTAGCCATTTTAACACTTGTTATAAAGTGTAGCTCATTTAGTTCATCGCGATGATTGTGCTGTTTATGAAATGATTACCCAGAGAAAGCACATAGAATAATATTTCACTCAGATATGTCCGTAAAACACTCATGTTTTTAGCGTAAATAGTTTTATATTCTTTGCATATCATAAAAGTAGGAGGCTTTTGTAAAGGAACGAATAGAACAATAGCATATCTTGCTGTCCATGGAAATCACATTACTTAGGCCTCGTTTATTCAACACCCGTCATTAAATATCACTTCAAAAATAAAAAATAAATATTTGAGATGATTTGCACTTTTACACCGTAATATTTGGAGTGCAATGTTGTGTAGTGATTGCAACTGAGCCCAATGGGCTTCGCCGTCGTGTTTGCTTGCAGGCAACTCTTTATACATGTGCGCAGTACAGGTTGCATATTATCCTTTTAGTCAGGCGGTGCGAGAATTGTGTTGGCGTTTGAATCTGATGAATATGAACATGAATTGTTTCAAATTAAATTAATGTTAGATGCTAAATTATGCACTAACTGCTCAATAATATGAGACAATAAGTGTTCTGTAGGTAGATGCCTTAAAAGTTAGGTTGTGTAAGACTAGGCAAAACAGAGGATAGACAGGAGCTGTTTTTGTGCTTTTAGTCCATTTTTAAAGTCAATTGTGTGTTGTGTGGTTTAGTCTTCAGTCTTCTGATTGGTTTGATGCAGCTGCCCTGGCCTCGATGTCCTGAGCTAATCGTTTCATCTCTACTAACCTACCACATCAAACGCAATTTGTTTAAGATATTATAAGCTTGGTCTTCCCCTACAGTTCTTGTCCTCGACCCTTCCTCCCATAACTAAGTTTGCGTTCCTGGGTGTCTTAGTATGTACACTACCAACCTATCTCTACTCCTCATTAGCAGTCGCCAGAAACATCTCTCTTCTCCCACTCGTTTTGATACCTCTTCATTTGTAACCCTATCTACCCATCTGATCTTCATCATTCCCCTGAAACACCACAATTCAAACGCTTCGATTCTTCTCTTTTCAGCTGCACCAACAGTCCAAGTTTCACTTCCATAGAGTAGCACACTCCAGGAAAGGGCTTTCAAAAACGACTTTCTAACACCTAAATCTATATTCGATGTCAACAGATTCCTTTTCTGTAGAAATACTTTCCCTGCCTGAGCCCACACACTTTGTATATCCTCTTTGCTTCGTCCATCACTGATTATTTTGCTTATTATCGTACTCTAATATCAATACAAACTACACTACCATGTTTGGAAGTTGACATTTAACAGTCAAATATTAGCACATGAGAAGCTCCAGTTTATGAAGTAAATATCATACGGAGCTATTTATTTGTAAACCCCACGGGGTAATGAAGAAATCATACTTCCGTATAACTTATAGAGCACTATCTTTTTTGGAAGCCTTCATATGGGGGTGAGGACTGGCTGAGCTTTTAGCTTTCGCAGTGAAGAGGTGCAGGTGCGCTTCATAAAATGGGAGGTAGCACGCAGTTCGCTACTCCTGTGGGGGTCCGGGCGGGGACACCAAGAGCCCGCTGATAAGCCAGCTTGGTGTCCTAGGCGAAACCCCACACAAGACACGGCACAAACCTAGAAAGATCACTGAGTATTATATTATTATTATCAAGTATACCGGTACTCGTTTGTGGTGACGTTCTTATTGGGGTTTCGCATTTCTCTATCGTCTGATATCCTAAATATCAATATTTTCTTGATCTATCCCACAGATATTTGATACAGTACTTGCCTAATTGTTGGTATATTTCTGCTTGTAAAGGATCGCAATTTGCATGTTGCACGAAAACATAGGCCCCTTTTCAAGGCGAATTAATTATTTTTTAATTTTCCCGTCACAATGAAAATTATGTATTCACCACAAAGAACTAAGAGCAAAATACGAGGGTCGATTCATAAGTCATGGCAACTATTTTTTTCTCGCGAACAGGAAACAACACGGAAAATCTACGATATGCATTTGGAAACGTACGGTATGTACTTGCGTAGGATGCCACTAGATGGTGTATATAAACAACAGTGTGGGTCTGAGCATGCCCCCAAGTTCAGTGTGTGAGTGAGAGCGTCACACAATGGAAGTCAACAAGCAGGAGCAACAATCGTATATTAAAATCGCAGTTCTCCGCGGCAGAAATGCATGCCAATGCCATGCAGAGCTGCGGGAAGCATTAGGTGTGCATCCCATGCCCTATAGAACAGTGGCGATGTGAGTGAAAACATGCAGCGAATGTTATTCAGCGCCTGCCCTACCGCTGGCAACGCACAGTAGACACCTTGGGTGATTATTTCGAAGGTCTGTAAGCAGTGGGACCTGTTCTTTATACGTAGTCTTGTGTACTTACTGTCTATACCATTATAAAACAATGTTTACCAATGGCCTGTGTTCTGTCTACCTACGAGCATCTCCTGACGTCAGAATTTATCTTCAGGCACTATGCATACGTACATGTCCTATATTTCCAAATGCATATAGTAGATTTTCCATGTTGTCTCCTGTTCGCGAGAGAAAAAATAGTTGCCATGACTTATGACTCGACCCTCATAAATTAAATAACGTTTTTAGCAAAGAGCACCCACAAATTCACTCCTATCTACAATACGGCTGTAATCAAAAACATACAAAAGCATAGGATCACTGAAACACTCAGACCCGTCTATAATCGCTCACCAAAACCAGCTGAGCAACTCCAAGCGCACTACAAAAATGCCAACAAACGTGGAAGGGAGTTAGTCATTTTTCTTTAAATAAAATCCTGTATACCGAGTAAATCAGATGCCCCTAATAATATTGTTTTATGCAGCCCAAATAACGCGTGTTAACAGGAAGGCTGATATTTCTCTGCTTGCATTCCGTATGGTAATAATGTACTGCGAGTACTAGCATACAGTGGCGACTGGTGGTCACCGTTCTTGGTATATCGCACCATTTACCCCTTACATCCCCCCCCCCTTATTTCCAAGCCTCGACCTCTTGTCAAAGTTGAATTATTATTATTATTATTATATGTATTGGAGAACATTTACATAACTTCTAAGAAATACACTTTATCGCTATAATTTTGGATAGGTTATCCCAATAAATTGAGGTCACTGGACAATTGTTTTGGCCGGGGATATAAGGTTGGATTCCCTTCCTAACGCCACGTGATCTTCCATGTGAAATATTTAGCGTGCTGTCACCGGAATTCGAACTTCGACCGTCCGGATTAAGCCAGTGCGTCATCCTCCCTCTGCAAGGACTATGTCCTTATACATTAAAAAAATCTTCGTTTAACGCCTGAACACAGCCTACTTGAAACTGCTTCTAGGTAAATGTCCTTCGAATCCCCTCGCCCTCCTAGTTCATTTTGGCAACGTACAGAGTACATTTCATCATTACGCTACCTTCTCTCTCTCCCCGTTCTTGACCAGGTCTTAAATTTTACGAAAAGATATAAACATTGATCCATTTCCGAAGGATCTCAATTATACATTGTCTCATCATGTCCAAACATGAGAAGCGCATTCATTTATAACCAATGTAATAATGCAATTAAAGAAGAGCCAGTATCTCAAAGTGAAAATATATTCTGGAAAGCGAAAATTCAGCCTCAATCAATAAAATAATTATAGTGCAAACTACCTTGACATATTGTTCCCCAACCTTGGTCTGCAAGGAAGAATATTTTACTTGAAAGTAATTTCCATTCACTTAGATTTATAAAGGTCCACCTCGTGGCGTAGTGGTTAGTATTCTGGGGCTGTTACTGTGGAGGTCCGTGTTCGATTCTCTGCTCTACCAAGAAATGTAATTCTGGTCTGAGGGTTGGGATTCGCTCAACCCCCCAAGAGGCAGAAATCAGAACAGGTGGTTCGATTCTAACCCCAAACATCCTAGAAATGGTATTTCGTGGTTTCCCACTTTCACTCGTACATATCGTAAGGCCACAGCCGCCTCCTACCAAAATCCTGGCAACGGTACAGCCTTCATAACGACATATCTCATCAGTTTCCACACGCACCAAGCCAGGGGTGGATTTAGGAGTGAACGATTCATCTTGCTGTTATACATTAAAAACATGACGGAAACAGTGGCTTTAGACAAATTCTTTCACACTTAAATACTCTATAACAAAATGCACATTTTACGATAACCTACTATTTTGAGTGTTCGGCTGTAGAGGATAACAGAAGCAGAGGTACAGCTATGAGGCGATGGTTAGTTTCAGTGTTGAACGATTTCAAAGTCTGAGATGTAGAAGCAGAGGGAGCCGCATTGCTAACTGCTAATAGGGGATCATAGAGGCGACTTGTTCGCAAACAGAGGCTTGCAGACTGGACTGGACGTTGAAAGGTAAAACAGTCTCAAATGAAAATGTATGTATATTTGGAATACTACACATTTTTGACAGTTCTCTAAAAAATGGATTTAAACCACGCGTTGGCTATGACAGTAAATAGTAGAACTACCAAAACTAAAATAATTTGGAATACAATAAATATTTGACTTAAAATTGCTAATATCACGCAAATTTTTCCCAACTCACATAACGGAATCTGCGAGGGATCATTCCTCTACCGTCGCAAGGATGGTGTCTCGGAGCTGGATACACTTTGTCAACAGATACAACTGGGGATGGTTACAGGCGACCGCTAACTTGGGTCTAATTAAGGAAGGACCAGGGAAGGGATTTTGGAGGGAAGTCGGTCGGTCGTGGACCTATTGAAAGGAACCGTCACGGCACTTGCCTGGTGGTGAAAATAGGAAACCACGACAACTATTTTCCGGACGGCTGAAGTGGGATTCAAACCCACACTCTCCCGATGCAGCGAGACACGAGTTAGCGCGTTACTGCTCTCGGCCACCGTGATCGGTAACATTTATTTTTACTCCAAAATATCAAAAAAATAACCCAAATGTCCTATTACTCACTAATTTGGGCCTAGTTTTAGCAAAATTATCCTTCCCCGGCCCTCCCCCACCCCTCTCTAAGCTAGGGGTATTCCATACTCTCTAGGCTCCCCCGTGTGTTCGCCTACCCCCATGATCTTGCATTAAATCCGCCCCCGAACCATGTACACGGGGCTACATTGCCACGATGCTTCAAAGCCCTTAATTGAATCAACAACTGCAAAGCAACAAATATTCCAAGTGTAAAATTCTACCTGATTTCGGCAGAAACCAATGCCTTCATTTCCTTGCACAAAGAAATTTTAGTAGCCTACAGCCCATAGATTGCTTTAATTTCAACTTACTGAGGAAATCCAATGGAATAAAATCGTTTCAACAACGCTACTATCCACTTCCAGTGTTTCACTTAATCTAAACATGTTAATATTTCAGTGGGAAGTATTTCACGCCAAGACGAACTCACAACATAACTGAAGTGTATGAGGCGCGGCGCTGGTGTGTCTTCCCTTGTGAGCAGGGTGAAAATACTGTTTGAAATCAACCAATCAGCACTACACTCACCGCTAGTCTGTAGCGCGATACCCCATACGGAACTTTGCTGGGCTACTCTTTCCTTCCCTCACCCCGCGGGCCAGTGTCGAGCCCTTTCAACGACCGGGCTAGACTTGCGGTATACCAAAGTACAGTCACTCACAGCTAAAAGTGTGTACCCCAGAATAAAATTAATGCGTTACGCGGGGTTCGAGCGCCCCATGACAACAATCGGCGGAACATGAATGATGACAAGCTCGATTTTCCTGTCTGCACTGCTACATACAAGTCGAGAGAATGTGCAGATAAACATTTTATATATATTTTTTAATCACTAGTAGTATACTGCCGGTATATGCGATGCATGGGAGAATTCGCCACTGCTAGCATATCCCCCATACGATATTGAACACTATTATTTTCCCCTCGTATTAGTCTGACAAGAAACAAGAGAGAAGGAAGACAGAATAATGAAGTCAATGGAATCCATTGGAAATGGTAAAAAGCTTTAAGTATTTGGGGAGCATACTCACAGAAGATGGTACAATAAATCAAGAAATTGGAAAGAGAATCCAACAAGCTAATGGGTTTTACCAGTGTGTGAGAGGTTTAGTATGGAACCAGGAAGTCCCAGAGAAATGCAATAAATTTCTATTCTCAATGTATTAGACACCAATTTTGACATATGCAGCCGGTACTTGGACAACAACAAAAAGCATTGAAAGCCGAATCCAAGCAGCCGAGATGAAGTTCGTTAGAGGAATAATGGGGAAGACACGGAGGGATAAAATCAGAAATGTGGACATTAGGGAGAGAATTGGGTTCCCAAAACTGCAAGACAAGTAAGCTGGAGTGGTACGGACATTATGATGAGAATGGAAGAATATAGAGTACCAAAAATAATATTTATGGAGAAAATACCACGAATAAGACCACGAGGAAGGTCCAGAAAGAGGTGGATAGATACGGTGAAGGAAGACATAGAGAAAAGAGGTGTAAAAGAAAAAGAAGTATTGAAAGAAGGAAATGAATGGTGGAGTGATAGACAACCGTGGAGATCCTTGATTCGCAACCCGACCCGGGGAACAAGAAACGGGAAATGAAGTAGAAGAATAAGAATAAGAAGATTAGTCTGTATTCACATCGAGGGAAAAAATAATATTGTATTTAGTATAATTTGCAGGATATGCTTGCAGTGCATTAGTACCACACGGGAATCAAGCAGAGAAATATCGACCTTCCTGATAGCAATGTTAGTTGGGCTGCATAAAACTATATAATTATGGGCAGCTGATCACCTGGTATACAGTAATAGTACATTACGCAACGAGCCTATAATGACAATAATTAAGACACGAGTATGTTTATAAGACGAGTGAAGTGAGTTTTATAATTTCCATACGAGTGTCTTAATTACCATTATAGGCGAGTTGTATACGACTGTTTATGTTCGACGATAATTATAACTTTATTATATGTTTTAACATAAATATACATAAATATATGTGGGATTCAGTTAATTCAGCTAGTGAACAGTGCGCGCTGGCTTTGCTGACTTAATAGAGCGCATGCGTGGGTCAAAGAATTTCGAAAGCAGAGACCATTTACTTTGCTTGGCAATGCTATTGTTTACAGCCTGCATGATGACTAGTGCCGTCCAGCTCTAGCATTCAATAATATTGCCACCGAAGTCGTTGCGCTATGTAGAAATTGGAGTTGGGGATATTAAGGTACAGTGCTATTTCTTGTCTCATATTCGCCAGTTTATTTATGCGAACATATGGAAGGTGCACTTTCCATGTCGGTAATTTATATAGAAGGATGCTGTGTTGCTAACTTCAGGACGTAGATTCATACATTTCTTGCATATGTCATAGTATTTTCTTGTTACCGTAAAGGTTCGTGCTGATTTTGTCTTTATGTTTGGGATTGTAACTACAATGGTTGATCCGATATCCAATTTGAACTTTCAAATCATGTAATTCATGTCCGACATGTTGGATTTTGAGCGCATGTGCGAAGCTATCCTTACCTAATTGGTCAATGAATGAGCTCTGATTGGCTGGAGAAACAGTTTCGTAATGAAGAATAGTACTATAATGACCCTCATTATGATACAGTTTTCTGACATATAATATTTACATTTCTACATCGTCGAACATTAACAAAGTTGAAAGCATATAAATACAATAAATCTAAAAATGACCATAATAATAATAATAATAATAATAATAATAATAATATCATATGGCCTCGGGTGCCGGGTGCAAGCTTTGTAATTTGACACCCAGAGAGTAGCTTGCATGTTGAATTTCGTTGTTCCTTGAATCACTATGAAAGTCAAGGAGGTTAGATATCTAAGCTCCTTGATCACTGTGGCGCTTTCTAGTAGAGAAATGGGGAACTTTGTGTTGGCGGATACTCCCGAGATTAATTTTACCATTATGAACACGGCCTACTGAATTCAAATGAGTTCTTTGACTTGCCAACATCGTATGACATGCGTGTCGTATTTTTGCCGCCTTTCAAAAATCACTTACCACGGCCAGGAGCGAACCTGCTATCTTGGGATTAGTAGACCGACACGCTATCCACTCACCCACCGTGGCGTGATACTGTATGAATGAATTTAGCATTCATTTGTGATTACTGCCAACATTTTCTTGAGCAACTCTTGTAGTGGTTTTATACCTGTGATATAAACATCCAGTATTAAAACTTTTGAGACATTCCAAGCTCATAAAGGTTCAATGAAAAACTCCTTTTAATCTGTTGCTTTGGAGCAGGTCGTAAACGCTGAGAGGGCAGGCAGTAAATACACACCATTTGAGCAGTAAAGTGCACGACACGTGGCTTCATTTTAACAGTCGCATTATCCGCCAGACTCGTAACTTAATTAGTTGTGGTGTGACTTCTTTAGGAGTTTGACGCGTGATACTTTACCAAACAAAATGATGATCAGCCTTTTTTGATTTCCAAGAACCAAAGCTTCAAAAACTTCTATGTTCGACGATGTCGAAATGTAAATATTATATATCAGAAAACTGTATCATAATGATGGTCATAATATTACTGTTTTTCATTATGAGACAGTTTCTCCAGCCAATCAGAGCTCATTCATTGACCAAAAAATCAAAATCCTACATGCCGGACATGAATTACATGATTTGAAAGTTCAAATTGGATATCGGATCAACCATTGTACTTACAATCCCAAACACAAAGAAAAAATGAGCACGAACCTTTACGGTAACAAGAAAATACTATGACATAAGCAATAAATTTATGAATCTACGTCCAGAAGTTAGCAACACAGCATCCTTCTATATAAATTACCGACAAGAAAAGTGCACCGTCCCATATGTTCGCATAAATAAACTGGCGAATATGAGACAAGAAATAGCACTGTACCTTAATATCCCTAACTCCAATTTATACACAGCGCATTGCTTTCAAACGACTTCGGTGACAATATTAGTGAATGATAGAGCTGGATGGCACTAGTCATCATGCAGGCTGTAAACAATAGCATTGCCAAGCAAAGTAAATGGTCTCTGCTTTCGAAGTGCTTTGAACCAATCAGCAAAGCCAGTGCGCCCTAACTGAAGTTACTTTATCCCAAAGATATTTATGAATATTTATGTTAAAACATATAATAAAGTTATAATTATCATCGAACATAAACATGTACTATTAATAGGTTCAAATTGAATTAAATTTGTAATGCTTTGATTTTGTTAGCACACTTTCTTGGACACATACATTGAATAATAAATAAACCTGTCTTGATTATTCACTAACTACGACGTAGTATTCTATACATACTTATTGAATGAATAAATGAATGGATGAAGCCTGTAGTGTCCCTAGAAGGGTAAAGGCCTACCTCGAAAGGGGGAGCTCATTGATTATATCTTACGAGGTGAGCTAGTCACGTGAGATGGTTAATTTTGTCACAATGATGGTCGTAATCATAACTAATACCTACTATACATAGTTTTTTCCCTAAGTATGTGATTTTCATCTCTAACTTTCTTTTTGGCATTTTCCATGTAGGTTTTCAATAAAAACAAATTCTTTTGTCTGCTGATTTGTGGAAGGAACAATTCATCCTGTGTAGCATTCTCGCGAATATATATCGTAGCACTTTCATCACTTAAACATTCCCACATTTACTTGAAGCACCGTCTTTCTAGCTCCTAACAGTCCATTCTGCGTCTTGCTGTCCTAGACCAGTGTGGTCCTAGTAACTGCCGGAAGTCACCCACCCATCTGGTTAGATAGAGTAACAAATGCTGAGGTATTAAGTAAGACCAGTGGGAGAGGAGAGATTTCTGGCGACTGGTAATGAAGAGAAAATATAGGTTGGTAGGACACATACTAAGACAGCCAGGAATAGCAAACTTACAAGAGAAGGATACGATGCATGGGTCACCGATTCGAACCATCTTTAGTTCACGTGTAGGACATGACCAGGCGTATATCAGGTGTTAGTAGTAAGGTGCGCTTCTCAGCCGTTTCCAAGAAATTAATTAATTGCAATTACAGTGCGACGTCTATGGGCGTTGTACGCTAGGCAGAAGTCAACGAGCGCGTGGTGCAGCGGTAAAAGCCCTGCTTCGTACCCAGGGGGTCACTGGATCGAATCCCACCGGTGAGCCTTTGCAGTGTAATGCGTTTCTTTTCTTTTTTCTTTGTAACCATTGGCAATTTGCAACCAATACCCATAGCATGAGTCACTGCTTGCGGGGTGGTCTGATGGTATACAGATGTGCAATGAATGGAACAGACTGGGCCTTCAGTGTATAAATGTATACATATAATAGAATACACCTGACTGTGTATAATTCCAATGTGTTTGCAATGCCTATTATGTAATTATGTAATGTCACAAACGTAGACTCCCATACAATGAGTTCAGAATCTTTTTTACCGCTCACATAACACGTTATTACAATTGACCGCAAAATAAACATTATTTACGACACCTGCAGTTGTACGAATTGCCAATGTTAACAAAACAAAACACAACACACTGCAAAAGCTCACCGGTGGGATGCGATCCAGCGATCCCGCGCTTACAAGGCAGGGCTCTTACCGATGCACCACGTGCTCGTTGGCTTCTGGCTAGCGTACAACGCACACAGACGCCGCACTGTAATGGCAATTAATTAATTTCTCGGAAACGGCTGAGAAGCGCACCTTACTACTTGCACCTGATATACGCCTGGTCATGCCCTACACGAGTACTAAATATGGTTCGAATCGGTGACCCATGCATCGTATTCTCCCCTAGTTAGTTATGAAAGGAAGAGGTAAGAATTGTATGGGTAGACCAATGTTAGAATATGTTGAACAGTTTGCCTCGGATGTAGGGTGTGGTAGCTATGTATATATGAAACGATTAGCTCAGGACAGGGGAGCATGGAAAGCTGCATCAAACCAGTCGAAAGACTGAAGCCTCAAACAACATTGGATGGTTATCAATGCTATTTTGAGGTGAATACAGGGTCTTTGCAAGCACACCATGAGATTTAATACTTAGTTTACTAGGGCATTATTTTAAGTATCTTTATGTATTCTGATATTTTATATAAAGCATTGTAATATTACTTAAAGTAATGCAATTTCGTGTAAACGAGTGGATTGCAGGCAGCAAATAGGGCTTCTTAGCCCTATCCATATAATCCCTAAATAAACATCAATCGCTTTAGTTATCATCTGTGTGGTTGGTTGGCAGCAGCTATCCATTCTCCTCGACTCTCAGCTTTCCTTTTCAGTTTGTAGTAGGGATCATATCACATGTCGTCTAATATTTGCGTCACGTAGCCTGTAATTTTCTCCCTCAATGGAATCATCGATTATATTCCTCAATAATCCATCATGTCTAAGTTCTGGTATATTCCTATTAGATTATTTCTATATTTTGAATTTGATTTAATTTTTAGAACTTGTTTGATTTTCTATTGATTTTAATTTCTTAATACTTGATTTAATGTAATTCTTATTGCTTACTTTTTAATTTAAATGGTGGCTTTATTTTCTAATTTAACTCATAATGCTTACTTTATTTTACAATTTCGTTTTTAATGCTTGTTTTAATTTTATTTAGTCAATAGGAAGAGCTTTGTCATAAACGGTACTCAATTGTGCCGATGCATAAATAAAACATGGACAATGAGAAAGAGAAATCATATACGTTTTTGAAATGTGGCGGTAAAGAGGATTTGGTACAAATGTCTTGAAAACATTAAAATGATCAAGTGTGAGGTATCTTGAAATCATGATCAAGTGAATAAATGAACATACAAGACTTCCAACAACACATATGTGATAAATACTGAAAAATGGGAGATAGCATTTGAAGGGTAAAAAGTGAAGACGTAACAATATGCTCGTGGAACAAGTAGTAAGAAGTTTGAAGGCTCACAAATGAAGAACATAGCTTTAGACTGACAGGTCTGCGCAAACCGTAATGCGCGTACCCATTATTCCGAGAATTCAGGATTGAAGAAGCAGACTGTCATGGTGGGTAATGGGGAATGCCTAAGACAGAGTCGGGACTGATTTTTCGACCTGTTGTGATAAGTGGCAGTTTGTCAAAATGTAAACATTCATGCTGTCACAGTTTTAAATAAAGCACTGATTAGCAAATTAATGTACAGTAATTAACCTTACAAAACATACCAGAATAACCGGTTGAGAAGGATCGATACATTCCTGTACTGTGCATGTGATAGTTTGTCATAAGTTTATTTACTCATCAAGTTATCCCTCGACAACTCTGCCTATTGTTGGAGGAATTTGCCATATTAATGAGTTATGTGTTGGGTGTTTGATTACCTCAAATATATGTCTGCCAAATTGAATTATTCTCTAATGACCAACTGTTTCACAAACCATATTATTGTTTACAAGGTCAGACGCTATTGATTCGTCGAGACAGTGAACGATGACTGTTCTCTGAACTGTATAATTCACGTAGGTCAGTGAAGGAAGAGAATGACTCCATGACGTTATCAAAACGATCAATTCGTCGAGTCCCTCTCTAGGGAATCGTCAATTGTGGGGAAACTTTGTGGATATTTATTTTTACAGGAATGACGTTACATTCCAGTAGCACTGTCACACTTGTGTTTAGCAGTTGGGTTTGTTCCCCTGTTTGGAGATGTTCATGCAACGATCTGCGCGCCCCTATTGGAACCGTCTTGAAGCCAAAGGTTACACTTGTACTCAGTAGCTGGTGTTCTTCCTGTGCATGGAGAGGCTCATGCGACGATTTGCGACCCCTGGTGTAACTACCTTGAAGCCACAGCTTACAATTGTTTTCAGTAGTTGGTGGTGTTCCCACGTATGGAGATGCTCATGCGACGATCTGCACGCCCCTAGTGGAACTATCTTGAGGCTAAAAGTTACCGTTGTATTCAGTAGCTGGTATTGTTCCCACGCATGAGGATGCTCATGCGACGATCTGCGCGCCCTTGCTGGAACAACCTTGAAGCCACAGTTAACAATATTGTATTCAGTAGCTGGCGTTATTGCCGCGCATGGAGATGCTCATACGGCGATCTGCGCGCCCCTGGTGGAACTGGCCAGAAGCCACGGGCGGTGGGTAGCGCCAGCGACGAGGGCGGGACAGTAAGTGCCCGTCAGTGGAAGCTCGTCCCCTGAAGGGTGGTAATGGTTCCCCTGTGGGAGGGGACTCTCCCTGCTTCAACTCTCCGTCCTCCTCTTCTTCGTCCAACTCCACCTCGGTCCAGCGGCGACCTGCACAAACAGACACATGTATGTTATTAGTAGGACTAGGTTTTAATGTAGGCCAAATACACATTTTTTCCCTTTGTATATACATAACTAAAAATGAAAAAGTCCACGAATTAGAGCCTTGAGCAGAAGGCAGGATGTACCTGAAAAAAAAAACAACCCTCGAAGAATGAGGGATCAGGAAAAATGAGAGAAGAGCTAATTAAGGGGGAAAGCAGAGACTCCCTAGGCCTCGGATACCCTAATACCGTCTGGGTCGGAAGAGAACAAGAGTTGACCAAGAGAGGTCGACAGGAAAGAAGATGGAGAGGAGCCTGGCACAAGCAAGTCGAAGCAATGCCAGACTCAGCTGGGGTCCCGTGGTCGCCAACCCACGTCCCATCAGATGTTAGCCCCTGGGGGATCAAATACAAGAACTTAGCGATGAAATAACCACCGCTTCTAGACTGCACACTGTGTCAAGCCAGTACATATTGAACCCTAAATTAACACCGCATGATATTAGTCAAATGTAGCACGAATGCCCTTGTATATTATTCCCAAAGCTTAAAATGTGCATAAAAATATTTAGCGGTGGTGAGATTTGAGCCCAGCTCCCAAAAAAAGGACGATTATCTACTACGCACTTAGACCATTGCTCCGCGGCTACTTGTCCCTTCAGCTTGCCTGAATGCGTATGAGATGTGATACAGCTTTCCGCTTCGAAGATTCATTCACGTTTTTTATCAGTAAGCCACCGTACCTAGCGTCAATTTCGCATCCAACTGAAACCGTATCATTGGCAGGTTTTTTGTACATGCCCGTATGACTGTTAGATGCTTTGAATTATCACTTGTTGCACACGTGTTTTTGTAAAGGTCTTGCTTCAATGTCGTCATAAATCTTGTAAAGTCGTTTAGGGTCATTGTGGCTTCGCCAGAGACGGGGAACTGTCGACCATATTGGCATCAGACGTTGGAAGTGTGGCCGAAAACTAAAATTATAAGGGGCGGCTGACTCACCTGCTATGCACAATTACATATTCTGTCTTTTCTTTAGTCGCCTCCGTAGCGTAGCGGTCAGCATGGTTAACTGCCGCTCCGGAGGTCCTGGGATCGATTCCCGGCTCTGCCACGAAATTTGAAAAGTGGTATGAGGACTGGAACGGGGTCTACTCAGCCTCGGGTGTTCCAAATGAGTAGAGGGGGTTCGATTCCCACCTCAGCCATCCTCGAAGTGGTTTTCCGTGGTTTCCCACTTCGTCTTCGGGCAAATGCCGGGATGGTACTGAGGAGTGATGAAGTCAAGCAAGTTATCAGGGAGAAAGCAAAGGAGATGCTCAGAAACAACGTCAAACTGGAGTACCCAGACTTTGAGAAGGTGTTTTATATAGAGTCTGATGCATCAAGAATAGGCATTAGTGCAGTCTTATACAAAAAAGACGAGGCAGGCAACAAGCACTACATTGCGTTCACTAGTCGGAAGTTAAAGAAACACGAGGAAAACTACTTTACGACAGAACTAGAAGCGTTAGCTTTTGTAACAGCTTTGCAAGCTTGGAAAAAAATGTTGCTGGGACATAAGGTTATCATTATTACAGATCACAAAGCACTTCAGTTTATGCTGCAAACTGACATGTCTAGTGATAGATTGACACGTTGGGCTTTGTTCACCCAACAGTTTAACGCCACTATCATCCATCAGCCTGGGAAAGATAACTTACTGGCTGATGCTTTATCACGTAACCCTATCAAAAATGTGCAGATACACCATGTACAATTGGAGCAGCAAGATCAAGAGACCGTTAGGAGGTTAGCCCGAATCGGCGTGTCACAGAAGAGACACGCTCCAATCAGGAAAATGTACAGGTTCCTTAAGGGTTACATGGACAATACTGATGTTGACTATGCAGCTACACAGAGAGATTCACGACACTTTGTCTTGAGTGGAGACATCGTATGTAAGTACGCTGACTCTGCGCATACAAAGCTTCGAATAGTCGTACCACCTAAACTTGTTGTCAATTTAGTGTGGGTAGCTCATCACGCAACTGGACATGCGGGTTTAGATAAAACTCTTGATACTCTTAAAGAGAGGTTTATTTGGACTAATATGCGTTCCAGTATTGCTAATGTCATTCGTTCATGTGATAAATGTCAAAGAGCAAAGTATGCTTCCGCTCTATTAAAAGGAAAACCTAAGGCGATGATTCCCTCTAAACCGAATGAACTCATGGCGACAGACATATTTGGTCCTTGTCCGAAGGGATATCAGGGTAATCAGTATCTGTTGGTTACCGTGGATGTCTTCTCAAAATTTGTAACAATGAGTCCCATGCAAAAAGCTAACACGAGGAACGTTGTAAGCAGACTGGAACATGCTGTATTTCCAAAAGCTGGTAAACCAGAATATCTACTTTCGGATCATGGAGCTCAGTTTACGTCCTTAGAATTTGCTGCAGATATGGAAAGGCTTGGTATTAAGCACATATTTTCAAGCGTGCGATATCCGGAATCGAATTCTTCGGAAAGATATATAGCTGAATTTTCGAAATTCTGTCGAATTTTCTGTCCAAATGATCATTCTGGTTGGGTGAGATTTGTACCCCTTATTGAGGAATGTCTAAATTCTACAGTGCAGGAGAGCACAGGAGAGGTGCCAATGAGACTTCATCTAGGAAGAAACCCAGAAAGGCCGTGGGATAATCTTTTTAACCACGTTCCTAGAGATCCCGACTTAGGAAGGCAGCAGAGAATAGACAGAGCGAAGGAACAACTCCAGAAAGCAGCACAAAAACGACTGAAAAGAGTAGCTGGAAAACGTTTTGGTGCTCCCTTAGAAATTGGAAATCTGGTATTATTACGCAGACCTGTCAAGGCTGACGTGGGTAAGAAAATCTATCCCAAGTTTGGAATAGTGTTCATGGGTCCGTTCAGAATTACGAATGCCTATGGAAACAACTGTTATGAACTCAACGATGATGAGAATAATGTCGTTTATGGCAAGTTCAATGCTGGGAACTTGAAGAAATATTATCCAAGAGTAAGCCAATAATAATTCAATTTCGTGTTCAAGTGAATTGAGATATTTATAACACAGAGTTTAAAAACAATTTGCAACTGTTTTTAAAACGTGGTGAAGGGAGAATGCCCCCGGAAATTGAATTATATTGAGACCACGATGGCTGTATTGGCAAATATGAGTAAAGTTATGAATGTCATAATTATGACGTGGATACTCATGACGTAGGCACGGATGACGTATACTTCATGCCAGTAGGCTGATTGAGCTGAGATTCTTGGTGACGTCATGATTTTGTTCGAGAAAGATCTTAGATTTACGACGCAGTCGCAGGAAACAAGGTATTGTGCTAAGGAAGAAGCTACGCTATTGGAGGAGAGACTCGAACCAATGAACGATAGTTTGGAAGGAAGACGGAGATTGCTGAAACTACGATATTTGATTACTTTTGGCATGCAGATTTGTGGAAATCTATTTTCAGTTATGGCATTGATTTGGAATTTTGAAGAAATTAATTTTGAGTTTTTGAAATTTGAAAATCCGGCAAGTATAGCCAAAGTTAAAACTTCTAGCAATGACGCAGCAACAGGCTATGGAAGGGATGGATACGCCCCTTAAGAAGTTGATAAAAGGTCGTGCACAGGAGAGAGGAGCTCTCAGATCTCATATGTCAGATCGCATATATATTTCTGGTGATATATAGTTATTTTCAAGTGATTCAGTGCAGCAAGTTGTCTTTAGCGTGTGGTTAAAGCCTGGCGCATCGAACGAACACGGAGCAGTTCCATTTTACGCTGCTCGAAACTAGGTGAAGTTGAAACGCTCACATTAGCGTTTCCACCAGTCAAGATATCAAGCGCTAACTTCAGCCTGCATTATAGTTCTATTGGGCAGTATAACATTGAGGTGTGTAGAAGATTTGAACGATTTCACAGTTATACTTCGAAAGATATTGGAACTTTTAGGCTGCCAACAAAAGTGATTTTCTCGCCACATGAGAAACACTTTTAAAATTCCACATTATACACTACGGCTGACACGTGGAGTGCAACAGGGATATTGGAGAATACGTTTGGTATTACAACGATACATTCGACTATGGAACATTATAATCTTGCAGTGCTTTCAATGATTATAACAGTAGTTGAGATGGAAGGCTAAGGCTTTAATGCAATTGGGACATATATCGATTGAGTCAAGTAACAGCATGGAACTTCGTTAATCGTCTTTCTACAAAAGCGAGCATGTAGTGAACATCCAACTACACTCATGCATCGTGAATCCATCGCTGAATTATACCAGATGGCAGTGGAAATATTTTCATACTCCACAACTATGAATATTTCTGCGGAAATAACTACAATAAACTTCATGGCGAATTCCTGCAAGAACTTCAGGGAACTTTCAAGAGAGGCCAGAGTTGTCCCGGCGCACAAAGAAGAGTTTTGCCAGAAGGATGTTTTTCGTATCCACGGAGCAGTGCAATTTCGGAGGAGGAAGCAGTTCGATTCTCCGAGGACGCTGATTCCAGGTTCGAGGACGGAGCACATCTTTACGCTGGTGAAATGGAACCAACAGCAGTTTTCTTTGAAAACTTTCCTCTAGATCTTCAATCAACAGATAAGGTAGTCGTGAACGTTTCTTGTATTATTTGAGTCTTGTAGCGATATCTGAGCAACCATTCTTCCCATATTTTCTGTCCCATTTATTTTGCCCCATTTTCTTGATTGATATTCTGTACTCAGTACACTTCGATGATTTATGCCTTTTTCTTCGATTTGTTGAGACATTGTTATGTCATTGGCATACTTAATAATGTTGGATCAGTTGAGACTGATGATTTAGATTCTTTCAGTAATTTGCATATTTTTGTAGTCACGATTTGACTGTAAAGTTAACGATTTGCTATGGCAGATTTGAATTCAGACAGCGTGTCATTTTATTAAAGTAATTCTATTCAGTAAATTACTTTGACCAATTTTCTGTCATCCTCAAGAAAGAAGAATAATTAAAAGATTTTAGAGCGTTAAAATCTATTACGATATCGACGATCTTTGAAATACTAGTCGTCTTATGAACATGATTGCAACATAGACATTTACCATTGCATTATAGACAATTTTATGAAATATGAACTTTAATTACCATTTATTGAATACACTATAGTAATGAACATTTGATAGGAGTTTTTCTCAATTCTAGATTGGAACAATAATGTTTGCATTCCACAGTCTAATTGTATTCTATTCGACTATTTTGCAGTTTAGATGAACTTTGTTTGAAGATAGTATTTTTATACTGCGTTACTTTGAAGATATTAATCTCAATTTTGATAGACCAGGCAGGAGTGTCTAATCGTATTTGCTATTAAATTTATTTGTGATTGGCAAATTTTTACTTCATATCGATTAATGAATGAAACCCACGAAGGTTAAATAATAACAGTCATTATTACAATTGATGAATATAAGAATTTTTAAAGAGGAACAATGGATGTATAATCGTTAGTTCAGTGGACGTGAAAAAGTCGCTGTTGAGTAATGCCCTTGAATTATGAAGGAGGTTCCCACAATAATTAATGAAGTTGATGAATTTATAAGTGGAGGATTTTTGTGTGTAGTTTGGAAGATTTTTATGCCATATATATGAAGATATATGATGAATTGTGGGCCAATTTTTGTGTCATTTTTGTGCGTTATGAGCGAAGTATTTTCCCGCTGGTTGTATTGCTCTTGTTCTTTGAAGATTATTCATATGAAGATACTGTTAAAATTAACAAGAGTGTTAAATAATTTGAGATAAAGATTTTGAATGGAGGTTACCGTCACAAATATTAATAATTATTATTAAACCTTATTAAACCTGAATTTGACAGTTAAATATAACTAACCTTCATTGGTCGATTATATCATCACGATTTGAGTAATTATCAACCGGAGAAACGTGTGGTTTAATGTATTTCTTGTATAAATAATATAAACAATTTAATATTGTAAATAATTTTGTAAATATCTTTGATAATAATTTGAAATGATAGTGATTAATAGAGGCGTGTATAAAATTTTCAATTGTCATTTGACATTGTTATAAACAATTTATTATTGTTATAAATAATTAATGAACTTTTGTTATTAACATTTAGAGTTTTGTTTTTATACTCTAAACAACGCTAATTAAGCAAGTGGTTTGAACAATTAATCATGATTTGGGATTGTTGGAGTAATCCACTGGTGTTTGAATGAAGCATGTAAGACATTTGCGTGATAATATTTCAGTTGAGATGTGAACATTTACGTGTTTGAAAAAGGAGAGCCAAGCTCTGAGGTAACACGCTTATGCTAGGGTTGAACGAACGGGAGTCCGCTTTGACAATACAGGTGCATTGCAGCTGGCCCGGACAACTGTGTTACAGAGGCCAAGGACGTTCCATAATAGCCTTGTGGCTATAAATAAAATGTGAAGTATATAAACACGCAAAACAATTGATATATGTGTCTCATCCCAAATCCCGTTTCCATTCCATATGCATTATTATTTTTACGTTGCTATGAGCTTGAGAAAGCTGAAACATTGTATGATGAGAATACAGGTCCTACAGGAGGACATGGTTATGTGGTCAATGGCTTCTGATTGCCACGTTGATTTTGTTGTTTTTATTTTTGTTAAAATCATTCTTTATGTGAAATAAATTATTGTGCAGTTTAAAGTTTCTCGTCTTCGTTCTGGTTCATTTTAAAATATCATGGTGGAGGTTATTGTGTGGGCATACTTTAAGTGATCCAGTTGACAACCCAGTCCCCGAGATAAATTTAAGAGGTAAGTAAAGGTAAGTATGAACCCCCGTATATTTTGGTGTGTTCCACAATAATTTTCTTGTTAACTATTGTGCTCTAATCTCGATAGTATCTGTCAGTGCCATTTTCATTGATGTAGCTGTGCCGGTGCGTTTGATTATTGGCAATCCGATTGAGGGGGCGGATATCTGACAGCCTACTATCCGGATATCGGGTACAGTACCTTCTTCAAGGCCACGGCCGCCTCCTCCCCTCTTCCTTGCCTATCCATCCTGACCATCCATTACCTTCCCTCATGAGGCCCCTGTTCGTTTTGCAGGTGAGGCCGGCTGGGCGAGGTGCCAATCAAACCTCACCAGTTGTGTCCACTCCGATTACATGTTCCCAGCTCTAGGACACTGCCCGTAGAGGCGGTAGTGGTGAGTTCCCTCGCAGAGTACGTGGGTTCCACCAACCTGGAGGGTAAACGACTAAGAAGAAGAAGAAGAGAAAAAGGGTCTCTTCTTTAAAGAAAATTATTTTTTTCGCAAATGAAATATATGGTAATTCAATACAGTCTGAATGACAATATTTGTTCACTAGAAACTCAGGTACATGAACAGGATTTTCCAAGCTATTCATAAGCTGCTTAGAAAGGGCCAGGGAAGAATTCCAAGAAAGATATTAGGGGATGGGAATTAACGTCACACCCTGCTGGAGACTCAGCGGCTAGACTTCAGTTTATTTCAGTTGTCCAGTGAGTGCCTGAGACTCTACTTTTCAACCTGTTGTTCACAAAGGCTGCTACATTTCCTCCCACCCCGCAAACAATACTTTTATTGAGTTAGTACGCATTTTTATGATACAAAATAATGGAATTTATTCAAATCTGCTATAATATGAACATGCTTAATTAATGAACTAATTTACCACACTTAATTTTGCAAAAATATAATGAATTAAATGAGGAATCTTCAAGAAATATCATGTGTAATATATTATTTATATAAAAGTTAAATTAAATTAATATTACATATTCTAAAATGTGTAAATGTAATATTACGTTTTTCATCTAATATTATTACATAAATAGGCTATGTACATATTTTACCTGTTGATATTACATAGTCAACATATCCTAGCCCTAGTTTTTTGGTGTTACTCGCTACATCAGGGGCTCTCGAGCTATCTTACTTCACGACACACTTCCGGCTTAAATTATATTTTGAAAACAAAAAAAACAACAAAAAAAACTACAACAACTAAATAACGCTTGTTTTTTAAATGGAACTTGTTCTACAGATTTAAATGAAATTAAAGTTTGATTGTTTAAATCTATTCCTTGATTCTTTATCTTCAATTCGTGGGAAGATTTTCTTTAATTTTTTTGTGACGGAAGTAGATATTTCTATTCTGATTTGACCATATATGGGTCGACACTAGCGCTCGTAGTGATAGATTTAGACCACAGAGGAAGTGGTCTAACGCTTGGTGCCCATGACTTGTCAGTTTAGTTTGTGTCTTCATGCCGCCAATACGTAAGATAGGTTTGGTTAATACCCAAAGCATTCAAAAGTGGAATAATACAATTTAATTGCAGAAATTAGTAGACTAAGATTCAGTGACGAACCTGGAACGAGTCGGCAGCAAGATGAAGACATTGTAATCATTGAACGATCAACAACTACAAATTAAATTACTTCAAAGAAACGCAAACCTCGCCAACAGAGGGCGAGGACAAACGATACTCGTGTGGTTTCGTTCAAACAATACATGGACACCAAGCTTTAGACCACATCCTTTGTCGTGTGTTGTTGTTGATGATGATGATGATAATTGTTGTTTTAAGGGGCCTAACATCTAGGTTATCGGCCCCTAATGGTCTGGATGATAGCGAAAATGACAATGAAATGTAAACCATAACGAAAGTTAAGTGAGACTGAAAATAGTTACAAAATGGAACTCAGTTTGAAACGACTCACAAAAAGTAGAGTGGAAATACTTACAAAAGGTAATTTAGAAGGAAAATACTCACAAAAGGAATTTAGAAGGAAAAATGCGCACAAAATGTAATTGAGGTTCAAAATATGTACATGATGCAATGTAGATTCGGAATACTTACAAAATGCAAATGAGATTGAAAGTTTCGTTGAAAATACTCGCAAAAACCTTCGCTAAAGTTAATTTAGATACACGGGGAGCCAATTTACAAAAATAAAAATAAGTGTGGAAATCTTAAAGAGAAAAGGAAAAAGAAAGAAATGAAAACAAGAGGTCTGACCCCTCGATGAATGAAGGATCAGGAAAGATGTGACAAGGGCCAATTAAGGCAAGAAACTAAAAGATTCCCTAGGCCTCAGGTTCCCTAATACCGTCGGGGTACGAAAAGAACAAGAGTTGACCAAGGGAGGTTGACAGGAAATATAACAGAGAGGAGCCCGGCACAGTTAAATGGACGTAATGCCGAACTAAGCTGGGGTCCCGTGGTCGCCAACCCACGTCCCACAAGTTTTGAGCCCTTGGAGGATTTTATCGTTTGTAGCTAACTAAATTGATGAAAAGTTTATTATTTCTTTTTTTTTGCTATCATAAAATCTTAATTACAACAGACATGTTTTCAACATTAAGTTCCTAGCCTGAAGAAATAGAAAAGTGAATTTTGATTTGATCATGTATATGGCTAAATGGTTAAAAGGGTTGTTGAATAATATGCAAAAGGTTTTCGAAGCACCTCAAGAGATTGTAAACATTGATCCTCTTTCCCCATCCAGTTCCAAACAGCACAGCAGCGGTGATCAAAACGAGTTAATAATAGAGGGAGTTTCACCCAACAAATCCATGATAACGACTTTGGAAATTAAATAATGCAGGCAATTAAACGTAATGGTCCTGCAGAGCACTGATAACGATTACCTGAATTTATCTGAGCAGAAATAAAACATTGTGAAGGCATCTACAACGGAAATACTTTACGTTCTAGCAATGGAGTATCCTGGCATTCATGCAGCTTTGTAACAACTTTTTGAAGACCATTTAAGTTCTTGATTTTAACCAATATTATTGTCATTATTATTATTTGGATACCCTGACACTCTTAGGGGTTTTAGAACTGATGTGAGGGCTGAAACGGGGTGCACTCAGCCTCGTGAGGACAATTGAGTGGCTGCCAGATAGTGAGGCGACGCCCCAGCCAAGAAAACCAAGATTAACGACCGGAGGGACCCGACGAGCTGACAACGTGACAACCCAAAATCTGCTGAAGAAATATCTCGGCAGTGATCGCTTGGTAGGCCAAGGCTCTTCAAGAGATGTGGTGTCGCGGGGTTTATTATTATTAAATTTTATTATGCTTTAGAGGATCTATTTCACGTAAATATCTGCAATGTTTTACGGATCAGGTTGGACAAATTCAAATACAGACATATTGATTAATCCACCATGATGTTTATTATCACTGATTAATTGACAACAACCGGTACAGCATTTAACAAAAATTCAGGAGTCTGGTACCGCTCACTACATTCAAAAATCTTTTTTTTTCAATTTATTTCTTATTGATGTTTAACATCTTTCCACTCGGTTGCTGGATATTTTTGTGAGAGTGATTTTGAAAAATGGGACGGAAGTGCGCTAGCTGGCAGTGGTGGATCGAACGGAAGTGTAAGACGCACTGTCAACTCGATCGATCCAGCGGGCAGTGGTAAGATCCAGCTGGCAGTGGTAAGAGAAACAATCATTGCGCGGTGTCAGAAATTGATACCATGACGTACTCTCGGCCATGTGGAATGTATATGACATACTGAACGGTAAATGCTCATGCGAACTCGGTGTCAAGTGATTGAAACAAAGCACATGGTACATGTTCGAAGTCTTCGTATCAGTATTTAAATGGTAAAATGCCTTAATATCAAACATTGTAAGTAGTCAGCATTGCCAGTATTATGTTTCTGCACAATGGCTATTCAAACATTAACCCACATAACGGTAATGCAGTCATCAATATAATATAATCGTTGTGGTTATACGAGAATTGAGCAAGCCTTCATGAACTATTGCTGAATACATTCTCTTTACTCACAAGAGGGCATATTCACAAGGCATTTTAAACTCAACTTCACGCAGTGACATGGCACATTATCGAAACAAGCAAAATATAAATGAAACTTAATTCCGTAATGCAATATTATTGGAACGTGGAAATAAGTCGCCATCTTGTGCACAATATTTGCGTAGTCGAAATAGCCGTGGGGTTATTGCGTATGACTGTGAATCTAGAGATATTGGTTTCGAATCCTGTGCGGGGTAGATATTTTTGCTACCAGATTATCATTTTAAACGATATTTATCATATCAATATGACTCATTTTAACAGATTCCATATGAAATTACGTGTTGGTCTGTGAATCAACAGGACATGTTTATAAGGAATTTAAGGTTATGAGCGGTGTCGCGTCTATTAATCTAGTTGATCCATATAGTATTCTTTATTTAGGCTAGTGCTGGTGGAAGCTACAAATCATCTAATAAAATGAGTTCCGTATTATAAACTACAATATCTATAATATACAATAGATTAATATGTGTGTCAATAATAGTATAAAATACCTGTGTATCAATAATTTCACGTGAGGTTTCTTCTATGTCAGATGTTGAACATCATATGCGACTACTGTAAGGCTCGTATTTCTTTTGATGCTCTTATCCTTTAGGAATATTTTGGTGAAAACATTTGTCATTATCAGCAACAGTTTTTGAGTTACGATGTAAAAGATAAAGAATTGCACCCCCTCGCCCTTTTCCTTCTGTTTTGTCAGTGTGGTATGTAATATTTATCCACTTATGCTTATCGTTGGTTTTCCGAAAGTTATTTTTAGCCTACTTTTCACATTTTGCAAAAATGAGGAAAAAGTAGACTTATGAGATCGGGCAAATGTGTGTCTGTCTGTCTGTCCTTCTGTCTGTCTGTCTGTCTGGCTGGCTGGCTGTGTGTGTGTGTCCCCTATCAACTCCTATACTATCCAACGGATTTCATTCAAAATTGACACAACAATAGATCATATTATTTCAGATTATTTCTGACCAATACATGTATGTCATTGTTGCCAACATGATTTTACGCGCTCTGTTAGATCCAATGTTTTACTGCATGTAACGTCCATGCTATCCATTGGACTTCAACCAAATTTTGTATTCTGTACCTTAAGAGATGGAACTAAGAATATATTCAATCACCAGGGCTGCCAACTGTAGTTCTCTATTAGGCTACATTATGCCAGGTATACAGTATTTCGAACTAAGTAGAAATTTCGATATTACCAACTTAATTTCGTCATTATTCTAGATAGATCCATATAGATTAATCATTGGCATGAAACTTAAATTTTAAGAAAAGTAGGCTCTTTAGTTCGTCACGGAACTTCTTGTTTATCATCTGTTTTAGTGATAACTCTAATACTAATTGACATACACTATGAAAGGTTTGGGTGTGTATATACAACATGATGCAAATTTATGTCTCGCACTTGGGCAGTGACTTCTTAAAAATTAAATTGTGTTAACATACTACACAAATTTAATTTTTCTATTCAATACAAAATTAACGAGAAGTTCTGTGACGAACTAAAGAGCCTACTTTTCTTAAAATTTAAGATTCATGCCAATGATTAATCTATATGGATCTATCTAGAATAATGACGAAAATAAGTTTGTAATGTCAAAATTTCTAATTAGTTCGAAATACTGTATAACTGGCATAATGTAGCCTAATAGAGAACTACAGTCGGCAGCCCTGGTGACTGAATTTATTCTTAGTTCCATCTCTTAAGGTACAGAATACAAAATTTGGTTGAAGTCCAATGGATAGCATGGACGTTACATGCAGTTAAACATTGGATCTAATAGCGCGCGTAAAATCATGTTGGCAAATATGACATACATGTATTGGTCAGAAATAATCTGAAATAATATGATCTATTGTTGTGTCAATTTTGAATGAAATCCATTAGTTAGTATAGAAGTTACATGCATTTTAAAATTGGACCTATCAGCAGGCTTAGAATCATGTTGGCAGCACTGGCGTAGGCCTATATTATTTACTCCAAACTAATCTACCTGTAGAATGCCAGGTACTATACGTGTGCAAAGTTTAGAGCTATTGGCTTGCATACTTTCTGATATATTGATATTAGAGCAACAAAAATAGAGACAGTATTTATTAACTGTTGGCAGCCCTGGTTACTTTTAAGAATCAGCATATCTGTTATGGTACACATAGCACACAAGAAATTTGTTTGAAATCCAAATGATAGTATAAAAGGTACATGTATTTAAAGTTGGACCTCTCAGCAGGCTTAGAATCATGTTGGTAGCACTGACCTATATAAGTTACTCCAAATTAATATAGAATGTAAGGTACTATACGTGTGCATAGTTTAAAGCTGTCGGCTTGCATACTTTCTGATATATGGGTATTTGGATTAAAAAAATGAGAGCATTTTTTAACAGTTGGCAGCCCTGGTGGCTTTTAAGAATACACTCAGTCATATCTGTTTATGTACACATAGCACATTCGAAATTTGGTTGAAATCCAATTGATAGTGAACAAGTTATATGCATTTAAAATTTGGACCTATCAACAGGCTTATACTCATTTTGGCAACACTGCCATGTATGGCCTCCTAGAAATTAAACTGCAATATTATTATCTATACGTGTGCCAATTTTGAAATAGCTCCCATTCATACCTTCCAAGATATCCAACAAGGAGCTCAAATTTCAATTGTGATTTTTCAGCAGTTGGTAGCACTGACATCATTTTCAAATATGGCCGTGAGATATTGAGGTATAGATCTTTTCTCCTACCAAATTTTGTTTCGATTGCTGCAGCCGTTTAGGAGTTGATAGGGGACACACACACACACACTCAGCCAGACAGACAGACAGACAGAAGGACAGACAGACAGACAGACAGACAGACAGACAGACAGACACACATTTGTCCGATCTCATAAGTCTACTTTAGTAGGCTAAAAATACCATTGGTCCAGATATGTTGCTAAAAGTGCATGAACTTATAGAAGGGAATATTATCAATAAAATAAGACACAAAGAACCTACAATAATTGAAAATCAGTGGAGTTTTCCCAAAAAAAACCACCGATCTGGACCCAATGTTTGGGAAGCCAGGCTCTGCCTGTCACAAGTCAGGACAAAGGGCGAATGATAGAGGAGTAACACCTCTTTAAAGAACCTTGGTCCAGCTGACCCGGCTGGTAGTCCCTTGTAAGGGTCCCTTGCTACGGTGAAGACCTCAACGGCAGTTACAGTGGAGAGGATAATCCTCGGTACAGTGTAGATGGCGGATGTGGCAGCCCAGTGCTCGGGATTAATTGAGTAAAAGGTATCATCCTCATTTTGGGGGTAGATATCAGTTGTAGCGTCTGACCCGGCGCGGGCGGCTACACACGGCGTCTGTACCCCATGTTAGGGGCGGCCGAATTATATGCTGGCAGTAGCGTTAAAATGCCCTCAACGACAGACGAAGCGACCCGCCGGTTGAGGTATTTCCTGTCGCATCAATGGCTACGTCTCTTCTAAATTCGGAACATGCTAGGGCGTTCCCCCAAAGCGACGCGCGCCACTTGCGCCCGAGTGACGTGAGAAATGAGCGAGGGTTACGTACTCATGAACGGGGTAGGTTAAATAAGTTAGTTCAACCAAAACAACTAAGACTAAGATTCGCTACCCTCAATATTGGAACGTTGACTGGCCGACATCGTGAGCTAGCAGAAATGCTTAAACACAGGCGTGTCAACATTGCCTGCATCCAGGAGACCAAGTGGAGGGGTTCAAAGGCGAAAGAAATTGGAGATGGCTACAAACTCATCTATCACGGTACCAGCGCAGCACGAAACGGTGTAGCAATAATCGTAGACCAGCACTACCGCAACAGTGTCACCAATGTCAACAGGGTGTCAGATAGGCTTATGTCTATCAAGATTGATTCAACAGAAATCACTGCCCACATTATATCTTGTACGCACCTCAAACTGGATGTACAGAGGATGAGAAAGATGAATTCTGGAACAGTCTGGATACACACCTTCGAGCAATCCCCCAGGATGAGTCCATTATTCTTGGAGGAGACTTTAATGGACATGTTGGGTCTCAGCCTGAAGGATATATGCGATGCCATGGAGGACATGGGCTTGGTGTGCGCAATGATGACGGATGTCGGATACTTGACTGTGCAGAAGCTCATAACTTGATTGTGACCAACACATATTTCAAAAAGAGGCTAACACATAGTGGAGGACATGCTACTCAAATCGATTACTGGCTAGTTCGGCAACAAGGTATGAAGCTGGTGACAGATACCAAAGTGATTCCGTATGACAGCGTTGCCCCTCAACACCGATTGCTTGTCCTTGATATTCATAAAAACGTTAAGCGACCCAAAACAAAACCTAAAACTGGGCCTGAGCGTATCAAGTGGTGGAGATTGAATACCCACCGCAATGAGTTGGTCACAGCCTTGGCAAACTTCTCCGTGAAGTCTGATCAATCAGTTGATGGCATGTGGAGGGATGCTGTGAAACGGATACATCAGGCGGCGAAAGAAACTGTGGGAAAAACCATACCCGGACGAAAAATACATTGATAAACAGACCTGGTGGAGGAGTGATGAAGTCAAGCAAGTTATCAGGGAGAAAAAGATGGCCTACAAGACTTGGTGGAACTCGCGTCTTGATACTGACCTCCAGCAATACCGTAATCTGAAATCAGCAGCAAAAAGAGCAGTAGCTACGGCAAAGGACAATTATTATCAAGACCTGTATGACCAGCTTGACACACCATCAGGAGAAAACAATGTATATCGTCTTGCTAAGTCCCGTAATCGATCAACTCAGGACATTGGACATGTCATGCATATCAATGATGCGAACGCTAAGCTACTACGAGAACAGCTATCTATCCTCCAACGTTGGGCAGACTACTTTTTTGGCATCTGCAACGAAGAATTTCCACACCCACCAATTGCAAGTCCTGATCCTACCTTAGGACCCGTTCCTCCAATTACATCCGAGGAAGTAATGCTTGCCATTAGCAAGATGAAGAGTGGGAAAGCTACTGGCCCAGATGACTTACCGACGGAAATATGGAAAATTCTGGGAAGGCCTGCCCCAGAATTCCTTGCCACACTCTTTAACCGGATCATTGCTGAGAACCAACTTCCCCTTGCATGGACAACTAGCATAACAGTTCCAATCTGGAAGGGAAAAGGTGATGTGGGTGAATGCTCAACTTATCGCCCTATTCGACTCCTCTGTCATACGTTTAAAATATTTGAGCGTGTGCTTGATTGTAGACTCAGAAATATTGTCACTGTAACACCCAACCAGTGTGGGTTTGTTAAGGGATGCAGTACCTTCGATGCTGTCCATGTCACACGCCTTTTAATGGAAAAGCACAGAGAGAGGCAGCGGAGTGTACACCTGGCATTTCTCGATTTAGAGAAAGCTTTTGACCGTATCCCTCATGATCTTATTTGGCGAGCTCTTCGTTGCCATGGAGTCCCTGAGGAATATGTAAGCTGGGTGCAACTTCTGTATCGCAATGCCACTAGTGTAGTTCGGAGTCCAGCTGGAGTCTCCCCACCTTTTGAAATCACTGTGGGTGTTCATCAGGGTTCTGCTCTATCACCACTGTTATTCATCCTCTGCATGGTTACAGCAACGGCGGACATACAGACCTCACATCCCTGGACCCTTCTCTATGCGGATGATGTGGTACTTGCCCAAAAAACCCGCCCTGAACTCCAGCACAGGGTTCAAACGTGGAACGACAGACAGGCTGAAAATGGACTACACCTCAATATCCAGAAGACAGAATACCTGGAATGTGGCCCCCAAACTAGAGGTACCATCAGTATCAGCACAGAAAATCTGCAGAAGACCATGCATTTTACGTACTTAGGGTCCACTGTCACTTCAAATTGTGACGCCACTTCTGATACTCGGATGAGGGTAAACGCAGCCTGGCTCAAATGGAGACAAGTCACTGGAGTTCTCTGTGATAAAAAGATGCCTCTGCATTTAAAGGCAAAGGTATATACGTCTGTGGTACGCCCAGCAGCCATCTATGGGACTGAATGTCGCCCTATGACCAAACAACATGAGCAAATTTTGAATACGATCGAAATGAAGATGCTCCGATGGTCGATGGGGCTGACCCGATTTGACCACGCAAGGAACACAGACGTCCGGCGAAGATTTGGTGTTGCACCAATTGTCGAGAAGGTGAGGGAGGCTCGTCTACGCTGGTACGGTCACGTCATGAGAAGACAGAACAACTCAGTTGCCAAAAGAGCACTCCACATCAACCCAGGTGGAACAAGACCACGTGGAAGACCTGCAAAGCGGTGGACTGACAACATCAGGGCTGACATGCACGCTGTTGGTCTAACACCAGAAGATGTCAACGACCGAAAGACGTGGAGGAGATGTAGCAAAATAGCAGACCCCGCAAGGGATTAATGCTAGGAAGAAGAAGGAGTGGAGTTATCCCAAAATCCACTCAGCCTTACATGATAAACAACCATCAATTTTGAATTTTGAAAATATATGCTAATTAAATCAATGATAATGCTGTTTCCATGTAAAACATTACCAGTGTTTCATTTGCACAATATTTCATTATTGTGTGTGTTGTGGTTTTAAAGAATAAAATGTCCAAAGTTGCTAAAAGTTTACCATGGTAAGTTGTACCATACCCCTTAAAGGACAGCAGCCCGTCACAAGCAAGTGGAAACAGTGCCGGACTCAGTTGGGGTCCCGTTTTAATGTAAATAATGTTGTAACTTTGTGTCAGTTGTGTAGACAGCAGGATGGTTAAAACTATTCGTCATTGACACTGAACGAGAAGGTGATGGTTATGTAAGCGAGTGAAAAGGGAAAGCTGTCTGTGCGTGAAATCATGTGGCGTTTCAGATGTGCAAAATCTCAAGTTTATGAGACTTTGAAACATAGGGATGAAATTACTAACAAGGGAATTATCAGGTAAGACAGGTCGAAATCTATCCTGAATTTTTGTGGACGCAATCGTTGTACTATAAGAGGACAACGTGCGGAAAATCAGCCGCCAGATTGAACTGCAAGGATCCGAAATCATGTGGCGAATCTCTCATAAATCAATGAGAAGAAGCGAGTATCGTACATGTTGGAAGGGACAACCCTGACGGCCAAGGCATTCAAGGCTGGTGAGAAGCAGCCCCACGCTCCAGTGCATATACAACCCGTCACGCGACTACTCCGAGTGTCGCAGGGATGTCCAGCTTCTCCAGCCATCATGCCTGCGTACCAGGATGTCAGGTACGATTTCGGAGCCTTGCAGTTCAATATGGAGGCTGATTTTCCACACGTTGTCCTCTTATAGTACAACGATTGCGTCCACAATATTTCAAGATAGTTTTCGACCTGTCTTACCTGATACTTCCCTTGGAAGCAATGGCTGGGGGGCAATGGACAAATTTATTTTATTTATTTATGTTCGACCCTGACTATTAGCCTATATGTCAGAAAACTGTATCATAATGATGGTCATTATAACACTATTTTTAGCCTACTTTTCACATTTTGCAAAAATGAGGAAAAAGTAGACTTATGAGATCGATCCGGGAAAATGTCTGTCTGTCTGTCTGTCTGTCTGTCAGTCAGTCCTTCTGTCTGTCTGGCTGTGTGTGTGTCCCCCCTATCAACTCCTAAACGGTTGCAGCAATCGAAACCAAACTTAGTAAGCGTAAAGATGTATACCGGAATATTTCACGTCCATATTTGAAAATGATGTCAGTGCTACCAACTGCTGAAAAAACGCACTAGAAATTTGAGCTCCATGATGGATATCTTGGAAGGTATGCATGGGAGCTATTCCAAAGTTGGCACACATGTAGATAACACTATTTCAGTTTAATTTCCAAAAGGCCATACATCAATGTGCTGCCAAAATAATTTTAAGCCTTCTGATAGGTCCAATTTTAAAATGCCTATAACTTCTACACTATCAATTGGATTTCAACCAAATTTTGTACGTAATATGTGTACATAAACAGATATGACTGAGCGTGTGGGTGCCAACTGTTAATAATTGATCTCTCTATTCTTTTATCCAAATACCAATATATCGGAAAGTATGCAAACCGACAGCTTTAAACTATGCACACGTATACTACCTGACATTTTAGATTAATTTTGGAATAACTTATATACTTCAGTTCTACCAACATGATTTTAAGCCTGCTTATAGGACCAATTTTTAAATACATGTAACTTCTATACTATCAGTTGCATTTCAACCCAATTTCGTATGGGCTATGTGTGACATAACAGATATGACTTTAAGTATTCTTAAGAGCAATCAGGGCTGCCAACTGTTAATAAATGCTGTCTATATTTTTTGCCCTAATATCAATATATCAGGAAGTATGCAAGCCAACAGCCCTATACTTTGCACACGTATAGCAGCTGACATTCTAGATTAATTTGGAATAATTAATATAAGTCAGTGCTGCCAACATGATTCTATGCCTGCTGATAGGACCAATTTTAAAATGCATGTAACTTCTATACTAACAAATGGATTTCATCCAAAATTGGCAGAACAAGATATCATAATATTTCCGATTATATCTAACCAGCACACGCATGACATTGTTGCCAACATGCTTTTACGCATGCTGATAGATCCAATGTCTAGGTGCATGTAACGTCCATTGGATTTCAACCAAATTTTGTATTCTGTACCTTAAGAGATGGAACTAAGAATATATTCAGTCACCAGGGCTGCCAACTGTAGAGCTCTATTAGGCTGCATTATACCAGGAATATTTCGAACTAATTAGACATTTCGATATTACCAACTTAATTTCGTCATTATTCTAGATATGTTCATATACTGGAGAATAATCATTGGCATGAAAAGTAGGCTCTTTAGTTCGTCACGGAACTTCTTGTTCATTATGAAACAGTTTCTCCCACCAATCAGAGCTCAAGAAACAGTTGTTTGACCAATTAGATAACGAGTTCCACGACCTTCTAATTTACATTTCACTGCCTGGCCTAGTGTAATAGTAGGGTAATCGAGGAGGCCATGGTCAAATACAAGTCATTCTCTGCGTCTCATGCGCTCTGTTCAGTACATAAAACTGGCGAAATCGCGGCAGATATTTATGAATATTTATGTTCGAACATAAAATAGTTATAATAATTATCGTCGAAGATGAACAGTCGTATGCAACTCGCCTATGATGCTAATTAAGACACTCGTATGGAAATTATAAAACTCACATACGCTCGTTTTATAAACATACTCGTGTCTTAATTATTGCCATTATAGGCTCGTTGCAAAATGTACAATTATTGGTGCACAACAGGATTCTCATCCCAATTACAGCGGCATAAAGATTACACAGTAGCCTATGTTGTCTTTTAACTTATACTAACTTAAACTACACATTAACCCAATAAAAGTAGAGGTGAATATTAATATAACTAGGTGTGAAATGACAACAGAATAATACAAATGTAATACAAGGTTGGCTAGGTAGAATGACACAGTGGTAAGATTTCATGATTCACAATTTGCAAGGTTTGAAACATTCTTTCTGGAGAGTGGTTAGAAATTACATCAAAAATACTGCCAAGTAAGTACTAAAATCTCGGCATTATTTCTTCGAACAATATTATTGAAGATATTACATAGTCTGCTCGGCGATGGATATTTGTGGGCAGATGTCCTGGTTCTTTAAAATTTCAAATGTTCCTTGAATTGATGCGTGGTAGGCCTACATGGAAATTTAAGAGAGAAAAGAATTCGGAATCATCAATTGAATTGTTTATAATTTTGAAAAGGAATTTCATAGCATTTTTTCGTATTTCTAAGCTGTCTACATCAAAAATTACTTGTATTTGCAGTTCCTGATATGGTATCAAGTGAGGATAGTTGGCTGTTGAAGAGGATATCTGAGGTAACAGGCAACAAAGAAATCAATGATTTAGTGTGGGAATGGTCTGGTTGCTTTGACTCGTTCCATGTCCTTCATATTTTTCATGTGAAGATAATCCCAGATTGCATTTAGACCATATGAGTGATGAAAGAAGACTATAAGCGTTTGAAATGTGGTTATGGAGAAGGATGGAAAGGATATCCCAGGAGGAAAGGGTCCGGAATGAGGAGGTATTGGAGCGAGTTGGGGAGAATAGGAGGCTGTTACATACCATCCATACAAGGAAGAGGAACTGGCTTGGGCACTGGCTGCGAAGAGAGTGTTTGCTTCGGGATGCTCTCGAAGGATCAGTAAATGGAAAGAGAGGAAGAGGACGGAGAAGGTACCAGCTGGTAGACAGTGTCAAGAAAGCAGGAAATTACCACCAAACAAAGAGATCGGCTGAAGACAGGAATGCATGGAGAGCTGCTGTGTGAAGACCTACCTAAGGGCAGAACACGTTATAAACAAGAAGTTCCGTGATGAACTAAAGAGCCCACTTTTCTTAAAATTTAAGATTCATGCCAATGATTAATCTATATGGACCTATCTAGAATAATGACGAAATTAAGTTGGTAATATCCAACTTTCTAATTAGTTCGAAATATACCTTGCATAATGTAGCCTAATAGTGCACTACAGTTGGCAGCCCTGGTGACTGAATATATTCTTAGTTCCATCTCCTATGCACAATTTGGTTGAAGTCCAATGGATAGCATGGACGTTACATGCAGTTAGACATTGGATATATCAGTGCGCGTAAAATCATGTTAGCAACAATGTCATGCATGTGTTGGTCAGAAATAATCTGAAATATTATGATCTCTTGTTGTACCAATTTTGGGTGAAATCCATTTGCTTGTATAGAAGTTACTGGTATTTAAAAATTGGACATATCAGCAGGCTTAGAATCATGTTGGCAGGAACTCCAAATTAATCTAGAATGTCAGATACTATATGTGTGCAAAGTTTAGAGATGTTGGCTTGCATACTTCCTGATATATTGATATTAGGGTAAAAAATATAACAGCATTTATTAACAGTTGACAGCCCTGATTGTTCTTAAGAATACGCATAGTCATATCCGTTATGGTACACATAGCACATACGAAAATTGGTTGAAATCCAATTGATAATATAGAAGTTACATGTATTTAAAAATTGGTCCTATCAGCAGACTTAGAATCATGTTGGTAGCACTGACATACATTAGTTGCTCCAAATTACTCTAGAATGTCAGGCACCATACGTGTGCAAAGTGTAAAGCTGTTGGCTCACATACTTTCTGATATATTGGTATTTGGATGAAAAATAGAGAGAGCATTTATTGACAGTTGGCAGTCTGATGGCTCTTAAGAATACTCTCAGTCATATCTCTTTATATACACATAGTACATACGAAATTTGGTTGAAATCCAATGGATAGCGTAGGAGTTATATGCATTCAAAATTTTGACCTATCAGTAGGCTTAGAATCATTTTGGCAACACTGTCAAGTATGGCCGCCTGAAAATTAAACTGAAGTGTTATTATCTATATGTGTGCCAATTTTTGAATAGTTTCCATGTATATATTCCAAGATATCCAACATGGAGCTCAAACTTCAAATGCTATTTTTCAGCAGCTGGTAGCACTGACATCATTTTCAAGTATGACATAGAGATGTTCCGGTATAGATCTTTACTCATACCAAATTTGGTTTCGATTGCTGCAGCCGTTTAGGAGTTGATAGGGGGGACACAAAGACAGATCTACATTTTCCCGGATCGATCTCAAAAATCTACTTTTTCCTCATTTTTGAAAAATATGAAAAGTAGGCTAATAATGTGTAATACAGTATATGGATGGGCTGACGGAACGTCCAGTACTTACCCAGCATCATGATGGGCGATACAGCAGGCTTGCCGTTAGCGATCACACTGTTGGACGCCGGCGTGCCCATACACAGCACCCTCATGGTGTCTGGACTGATGGTGTGTTCGCTGTGCAAATCACTGGAGGAGCGCTTCAGCTTGGGGCACTTGTTGTGCACCTTCCAGAAGCGACATACATCCCTGAACACCGACCACACCTGCAACATGCATAGCTCGGTAAGTCCATCTAAACCCAGGCTCTAAGTTTTCCCTTCTCCTGTTTCCCATGATACAAGATGCACAACTATTGCAATGGTCGTTCGAGTAAGATCGTGAAGCAAGATAGTACGACAACCGAGATGCTGAATATCCCAAGTCTCAACAAGTATAGAAGTCGACTCCTTCTGGAAGGAACTAGACGAACGTAGGATGTACGAGATTCTCCGATACCGTATATCGGTGGTACCAGCGTCATTCGGGTTCAAACTTCAGAGATACAGAGAAGGAAAGCCACATCTTGAAGGGTTGTAGCATCAATGGGAAACTTTCGCAGGCAATCAAAGGTAGTTGTGGTATATTGGCTTTCACGGCCGGTGTATTAAAACTCAGCAACTCTTCTAGGGTTGTGCCGTGTCTTGGGTGGTGTTTCGCCTAGGACACCAAGCTGGCTTGTCGGCGGGCTCTTGGTGTCCCCGCCCGGACCCCCACAGGAGTAACGAACTGCGCGCTACCTCCCTTATATAGAGTGCAACTGCACTCCTTGACTGCGAGAACCAAAAGCTCAAACAGCCTGAACCTCCCTACGAAGGCTTCCGAAAAGATGGTAAATTGGCTTTCACGGCCGGTGAATTAAAACTCAGCAACTCTTCTAGGTTTGTGCCGTGTCTTGTGTGGGGTTTCGCCTAGGACACCAAGCTGGCTCATCGGCAGGCTCTTGGTGTCCCCGCCCGGACCCCCATAGGAGTAACGAACTGCGCGCTACCTCCCTTTATATAGAGTGCAACTGCACTCCTTGACTGCGAGAACCAAAAGCTCAAGCAGCCTGAACCTCCCTATGAAGGCTTCCAAAAAGATGGTATATTGGCTTTCACGGCCGGTGAATTAAAACTCAGCAACTCTTCTAGGTGTGTGCCGTGTCTTGTGTGGGGTTTCGCCTAGGACACCAAGCTGGCTCATCGGCGGGCTCTTGGTGTCCCCGCCCGGACCCCCACAGGAGTAACGAACTGCGCGCTACCTCCTTTTATATAGAGTGCAACTGCACTCCTTGACTGCGAGAACCAAAAGCTCAAGCAGCCTGAACCTCCCTATGAAGGCTTCCAAAAAGATGGTATATTGGCTTTCACGGCCGGCGAATTAAAACTCAGCAACTCTTCTAGGTTTGTGCCGTGTCCTGTGTGGGGTTTCGCCTAGGATATCAAGCTGGCTCATCGGCAGGCTCTTGGTGTCCCCGCCAGGACCCCCACAGGAGTAACGAACTGCGCGCTACCTCCTTTTATATAGAGTGCAACTGCACTCCTTGACTGCGAGAACCAAAAGCTCAAGCAGCCTGAACCTCCCTATGAAGGCTTCCAAAAAGATGGTATATTGGCTTTCACGGCCGGCGAATTAAAACTCAGCAACTCTTCTAGGTTTGTGCCGTGTCTTGTGTGGGGTTTCGCCTAGGATATCAAGCTGGCTCATCGGCGGGCTCTTGGTGTCCCCGCCAGGACCCCCACAGGAGTAACGAACTGCGCGCTACCTCCCTTTATATAGAGTGCAACTGCACTCCTTGACTGCGAGAACCAAAAGTTCAAGCAGCCTGAACCTCCTCATGAAGGCTTCCGAAAAGATAGTATATTGGCTTTCACGGCCGGTGAATTAAAACTCAGCAACTCTTCTAGGTTTGTGCCGTGTCTTGTGTGGGGTTTCGCCTAGGACACCAAGCTGGCTCATCGGCAGGCTCTTGGTGTCCCCACCCGGACCCCCATAGGATTAACGAACTGCGCGCTACCTCCCTTTATATAGAGTGCAACCTAGAAGAGTTGCTGAGTTTTAATTCACCGGCCGTGAAAGCCAATATACCATCTTTTTGGAAGCCTTCATAGGGAGGTTCAGGCTGCTTGAGTTTTTGGTTCTCGCAGTCAGGGAGTGCAGTTGCACTCTATATAAAGGGAGGTAGCGCGCATTCGTTACTCCTGTGGGGGTCCGGGCGGGGACACCAAGAGCCCGCCGATGAGCCAGCTTGGTGTCCTAGGTGAAACCCCACACAAGATACGGCACAAACCTAGAAGAGTTGCTGAGTTTTAAAGGTATTTGTGTTGGAATACATGATGATGATAATTGTTGTTTTAAGGGACCTAACATCTAGGTTATCGGCACCTAATGTTGAATACAGGCAGTCTTGCGGGTTCTTGGTTCAAAGTAGTTACAGGAGTGATGCAAGTTTGCAACCTGTTGGCAGGCTGGGAGTTGGGTATATTGTTATCGTGTAAGCAGTTTGTCTTGGGCTGATGGTTTGTTACTCTGCGGAAATCTTCGGGTAGAAACGCAAGAATATCTGTAGAATATGAGGTTGGAATCTGAAAATTATAGCAGATGCACAATTTCAAGTAGCCTATTTAGGGTGTTTCTTCTTCTTCTTCTTCTTCTTCATTTCCCGGTTCCAGTAATATAGGTCGGGCTGTGAATCAAGGACCTCCATACCTTTCTGTCTCTCAACCACTCTCGTCCTTCTTCCAGTATATCTTCCAGTCTCACTCCTCTTTTCTCAATGCTCTCCCTTACTGTATCCATCAACCTCATTCTCGGCCATCCCCTTTCACGCCTTTCCGTGACTTTCTCAGTAAATACTGGCTTCGGGACTCTGTCATATCCCATTCGCATCATATGTCCATACCATTTTAGTTTACTGATCTCGATCTTGTCTTGTAACTTCGGGAATCCAGTTTCCTCCCTAATTTCCTTGTTTATGTTTTTTTTCTCTGCGAATATTTCCAGTTATACTTCTAAGGAACTTCATCTCTGTTGCCTGGATTCTACTTTCCTCCCGTTTAGTTTTTGTGCACGTGCCTGCTGCATACGTCAATATAGGTGAGCAGTATGTTGCATACACGATTTGTTTACATTTCTCGGTAAATTCCTGGTTCCACACCATACCCCTAACACTCTGGCAAAACCCATTTTTCTTGTTGAATCCTCTTACCAATTTCCTCACTTATCCCTCCATCGTCTGTGAGGACACTCCCTAGTATTTGAAGCTTTTTACAACTTCTAATGGTTTTCCACCTACTGCAATATTCCCCCTACCATCCCGCACATTTCTTGTTATCACTACCGTCTGACTCTTCTCCACACTGATTTTCATTCCATGCTCTTCTATCCCCTGCTTCCAAACATTAACCTGTTCTTGGACTTCCAATTCATTGTCCCCCCATATCACTATGTCATCAGACTCATCAGTAAAGAGTAAAATCCCTTTACATCCCATTTTCCGTTTCACTTGTTTATGGATTCCATCCATGACATTAAGGAAAAGTATAGGGGACAATACACTCCCTCGACGGAGACCTGTTTCTACATTGAACCAGTTTGTTTGTCCAATCTTGGTCTTCGAGCTACTGACTCACTGACGATACATGGATTTTATCATTTCCACTTCAGCTCTACCTACTTTCTTCCTTATCAATGCATCCCAAACCAGCTGTCTTGGCACACTATCATATATATGCCTTCACAATATCTATGAAGGTCATCACCAAATCCTTCCCGTATTCCCACCTTTTCTCCATCATGTTCCTCATCGTAAAATAAGATCAAAAGTTGATCTGTCTCTTCGAAATCCATATTGTTCTTCCTCCATTTCCTTTTCTACTACCATCCTCAGTCGACCCACAAGTATCCTTCTAAATACCTTTGCCACATGTGAGATGAGGGTGATGCCTCTGTAGTTGCTACAGTCTTTTTTTATCTCCTGTCTTGAAGACTGAAATTATTAGACCTTCGCCCGCGAAATATCATGCGAAATATTCTGTACAACCATTGCATCACTATGGGTCCAGCTGCCTTAGTCATCACTAGAGCTACCATAATTCTTATATACTGGAAATGTAATGAAACAGATGCAGTTAAGATGTAACAAACCAATGTAGTGAGTCTTCAAGTATTCTACAGAAAACAAGATGGTGCTTCATTGTTACGCCTTCACATCAACCATTTTTACTGATGTATAAGATGAGTCTGTGCAAGTTATCTAATTCACAATCTGGAAAGCATGAAGGTAGCGGGAATGATCATCCGTAGAAATATGATAGATGAGAACAATGGCGGCTGCGTACTCGTAATGACGAATTAAAAGTTAAGATTGAACACTTTGGACGAAACTGGACGTACAGGTCAAGGTAAGTAGCGAATGGGGCCAAGTGATGAGAGTGGATGCGGAGAGAGATCGTATGAGTGGTTGATGGAATTACAAGGGAATATCGCGAACGTAAATCTCAGCGTCTTGTTGAAATTTTAGCATGATACAGACGTACGCAATGCTATAAAATTAATCATAATAAGCAGGTTCCCTTATTGACGTTATCATAATAAGTAAAACATCATGAGTATTTATTAAATTTAATACACCTTGGTCAATAAATAATAACAAGTAGTTCAATGAAGAATTATACAGCCTATTTTCATATATTCTACTCATGTTATATGCCTCTATCAACGTACAAAATTTCAATTTGATTGCTGTAATAGATTCGTCGATATTGAGAACCGTCTAAATATTTCGGATGGTCGCCACGTTGGATTTTTATATATGTAGGGCATAGAGTTATGTACTGTTACGTTAATATTATTACCGAGGTTCTTTATTCAAACAATAACTTAAATCGCATGATTACGACACAAGGAATATGAAAGGTAAAAGTTTGCACAGCCGCCATCTTGAGGTTATGTAAACAATTGAACTAAATTAAATGTCAGTGCATTACAATGTGTATAAACATTTTTCTGTACCAAGTTTCACTGCGTTCGGATGGTTAAATCGCGAGAAAGTCCATTTAAATGTTTAAACTTCGCTTGGCCGCCATGTTCGTTTTGTAGTTAACTGAGTTTTGAAAGTCACATATATGAACTTCTAGTAGTGCCCTTTATCACCGTACAAAAGTTCAGGGTGATATCCGTAATAGTTTCGGAGATATTGAATGCCGGTGAAATAATTCGCACAGCCGCCATTTTGGATTGGTGAGATGTAAAATATTTGAAGAACACGATGTGGGTTGGCCAAATAGTACTTTAGTGGGGTGAGTAAGCTGAAAATAGTTTCTCGTCTGGCAACTAATGCGCCCTTTTGGATTCAGATAGAACATGGGTAGACGAGTCTGAAAAGCCCGGGACACAAATTTTTCTGGCCCTCTAGCGGTGATGGTGACGTAATCAATATGGCTGCCAACATTTTGAGACATGCTTCTACATTCCCCGTTATAACTCAGTTTTCCTTTTCGATATTAACATAATAGTTAGTGATTATGAATCAGGAGAAAACGCGCTTTCCAACGGTATATTTGATTTCATTGTTCACAATATAAAAAAAAGGAATTTGACATTTTATAATTTATATTTATTTTTTCAACGCACTTTGCTAAATAACTTGAAATTCGTTACATGTAGCTGAAAACGTGTCCTATACTTTTTGTTCATCATGGAATTACCTTTTCCAACCGTATATATTACCAGCGTCTAAATAACTATTTAACTAGTAGCAAATGTAATAACTGTATTTTAATGTTGGCCTATATGTAAAATAATAATAATAATAATAATAATAATAATAATAATAATAATAATAATAATAATAATACAATAATACCTTCTAAAAACGTGAAAAATGTATCAATACATAAGATTTCATTCAGTAATACTTTAAATGTGTATTTCTTTTTCAGGCAGACGTTGTGTGAGGAAGTTCAACGTGTAGAGAAGTTATTGCTTTCATGTATGTAATAGAAATTACTCAATCATATCAAGGAAGAGGAAACATGAATTGGTTGATGCTACAATTGACCCAGTGGTGGCTCCGTTTGTATGGGACGAGTGTTTGTTATGCCAGAAGAATTCAAAAGAACGCTTAATCATCCCAAAATACGAAGGGTATATCTTGAATTTTTTGCTGAACATGGTTAGAAGCTCGGACCAGTTGACGATGGACGTGGTCTTTCACAGACATTAGTAGCCCATGGAGCAAAATATCATAAATCTTTCAAAAATAAATACGATAGTCAAAAAGCGGAATGACTATCTGCTAAAAAAACAAGTAATTCCGTGAAGAACTATAAAGCCTATTTTCAATATCCTAATTAAGCTAATTGCCACTATCTACATACAAAATTTCAGTTTGATTGCTGTAATGCATTCCTAGATATTGAGAACCGACTAAATATTTCGGATGGTCGCCATGTTGGATTTTTATATATGTAGGTCCTAGAGTTATGCACTGTTAGATGAAGATTATTGTGTAAGAGTAGCACTCAAATTTCAATCACATGATTAGGACACAAGAAGCAAAAACGAGATTTTAAAATTTCGCACAGCTGCAATCTTGTGGTTATGGAAACAATTGAAATAAATTAGATGCCAGTGGATTAACATTTGTATAAGGGTTTACTGTACCAAGTTACACTGCACTCGGCTAGTTAAATTGCGAGAAACGTCCATGTGAATATTTATACTTCGCGTCGCCGCCATGTTGGATTTGTGATCACCAGGTTATTGAAAGTCCTATAGGTGAACTTATGTTCATAGCCCCTATGAATATAAAAATGCAGTTTGAATGCTATTATAGATTCGTAGATATTTAGAGCCGTCTAAATATTTTGGATGGTCGCCATGTTTGATTGTTAAATGTATAGGTGATAAAGTCATGTACCATTAAAGCAAAATTATTGCGTAGGTTCATTATTCAAACGTTCACTTCGATCGCACGATTACGACACAAGAAATAAAAACTTAATTTTAAAATTCACACAGCCGCCATCTTGTGGTTATGCAAACAATTGAACTAAATTAGATACCAGTGCATTACAATGAGTATAAACATTTCCTGTACCAAGTTTCATCGCGTTTGGAACATTAAATCGCGAGAAAGGTCTATATAAAATTTTCAAATTCGCTTGGCCGCCATGTTCGTCTTGTAGTTAACCGGTTTTTAAAAGTCTTTAAGATGAAGTTCCAGTAGTGCCCTTTATCTCCGAACAAAATTTCAGGGTGATACCGCTAATAGTTTCAGAGATATAGAATGCCGGTGAAATATTTCGCACAGCCGCCATCTTGTGGTTGTGTAAACAACTCAACGAAGTTAGATGTCGGTGCATTACAATGCGTATAAACATATACTGTACGAAGTTTTATTGTGTTTGTTTTTTTAAATCGCGAGAAACGTCTATTTAAAGTCGCAAATTCGCTTGGCCGCAATGTTGGTTTCGTAGTTCCCAGAATTTCAAAAGTCACATAGGTGAACTTCTAGTAGTTTTCTTTATCACCGTGAAGAATTCCAGGGTGATATCTGTAACAGTTTCGGGGAAATTGAATGCTGGTGCAATATTTCGCACATCCGCCATGTTGGATTGGTGAGACGTAACAAATTTTGAAGGACACGCTCAGGGTCGTACGGAATAGTGCTATGTACTTACCGAGTTTCATTGAAATCGCTCCAGCCGTTTAGAAGGTATTAGGGGGACACACACACACACGCACACACACACACACACACGGACAAAAGGTGATCTCATAAGCCTATTTTTTCAAAATGGAAAATAGGCTAGAAAACAGAAAGGACGTCCTCATTGCTCAGATCAAACTCCATCTACATCAAAGTTAACAACAAGATCATCATTATTTTGTTCAGATGTAAAAAAAAAATGTCGGTTTTGTGATTAAGGAGAAGGTAGAGAGAAACATGCGACTGCCTCCACGCTGGGTATTGGGCCTACAATAAATTCATAGTCATGCTCTACAATTACAAGACGAAAAACTGTTAAATAAGTTTTCGTCAACAGATCTGGTAGCATTAGAAGCCAAATACCACCAACTATGCTATACTCGCTTTCTAACACGTTCAAAAGCTGCTGAACGTTCTCGAAGAGAAGATTACCAGAATCCTGAAGTAGTTGTTTATGTTACAGGTATAACGGAATTCGTTCAATACATGCAGGATTTGTACTCATCTAGCAGTACTTCACCAGTCTTCAAACTTTCTTATCTTACAAAATTAATGTCTCAGCGCATGATTCAGGTGGAAATACAAGCTGACGAAAAAAATATCAATAGAACACGTTTCAAGGAACGTAGAATTTGTACCTGGTCTGTGAGCAGATAAATCAGGACGTGAAATTATGTTCAGTTTCGAAGGGAATGTTGGCGATGCTATACGCGACGCCGGTGCATTTAACGACTTTAGTGATGGTATGTGTCTAGGACGGCAGTGGGTATATTACGAAGATAACTCTTTCCAGATTTTCCTAAATTTGATGGATCCTTTAAGAATGCATTCACTGCTTCCACATCTGTACCTGATGTTCTTTTGCATTTTGTACGTATGTTATTAGAGGGTCCCAATATCAAACAATGTCTCAACAGAAATACCTGGACATAATGCAGGATTGTCAATTGCCCAACTTATTAGATACAACAGCGCTGAGCATAACAGAAAAGAAAATGTTCAGAGTATACGTCAATCTCTGGAGAGCATGATGATGAATTGTAGGCCCAATACCCAGCGTGGATGCAGTCACAAGTTTCTCTCTACCTTCTCCTTCATCACAAAACACACTTTTTTTTACATCTGAACAAAATAATGATGATCTTATTGCTCACTTTGATGTAGATGGAGTTTGATCTGAGCAATGAGGACGTCCTTTCTGTTTTTCTTCAGCAGATAGTCGTTCCACAATTTGACTATCGTATTTATTTTTGAAAGATTTATGATATTTTTCACCATGGGCTACTAATGTCTGTGAAAGACCACGCCCATCGTTCAACTGGTCCAAACTTCTGACCATGTTCAGCAAACATTTCAAGATTCTTCGCCATTGATATATGCCCTTCATATTTTGGGATGATTAAGTTTTCTTTTGAATTCTTCTGGTGTAACAAACACAGGTCCCATACAAACGGAGCCACCACTGGGTCAGTTGTAGCATCCACCAATGCATGTGTCCTCGTCCTTGCCATGATTGAGTAATTTCTATTACATACACGAAAGTAATAATTTCTTTGTATGTTGAACTTCCTCACACAACGTCTGCCTGAAGTAGATATACACATTTAGAATTACTGAATGAAATCTTATGTATTATTACACTTTTCACGTTTTCAGAAGGTTTTATTGTATTATTATTGTTATTATTATTATTATTTTACATTACATTAAAATACAGTAATTATATTTGCTACTAGTTAAGTAGTTATTCAGACGCTCTATTGCTTTTCGGGGCCTATATAAATTACATAGTTACGATAACGAATCGTGCAACGCTACATTGTTTTGGCAGATTTTTAGCAACTGTTTATGATAAAACAGAGGTAATATATACCGTTGGAAAGGGAATTTCTTGATGAAAAAATAGGTTTGGACACGTTTTCAGCTACATGTAACGAATTTCATGTTATTTAGCAAAATGCGTTGAAAAAATCAAAATAAAATTAAATTATAAAATTTCAAATATTTTTTTCATTTATATTGGGAACCTAAACAATGAAATCAAAACTACCGTTGGAAAGTGCGTTTTCTCCTGATTCATAATTGTGACATGCAAAGCCTGTCTCAAACATTATTATGCATCTATTTCGATGACTTTGTACGATCTGCCTTTTAAAGTGCCCGCTAAGATGCCTTGGTTTGGCTAATGAACTCGAAATGGCAGCGCTTATCGGCACTACAAGCTGTGGGTTGTGTCTTCAACCGCTAGAGCGAGACATAGGTGTCTTCCGGAACCGCCTCTAATAGAGACATATTTGAAGAAGTATAATATTCTACGTCATTAAACAAAAGACTATATATGCATCATGCCGCCAAATTACTTTAATGGTGTCGTGTGAATATTATTTTGATATGCACATTGTCACAATAAGTGGCTCATTTGGATTGGTCAAATTTAAATAAACGTGGTGCATGATGGGAGTGCTTGTCTGCTCTTGTCCTCCATCTTGTGAATTGGGACTTGTAACTGATTGTTGATTTGAGAAAGACGCGAATTTTGGGGTCTCGTCTGGGGTGTACAACTATCATCGGTGATATTCGTGAACGTGTTTTTCTGCCTAAATATGGAGATATGATGTATTTGTTTGCATCTCAACGTGTTCCGCTGGCAGTCATCTTCATGTTTTTCTTTTTGGTGATATAAATCCTTTAAGGATATCTCATTAGTGTTTTAAATATTACTGTCTCCCCAAAAGGCTTTATTAAGGTATGTTTTGATGTTTTATTTATTTTAAATTGTTGGAGCTCTATATGTTTCATTGTGTACTTGTGTTTAAGTTTTTTTTTTGTCTGAAGGTTGGCTAGGCCTAAAAATGTCACCACTGAATATGTAAAATTTTCTTAAATAATATTAGTCCGGGGGACACTTCTATGTTTTTCTTCTAATTTTATTATTTGGTGTCTTGCTAAGGCGTTTTCTTCTTGTTATATTCTGGTACTGACCAGACTTGTCAATTGAGTAGTAGGCCTAATTGTGATCATTAGTCGATCGGTTTTTATTTTGATCCGTAGCCTTTTAAAATACTATTTGTTCTCGTCATGTCTAGAGTTTTTTATATCTTCCTGTTTTCTCACCGGAGAAGTATTTTTTTAAATGTAAAATTCTGCGTTTGATGTAAATTAGTACTGATATACTTTCAACTGTTGTGGTCGCCATGGTAACTTGTTGACAGTAGTGCATTGTGGGTTTTCGTTTCTGGCGTGTGTTTGAAGTGCACGTTCGTGGGTTATTGTGAAGTTGTTTAACTTGTTTTGGTATTAAATTACCCTTTGGTTTTCTTTATTTGGAGTTTTCTATTTTAGTACTCCTGCGTGTATATTTAGGTACCTTGTTTATGGTAAAGTTTGCATTATTTCTTCCTTTTGATTCTCCGTGGACCTCATGGTTCAGTTGAAAGTATGGCAGGTGCATGTTAAGTGTTTAAGTTTTATTAAGGCTTTTCCTTCTCTTACTTCAGGTAATACCTCATGGTAGTTTTTATGTTACCTTTTATGTATCAAACTTCCTACCAAAATAATTATAGTTGTTGTAAATTTTGTTTGGGTCTCTTAACTAAACGTTTCGTTAGTACCCCCTCAGGTAATTGTTAATTGGTATCGACCTTAAGCCTTGTTTTTTTTATCTCCAGTGAGAATTTTAGGTGGGGTTTGTTTAAGTTTTTGTATTTTTATGCTGGCTGATGCATTTTCTGTTCTCTGGTGGAGCTGTTCATTTAACATTAATTTTTTTTTAAAGGAAGCTAACTGTTGTTGCATCATTTCATCGGTGGCAGTTCTGTAGGTTATCGGGGTTTTTTCTGTAGACGAACCTGTGGATTTTCTTCTTCTCCACCTTCCTCCGTCTTTAGGTGTTCTTCTGTTGGGGCATGTCAATTGGCGGTGAGTAGCAGTTGTGAGCGGACCTCCGAGAAAATGTAAGTTGGCCCATCCACGCTATCCCCTAAAGCGAGTAGGTGTCAATAATCACTAACTGCATATGTTGATATCGAAAAGGAAAACTGAGTTATAACGGGGAATGTAGAAGCGTGTCTCAAAATGTTGGCGGCCATATTGATTACGTCACCAACCCACTAGAGGGCCAGAAAAATTTGTGTCCCGGGCTTTTTAGACTTTTGTATCCATGTATTATCTGAATTAAAAGGGGCGCATTGGTTGCCAGATGTGAAATATTTTGGCATAATTTTAAGCTAATTCACCCCACTACTATGATCTTACCGAGTTTCATTGCAATAGCTCCAGCCATTTAGATTTAATTAGGAGGGGACACTCACACGGACGCACATACATACACACATACACACACTGACAAAAGGTGATCTCATAAGTCTTTTTATTTTCATAAATGAAAATAGGCTAAAATATAATATATTATAGCAGTTTCAGCTACAGTGTGGCCCTCTTCAGTAATTGACTTCTAAATAAATTAAAACTATTTGAATTACGTGCAAAGTTGATCAATATTTACCTTGGGTTTTCCCTTTACTTGATAACAATTTTTCACAAAAAAGTTTCAAAAGAAAATAGATCTGTATCAATGTGTGCTTTAAATTGATGATACTCTACAGTAAAATAATTTCCTGAAAGATTTTTATGTATGTCTAAAATATCTGGTGACTGTAAACCTTATATTTCTTTCTTCGGCTTTTCCCAATTAATTGGGTCGCTGGAGCCAACCAGGCTCTTTTTTGTTTTGGCTTTCAGGGCCAGTGAATTAAAACTCAGCACTTTTTCTAGGTTTGTGTCGTGTCTTGTGTGGGGTTTCGCCTAGGACACCAAGCTGGCTCATCAGCGGTTTCTTGGTGTCTCCCTGCTGTCAGCGGGATTCGAACCCCGGCCGTCCGGGTGAAAGACGAGCAGTTAAGCCACTGCTCCATCACGCTCCCCGATGGTAGAAATTATACAGGCTAAATAGATAAAAGAAGAATTTAAAAAAGTTTTGTTTTTTACACAAGATGAAATGAGGCTCCTTGCCGACAAAAATTTTCCATGACCCCTTCAATAAGAACCTACGCATACATTATTAATACGTATTGAATCCAACTTCACCACAGATATATTGCAATATTCCTCAGTCAAAGACCATCAACTTCGTCCATACCATATACAATACTAGCAGGTACCCGCGGCTTTGCTCGCGATCAAGACAATGGGGACGATGCATTATTGCTGATAGTTGGTTTATTCTATTACAACAATCGCGGCTACAGGTGGGCAGATTCAAATTCTGAGAATTCTGATACATACAGTATATAGATATGAGCAGCAAAGTGGGAATTTTATAGAGTTGTGAACACATTTGAAAATTTTAGTTTTGGTTTTGCCATCTTCTGCTGAGACATAACGATTTTGTTGTCCGGATACTCGCCAGCACGCCACATACAGTTGTCCATGGGAAATAATGGTTTTGTCTAAACGTACACCTGGAATGGCAAATCTATCTGAATATGGGGAATTACAAGTATTTTTCCTTAAGCTATTCTGGGTATAATTTTGCCACACTTATTGATGATTTGAACGTCAACATGTCGCTATTAATAGACCTATAGTAAAATATCTCTCACCTTGGTCGCTGATGTACATTATGCAGTCACTTCCAGTGTTACATCCCAGGGATTGAAATTCTCCAACAACCCTTTTGCCTCACATGCCTCTCTAAGTAATTAAAATTCCCGATTGTTGTTGTTTGAGTCTTAAGTTTTTTGACTGGTTTGATGCAGCCCTCCATGCCTCGCTCTCCTGAGCTAATCGTTTCATCACTACATAGCTACCACACCCTACATCCGAGGCAATCTGTATAACCCTGGTCTACCCCTACAGTTCTTGTCCTTGACCCTCCCATCCATAACTAAGCTTGCTATTCCTGGGTGTCTTAATATGTGTCGTACCAACCTATCTCTTCTCTTCATTATCAGTCGCCAGAAACATCTCTCCTCTCCCACTCGTCTTAATAGCTCTTCATTTGATACCCTATCTAACCATCTGATCTTCATCATTCTCCCGTAACACCACATTTCAAACGCTTCAATTCTCCTCTTTACTGCAGCACCATTAGTCCAAGTTTCACTTCCTTATAGTGACTCAAAAGCTTTCAAAAATGACATCCTAATACCTAAATGTATATTCGATGTCAAGAGATTCCTTTTTGTGTAGAAATGCTTTCCTTGCCTGAGCCAACCTGCTTTTTATATCCTCTTTGCTTCGTCCATTACTGGTTATTTTGCTTCCTAATTACCGGTAACAGAAGTCTCCTACTTCTCGTAGCGTTTCACCTGCCAATTTGATGTCCATAGAGGTTTCTGATTTATTTCGGCTGCATTCCAATAATTTTGTTTTACATTTATTGATTTTCATCATGAATTCATTCGTCAAGACGGAGTCCATACCATTCAAAAACTCGTTCAAATCTTCTGGCGTATTGGCCAAGATGACGATGTCATCAGCAAATCTCAGAGATGAAATTATTTCTCCTTGAATCTTCACTCCGACTTTAAATTGTTCTCCAATTTCCTGATTATTGTGTTTTTAGAGATCTTTGAAATGCGTTGCCCTCGCACATGGTGTATATGCATTGTCAAAAGAAAACATTCCATGTTACGAACATGGGCCGAATAACCTGCACCGAAAGCCTATTCTGGACAGCAGTTCCTTGAACTCAGATTTGCCAACATTTTATTGTATCGTTCCATGTGGTATGTCTCTGTACCTCAACATACAGAAGAGTGCTTTAAAAATCATGTCTTGTGTAAATTTTGGAAAATGTAGTGAGAGTGGTTTTTGTCGGAGTGGATACTCGCTAGTAGAAATTCTTTTCAGTAAAATAGACTGGTTCACAATTTGGTAAGTGCACATTGAGCTTCTGGCGTATTGGCCAAGATGACTATGTCATCAGCAAATCTCAGAGATGAAATTATTTCTCCTTGAATCTTCACTCCGACTTTAAATTGTTCTCCAATTTCCTGATTATTGTGTTTTAGAGATCTTTGAAATGCGTTGCCCTCGCACATGGTGTAGATGCATTGTCAAAGGAAAACATTCCATGTTACGAACATGGGCCGAATAACCTGTACCGAAAGCCTATTCTGGACAGCAGTTCCTTGAACTCAGATTTGCCAACATTTTATTGTATCTTTCCATGTGGCATGTCTCTGTACCTCAACATACAGAAGAGTGCTTTAAAAATCATGTCTTGTGTAAATTTTGGAAAATGTAGTGAGAGTGGTTTTTGCCGGAGTGGATACTCGCTAGTAGAAATTCTTTTCAGTAAAATAGACTGGTTCACAATTTGGTAAGTGCACATTGAGGTATATGACGGCGGGATGCCTTAAGTGTTAAGGAAACGGCAATAGCCGCCTAAGAGCTTCGTTGCTATTGAAATTATGACCAGACCGATATTTGTACTTAACTATACGGGATTTGTGAGCCCAGTGTTTATGAAATTGAACGTAGCTATATCGCTACCTTTATTTAATAGCCGCTACTGTAGTGTTTAAAAATTAAAGGTGGTATTAGAAGGCGCTTCCCCTAATATTTTTTACCCCTGGCACTACAGCCCATGAAGGGCCTAGGCCTATCATGCGACCGCTTCCCAGCCATTTGGCCTGCAGATATTGTGGTGACGCGTGGTCAGTGCATAGTGTCCTCTCAGCCGTTAATCTTGTTCTTCATGACCGGCACGCTGCCTCAAAGCTACTCAATTGTCCTCACGAATCTGAGTTCAGCCCGTTGCAGCCCTCACGTCAGTGTCTAAAATCTCTGACGGAGCCGGGAATCGAACCCGGGGCCTCCGGACGGGAGCTAGGCGCGCTACACTGTTCTTATTGTGTTTATATATATCTTGAAAAAGATAATAAATGAATTGGCATTGCCTCCTAGAGGGATATATAGAAAATCGGCCATTTGGCCTGCAGATATTGTGGTGACGCGTGGTCAGTGCATAGTGTCCCCTCTGCCGTTAATCTTGTTCTTCGTGACCGGCGCGCTGCCTCACAGCTACACAATTGTCCTCACGAATCTGAGTTCAGCCCGTTGCAGCCCTCACGTCAGTGTCTAAAATCTCTGACGGAGCCGGGAATCGAACCCGGGGCCTCCGGACGGGAGGCAGGCGCGCTACACTGTTCTTATTGTGTTTATATATATCTTAAAAAACATAATAAATGAATTGGCATTGCCTCCTAGAGGGATATATAGAAAATCGGATGTCATACCTTGAGGTAGTGTTGCCATGGAAACGGACTTGCGATTAGTTCATCAATCAGAGCGAAGATAGTTTTCTGCGAATATCTTTGAAACTGTTGGTTTTAGAGCCTTAAAATGTAGTTTTCGGTGTCCCGTAGGGACATACCGAGTATTGTTTCTTGCATCGAGGGGAGTAAAATGAGCTTTGTCCGGTCTTTATGCGACAACTTCGATATTTTGTCCTGGTTGAGTATTTTTGGTGACTCTTCAGTTATGTTGCCCATTCCACGGGAACAATGATTTATTTCCGGACAAAAGGCAGCCTATATGTTATCCCATGGTGTAAGCTGTCTCCATTTCAAATTTCATCCAAATCCGTCCAGCCGTTTTAGTGTCAAGAGGTAACAAACTAACACACACACTCACACACACACACACACACACACACACACGGACACACAGATTTTCACAATTATAATATACTAGCAGGTACCCGCGGCTTCGCTCGCGATCAAGACAATGGGGACGATGCATTATTGCTGATAATTGGTTTATTCTATTACAGGAATCGCGGCTACAGGTGGGTCGATTCTAATTCTGAATATTCTGATACATACAGTATATAGATATGAGCAGCAAAGTGGGAATTTTATATAGTTGTGAACACATTTGAAAATTTTAGTTTTGGTTTTGCCATCTTCTGCTGAGACATAACGATTTTGTTGTCCGGATACTCGCCGCACGCCACATACAGTTGTCCATGGGAAAAAATGGTTTTGTCTAAACGTACACCTGGAATGGCAAATCTATCTGAATATGGGGAATTAAAAGTAATTTTCCTTAAGCTCTTCTGGGTATAACTTTGCCCCACTTATTGATGATTTGAACGTCAACATGTCGCTATTAATAGACCTATAGTAAAATATCTCTCACCTTGGCCGCTGATCTACATTATGCAGTCTCTTCCAGTGTTACATCCCAGGGATTGAAATTCTCCAACAGCCCTTTTGCCTCACATGCCTCTCTAAGTAATTAAAATTCCCGATCGTTGTTGTTTGAGTCTTCAGTTTTTTGACTGGTTTGATGCAGCCCTCCATGCCTCGCACTCCTGAGCTAATCGTTTCATCACTACATAGTTACCACACCCTACATCCGAGGCAATCTGTATAACCCTGGTCTACCCCTACAGTTCTTGTCCTTGACCCTCCCATCGATAACTAAGCTTGCTATTCCTGGGTGTCTTAATATGTGTCGTACCAACCTATCTCTTATCTTCATTAGCAGTCGTCAGATACATCCCTCCTCTCCCACTCGTCTTAATAGCTCTTCATTTGTTACCCTATCTTCCCATCTGATCTTCATCATTCTCCCGTAACACCACATTTCAAACGCTTCTTTTCTGCAGCACCATTAGTCCAAGTTTCACTTCCTTATAGTGACACAAAAGCTTTCAAAATTGACATCCTAATACCTAAATGTATATTCGATGTCAACAGATTCCATTTCTGTAGAAATGCCTTCCTTGCCTGAGCCAACCAGCTTTTTATATCCTCTTTGCTTCGTCCATTACTGGTTATTTTGCTTCCTAAGTACCGGTAACAGAAGTCTCGTACTTCCCGTAGCGTTTCACCTGCCAATTTGATGTCCATAGAGGTTTCTGATTTATTTCGGCTGCATTCCAATAATTTTGTTTTACATTTATTGATTTTCATCATGAATTCATTCGTCAAGACGGAGTCCATACCATTCAAAAACTCGTTCAAATCTTCTGGCGTATTGGCCAAGATGACGATGTCATCAGCAAATCTCAGAGATGAAATTATTTCTCCTTGAATCTTCACTCCGATTTAAATTGTTCTCCAATTTCCTGATTATTGTGTTTTTAAAGATCATTGAAATGCGTTGCCCTCGCACATGGTGTAGATGCATTGTCAAAGGAAAACATTCCATGTTACGAACATGGGCCGCATAACCTGTACCGAAAGCCTATTCTGGACAGCAGTTCCTTGAACTCAGATTTGCCAACATTTTATTGTATCTTTCCATGTGGTATGTCTCTGTACCTCAACATATAGAAGAGTGCTTTAAAAATCATGTCTTGTGTAAATTTTGGAAAATGTAGTGAGTGTGGTTTTTGCCGGCGTGGATACTCGCTAGTAGAAATTCTTTTCAGTAAAATAGACTGTTTCACAATTTGGGGAGTGCACATTGAGGTATATGACGGCGGGATGCCTTAAGTGTTAAGGAAACGGCAATAGCCGCCTCAGAGCTTCGTTGCTATTGAAATAATGACCAGACCGATATTTGTACTTAACTGTACGGGATTTGTGAGCCCAGTGTTTATGAAATTGAACGAAGCTATATCACTACCTTTATTACCGGGTGAGTTAGCCGTGGTGGTTACGGCATGACTGATGGCAGTCGCTCACATCCGGGAGGCGAGGAGGTTCGAATCCCCCCGCCGGCAACCTTGAAGATGGTCTTCTGTGGTTTCCCCATCTTCCTTCCAGGCAAATGCCGGGGTTGGTCCCTAACTATAGGCCACAGCCGCTACCTTCCAGCTCCTCGTCCTTACATTCCAACTTCCCTCCTTCCCTCCCCAATGGTACTTGTAGCTCACCCATTGGGTGTCCGTCTCGAAGCAGCTACAAAACTGGCGAGCCGAACATGTCCTCGGACACTCCCGGCACTAAAAGCCATACGCTAAAAATTAAAAAACTACCTTTATTTAATAGCCGCTACTGTCGTGTTTAAAAATTAAAGGTGGTATTACAAGGCGCTTCCCCTAATTTTTTTACCCCTGGCACTACAGCCCATGAAGGGCCTAGGCCTATCATGCGACCGCTTCCCGGCCATTTGGCCTGCAGATATTGTGGTGACGCGTGGTCAGTGCATAGTGTCCCCTCAGCCGTTAATCTTGTTCTTCGTGACCGGCGCGCTGCCTCACAGCTACTCAATTGTCCTCACGAATCTGAGTGCAGCCCGTTGCAGCCCTCACGTCAGTGTCTAAAATCTCTGACGGAGCCGGGAATCGAACCCGGGGCCTCCGGACGGGAGGCAGGCACGCTACACTGTTCTTATTGTGCTCATATATATCTTGAAAAGGATAATAAATGGATTGGCATTGCCTCCTAGAGGGATATATAGAAAATCGGAAGTCATACCTTGAGGTAGTGTTGCCATGGAAACGGACTTGCGATTAGTTCATCAATCAGAGCGAAGATAGTTTTCTGCGAATATCTTTGAAACTGTTGGTTTTAGGGCCTTAAAATGTAGTTTTCGGTGTCCCGTAGGGACGTACCGAGTATTGTTTCTTGCATCGAGGGGAGTAAAATGAGCTTTGTCCGGTCTTTATGCGACAACTTCGATATTTTGTCCTGGTTGAGTATTTTTGGTGACTTTTCAGTTATGTTGCCCGTTCCACGGGAACAATGATTTATTTCCGGACGAAAGGCAGCCTATATGTTATCCCATGGTATAAACTGTCTCCATTTCAAATTTCATCCAAATCCGTCCAGCCGTTTTAGTGTCAAGAGGTAACAAACTAACACACACACACACGGACACACAGATTTTCACAATTATAATATACTAGCAGGTACCCGCGGCTTCGCTCGCGATCAATACAATGGGGACGATGCATTATTGCTGATAATTGGTTTATTCTATTACAACATTCGCGGCTACAGGTGGGTCGATTCTAATTCTGAAAATTCTGTTACATACAGTATATAGATATGAGCAGCAAATTGGGAATTTTATAGAGTTGTGAACACATATGACAATTTTATTTTTGGTTTTGCCATCTTCTGCTGAGACATAACGATTTTGTTGTCCGGATACTCGCCAGCACGCCACATACAGTTGTCCATGGGAAAAAATGGTTTTGTCTAAACGTACACCTGGAATGGCAAATCTATCTGAATATGGGGAATTAAAGTATTTTTCCTTTAAGCTATTCTGGGTATAATTTTGCCACCCTTATTGATGATTTGAACGTCAACATGTCGCTATTAATAGACCTATAGTAAAATATCTCTCACCTTGGTCGCTGATGTACATTATGCAGTCACTTCCAGTGTTACATCCCAGGGATTTAAATTCTCCAACAACCCTTTTGCCTCAAATGCCTCTCTAAGTAATTAAAATTCCCGATTGTTGTTGTTTGAGTCTTCAGTTTTTTGACTGGTTTGATGCAGCCCTCCATGCCTCGCTCTCCTGAGCTAATCGTTTCATCACTACATAACTACCACACCCTACATCCGAGGCAATCTGTATAACCCTGGTCTACCCCTACAGTTCTTGTCCTTGACCCTCCCATCCATAACTAAGCTTGCTATTCCTGGGTGTCTTAATATGTGCCGTACCAACCTATCTCTTCTCTTCATTAGCAGTCGCCAGAAACGTCTCTCCTCTCCCACTCGTTTTAATAGCTCTTCATTTGATACCCTATCTAACCATCTGATCATCATCATTCTCCCGTAACACCACATTTCAAACGCTTCAATTCTCCTCTTTACTGCAGCACCATTAGTCCAAGTTTCACTTCCTTATAGTGACTCAAAAGCTTTCAAAAATGACATCCTAATACCTAAATGTATATTCGATGTCAAGAGGTTCCTTTTTGTGTAGAAATGCTTTCTTTGCCTGAGCCAACCTGCTTTTTATATCTTCTTTGCTTCGTCCATTACTGGTTATTTTGCTTCCTAATTACCGGTAACAGAAGTCTACTTCCCGTAGTGTTTCACCTGCCAATTTGATGTCCATAGAGGTTTCTCATTTATTTCTGCTGCATTCCAATAATTTTGTTTTACATTTATTGATTTTCATCATGAATTCATTCGTCAAGACGGAGTCCATCCATACCATGCAAAAACTCGTTCAAATCTTCTGGCGTATTGGCCAAGATGACGATGTCATCAGCAAATCTCAGAGATGAAATTATTTCTCCTTGAATCTTCACTCCGACTTTAAATTGTTCTCCAATTTCCTGATTATTGTGTTTTTAGAGATCTTTGAAATGCGTTGCCCTCGCACATGGTGTAGATGCATTGTCAAAGGAAAACATTCCATGTTACGAACATGGTCCGCATAACCTGTACCGAAAGCCTATTCTGGACAACAGTTCCTTGAACTCAGATTTGCCAACATTTTATTGTATCTTTCCATGTGGTATGTCTCTGTACCTCAATATACAGAAGAGTGCTTTAAAAATCATGTCTTGTGTAAATTTTGGAAAATGTAGTGCGTGTGTTTTTTGCCGGAGTGGATACTCGCTAGTAGAAATTCTTTTTAGTAAAATAGACTGGTTCACAATTTGGTAAGTGCACATTGAGGTATATGACGGCGGGATGCCTTAAGTGTTAAGGAAACGGCAATAGCCGCCCCAGAGCTTCGTTGCTATTGAAATTATGACCAGACCGATATTTGTACTTAACTATACGGGTTTTGTGAGCCCAGTGTTTATGAAATTGAACGTAGCTATATCGCTACCTTTATTTAATAGCCGCTACTGTAGTGTTTAAAAATTAAAGGTGGTATTAGAAGGCGCTTCCCCTATTTTTTTTTTTACCCCTGGCACTACAGCCCATGAAGGGCCTAGGCCTATCATGCGACCGCTTCCCAGCCATTTGGCCTGCAGATATTGTGGTGACGCGTGGTCAGTGCATAGTGTCCCCTCAGCCGTTAATCTTGTTCTTCGTGACCGGCGCGCTGCCTCACAGCTACTCAATTGTCCTCACGAATCTGAGTTCAGCCCGTTGCAGCCCTCACGTCAGTGTCTAAAATCTCTGACGGAGCCGGGAATCGAACCCGGGGCCTCCGGACGGGAGGCAGGCGCGCTACACTGTTCTTATTGTGTTTATATATATCTTGAAAAAGATAATAAATGAATTGGTATTGCCTCCTAGAGGGATATATAGAAAATCGGATGTCATACCTTGAGGTAGTGTTGCCATGGAAACGGACTTGCGATTAGTTCATCAATCAGAGCGAAGATAGTTTTCTGCGAATATCTTTGAAACTGTTGGTTTTAGAGCCTTAAAATGTAGTTTTCGGTGTCCCGAAGGGACATTCCGAGTATTGTTTCTTGCATCGAGGGGAGTAAAATGAGCTTTGTCCGGTCTTTATGCGACAACTTCGATATTTTGTCCTGGTTGAGTATTTTTGGTGACTTTTCAGTTATGTTGCCTATTCCACGGGAACAGTTATTTATTTCCGGACGAAAGGCAGCCTATATGTTATCCCATGGTATAAGCTGTCTCCATTTCAAATTTCATCCAAATCCGTCCAGCCGTTTTAGTGTCAAGAGGTAACAAACTAACACACACACTCACACACACACACACGGACACACAGATTTTCACAATTATAATATATATAGGGATATAGGGATATAGGGATATAGGGATAACATGTTCAATTCAGCAAGGAATAAATACAATAATTTTTTCAAAGCGTGCTCCCCTCAGCAAAGAGCCTTATTTCATCTTTATTAGAACGGTCCGTAGGCACATCGAGGGAAAATAATAGTTAAAACTCAGCAATTCTTCTAGGTTTGTGCCGTGTCTTGTGTGGGGTTTCGCCTAGGACACCAAGCTGGCTCATCAGTGGGCTCTTGGTGTCCCCGCCTGGACCCCCACAGGAGTAGTGAACTGCGCGCTACCTCCCTTTATATAAAGCGCTCCGGCGCCACATTACTGCGAGGACTAAAAGATCAAGCGGCCATAACCTCCCTATGAAGGCTTCCAAAGAGATGGTATATTGGCTTTCACGGCCAGTGAATTAAAACTCAGCAATTCGTCTAGGTTTGTGCCGTGTCTTGTGGGGGTTTCGCCTAGGACACCAAGCTGGCTCATCAGCTGGCTCTTGGTGTCCCCGCCAGTACCCCGACAGGAGTAGCGAACTGATCACTTTCGTGATGTTTATAGTGCGTTTTTCTTTCGTGCCGCATTTGTCGGTTAAATGCTTTTGAGACCACCGAACGAGCAATATGTACTTATTCATTTCTGTTAATATTATATTGTTTATTACTAGTGTCTACTCTCTCTATATATATATCTAAGACTCTTACCTCAGCATGTTTAAGGTCATGCGCCTCCAGCATACGCTCGCATACTGAAAAGGGTGTCGACTTGCTTGCTGCCTGCCTGTATGACTGACGTCACAGCTTGCCCTGGCCAATCATCGCCCGCCAGCCTAGGCTTCCAGACGTTTCTATGATGTTATTATTTAAGTGGCGGCGTTTTGCTCTCCATCAGCATTCCTTCTTCAAACCTTCTACGGTCTTCTTCAACTTGCGAGAGGCATTCGTGCCTTCCGCCCCTCTCCGGGGCCTTCTAAACTTCAGGCCTAATCTGCATTTATGATTGAAACTACCAGGAAACGCACCAGCAGAGAGCTTCAGCACTGAGAAAGTGCATTCTACATTTTACTCCAAACCGCAAGAAGCTGCATCAAATCGCAGTTCAAAAATGCCATGTTATTTGGCATTCAAGAAATAACATCAAACCTAACGATGTTAAACAATGTACAGCGCTGGTGAAGAAGAAGAAGATCGCCCTGGCGAAGTTATTTTCCTGATACTGGACATCTCAAATTCTACTGCCAAAAAATCAAGTGTTGGCCACGGCAGTCTCCGTCAGCATGCTTCTAGTTATCGCCACTAAAGATAAGTTTGTGCCTTTTTTATTATTATCTTAATTATCTTCGTTTTAAGTGTTTGCTAGCAAGTGCAAGAATATTAAATTTGTGTGTGCATCAAGCAGAATGAACTTTTGAATAATAGCCCATGGCTGGGCCAACCTAAATAAAATTAATGAACATTTGAAATTGCCCCAGGCGGGCCAGCATAACTAATTTTTTAATTAAGGCTTATTTATTAATGTGTTTGCAAGTTTCACCATAAAAATAAAAGTATTGTATTTACTCTCAATGTTCAGTCTAGTATTGAAAGAACCAGGCCGCATTTCCTTAGCCCAATCCTTTCAGTCTAATCTTCTCTTAAGGAAGTTATTTTGTCCAGGCCTTAAGCCTGATGCTGTCCTCCCGTTTATGTTGATGAATTTGGGCTGTTCTCCACATAACCACGAACTGAGCGCTACATCACTTTATATAAAGTGCAACTGCACCTGTTTGCTGCGAGAACTGAAAGCTCAAGCAGGCATAACCTCCCTATGAAGGCTTCCAAAAAAGATGGTAGGCCTATATTGGCTTTCACGGCCAGTGAATTAAAACTCAGAAATTTTTCTAGGTTTGTGTCGTGTCTTGTGTGGGGTTTCGCCTAGGACACCAAGATGGCTCATCAGCGGTTTCTTGGTGTCTCCACCCGGACCCGCACAGAAGTAGCGAACTGCGTGCTTCCTCCCTTTATATAAAGCGCTCCTGCGCCACTTTACTGCGAGAAGTAAAAGCTCAAGCAGCCATAACCTCCCTACGAAGGCTTCCAAACAGATGGTATCACTTTTTGAAAATAATAGTGATTAGTATCGTTTGCGGGATATGTTTGCAATGCACTAGACCCATACGGGATGCACGCAATATGATTAGGGTCAGCTGATTCACCTGGTTTACATTGTATCCCCAGTCTAGTTATATTAAACAAGTTTGTGTTGTCTGACTGAAGGGTTACAACTGATATCTTACTCCCAGCTTAGTACTTACAGGGGCAGATGACATCGATGTTCCAACCCTAAAAGCAACAATAATTAACTCAGTATTATACCACACCTGTTCGATGCTCTCTCGCACAGAGATCTCGTGAAAGCAGACACAGCCGATTTCTTTGCTGCGGCGCTGGCCGTCTTCTAACGTCACCATGCGGTCTCCCCATTGGTCCGTCTTGTTACCCACCAGCACCACAGGCACGTCCGCTACTGCTTCCTGGAATACGGGAAAATACACGATTAATCTCCGAGAAATACCAAATAGGATCCAGACATCCGGGAACTTGACTTTCACAAAATATCGTTCACAAGTTTCACACTTCACAAATAAACACACATTTGAGGGGCTTGGACATCGTGTTCATTTAGCCCTGGGTGCTTGGGTGTGTGTAGAATTTATATGATACCTGTTTTATTGTGGCGTCCGTAGTTGTATGTGTATTTGACATTCATAATAATATTAATATTAATAATAATATGCATCTGAATGCCTTATTCTATCCGAGAAATGTTTGCCCGAAAATTTAGAAAAAAAAAGAAAGACAGATCCTACACATCATACTTGGCCCGGACTACAAAAATGGCATCTACATCAGAAAATCCAGGCAAGAAATATAATATACTCTAAGATAGAGAAGATCACAGACACAATGCGAAAACGCAGAGTTTGCTTTTGCGGTCATATACGACGGATGATCGACTCCCGATGGACGAAACGTATCTTCAGTATCTTTGACTCAAAACCAAAAACGAGAATGCCATGGTATGTTATCGTCCAGAAAGATCTTAAAGAAATGGGGATACGAGCAGAAGATGCACAAGGCCGAAATTTGTATAGAGCAGCCATCAAGACGTTTGGGACTTTTCGGGACGAAAAACGGACAACTGGTGCGAAATGGACAGAAGAGCGTCGTGCTAAACACAGTGAGCTCATGAAGACAATGTGGATAAAGCGAAAAATGAACAAATGCCAGATTGTAAAATGAGGCTTACCGTGGTCCCTAGTTGGCCGATTAGCGAAATGAATGAATGAATGAATAATATAAATAATAATGAATGACGACCGATTAACAAAGAAAATTCTGATATACTTAAGAAAATTTGAAGTGGCTCAGTTCGGTAAGATGGTTTAGCTTTGTATAAATAAGGTTTAAATTGAGCCTCGCAATGCAAGAAACAAAATACTGGACTTAAAAATTGGACAGGTTGCTGAAATGGTGTAGGTTTGTATAAATAACAGATGGGCCCGAAAGACACGTTTTATGACCCTAGATCTAACCGTGTCGGTAGTATTTCGGTGTTGTAATAGGGGTCCCGAGATCCTGTAAATTGAGGTTCAACTGTAAGAATAATTAAATGAGAATATTGTTGGCTGGCAATGTGGGCTGAATCACGCCACCCCTATCCGTGTTCTGGTGCAGAATTGCGTACATTGTTACATCTTAGGCTATATTACGTTGCTTACAAATTGAAGACACGGGGAATAATCCGTGCAAAAAAATTTTAGGCCTCTTACAACAGTTATGAAAACATTAGGCCTCTGTATAAGTGCAATGGTGTTGGCGTAGTACATTGAGGTTATCAAATGCAATAAGTGTTCTTGCTTTCAAATTTCTTTGATGCACTCCGATCATTATCCTACAGCGCTATGTGACAAAAAATGGCACTATTGCACCGTCAGGAGCGCGGGACTGCTGAAGGTTTCCGAAGTGCTCAGATTATTTTCCTACGGCACTATACGGCAAAAGACGACACTATTGCTCTCTACTTTTATAACAGCCAATGAAATATAGGCAGCGTCTCTTATTTCACTTGCTCCGCTTTACAACTTTTTTTTTTTCAATTTATAGTAAATTACATGTGTCAGTACTGTAAGTAAATAGCTGTTTCTCTGTTACTTATTATCATTATCATTAGGAGAAAATGTCCTGGATATTACGTCCATCATGTTACTAATCACCACCACAAAATGTTAAATTTTTAACATATTTTTTCTGATAGTAAGTGTGATGTGTCAGTTCAGTGTTAGCATTTATTATCATACATAGAACAAATAAATAAATCCACCGGGCGAAGCCGGGTACTACTGCTAGTATATAAAATAATACTCTGATAATTGCAAGAAAACGCCGTTCAGTGAAAATTACAAAAACATAGCTCATTTAATAAATATCATCAAGAATGTAGAGTCATTTCTTGGTTGGAACTCCTCATTTCCTGATGCAGTTGTTTTGAATTCTGTGGAATGTATCCCAAATGCACTGTACCAACAGTACTGCATTAACTGATGCATATAAATACAGATATGAACAGATGGAGTGTGTTTAAGCCAACACCACAATTACTGTTCTCTCATAATTTGACCTTGTCTGTAGAATGTAAATAAGAAATAATCTGGTACACAACACGGTTCCCATTACCTTGCTCACAGTACACTTAGCTTTAAGCTTGTTATCCAGTACCTTGGAACTGTTGGAGCCCAATCTCCGCCGTCGCTTGTTATAGTTGATTAGGAACTTGAGTCGATTGCACTCGTCGAACGAGCACTTGTCTGTCACAGAGTACATGAGGATGAAGGCCTCGGCCCAGCGGATGTTCGCCTCCAGTGTCAAGCACTCGCTTTCCTGGAAACAAATAGCGTACAAATCAATTTTAATTTCCGAAAAACTCTAAGTCTTAAATAATTATATGTTGAGAAAGGAAAGTCTCTCACCTAGGCCTACATAGAAATGTCGTTGACAGATAGGCTACTGCAACTCTCCTTGGTGAAGTCGTAACTGTTGAGTAAGACTTGAAAATACCACCTCAGTCGGGATTGCATTTCTGTGTTCTTTATAATGTGTGTCCATTCTCCTCCCTGTTTGCCCAACGTAATTCGAACTTGAATCTCCTGCTGTCCGTGGAGGTGGATTTAGCCACGCTCTCATCGCTGCAAAACATCTAAGTCAGTCCAGTCTTTGGTGCACAGATGGCTCTGTGTGAGTCATCTAAACCAAAGATATTTCCACGTAATTCCAAAAGCCACGCAACAGTGCCTCTCCATCCTAGAATTGACAATTTGCCGGTGGTCTGAGCGTGGCTAAACGTATCTGACCGAACAGCAGGAGGTTTGGGTTCGAATGCCGACTAGAATCATATTTTTAAATCTTACAAAACAAATATCTCTCACCCTTGATATTGTAATTTTCTTGGCCAACACAAATTGTGTCCAATTACATTAGGCGGGAAAACAAGTATTTATATACCAGAACCTGAGAAATATTATCACTGAAACAACACACTTTTATGTACAAGAAGAAGGGGGAATAACCCCCCTTTTCTGGTGCATAAAAGTGTGTTTTGTTTTAATGATAAATATCCTATGTAATATTTCTTTCAGGTTAGGCTGTATAAATAGCCTACTTGTATTCCCGCCTAATGTAATTGGGTACAATTTGTTTTGACCGACTGAAAAGTTTTCTTTAATTTAACTAGGCAACACTTAAAACTGGCTTCTGTATTCATATTATTCATTGAAGGGGGAATTTAGAATTACACATTTCGACCATCACGCGGTCATCATCAGATCCTGATCACTAGGGGGTTGAAGTTTAGATTTAGGTTCTTGCTATATTTTGCATAACATTTCTTGTCAATGTTAGTATTTGTGATTCGTAGTGAATCTAGTTATTTTTAGAAAAGATTAGGTTATTGTATGGTGTTGTATGAATGGTTTGCGATCTACATATGACTATTATGGACGTGTAAGGGACACTACAATATAATACAAATGGAGTATGCATACTGATTTCTACTAAGATTATGAGTACTTACTCGTTAGAGTATCTTATTCAAGCACAGTCATCGCACGGGTGCTCACTTGTCACTATCTTCCAGCCGACTTACATTTGCATAAATCTAAACTTGAACCCTAGGGATCAGGATTTGATGATGACCGCGTGACGGTCGAAATGTATAAACCTAAATTCCCCCTTATCAGTCAATAATACAGCGCGTCAGGGAATGTTCCTGCTGCGAGAGGTAGCGTCAGCAGTTACTTTGGCAGCACGGCTGCCGCTTGTATCAAAACAAACAGTAATCTTTGTTCTCACCATAGCCATTCATAACAGATGCTAGAAGTGTTGTCTTTATGTTCAAAGACAGACTTCAACACGTCTACACATATCGTCGAAGACTTTCACTTAAGTTTCTTACGTAATGGACTGCACATAATTATTGATATTCACTTTAAGTTCATCAATCGTTTTTGGACTAGTTTGGGAGCCGGTCACACGGAATTCACTTATCAAATCTCGAACGGTAACCCGGTTTGGACACTTTGAATTAGGAAACCGCGCCTGAAATTTTAGTTTTACATTTCCTGTAAACCGATTGCCTTCGTGAAAAACGTATTCCACCAAAAAACTCTCTCTTCAGTAGTAAACATTACTGCCTGTATACTGTATACCAGGGGTGCCCAACCTTTTTTAACTAAGGGCCACATTGTAAATAGTTGGGGGACCTTGCGGGCCAATGTCACTCCGGGGGGGGGGGGGGGGAGGGGGGGGGGGGGTGTTGAGGGGTATATAATTTTAAAAAATATATAAAGTAGCAATACTGTCTGAGCTTAGTTTTCTTAGTATTGTTGCCATTTTCTATATTTATTTGTAGTGGATAAAAAAATTAAACACTAAAAATAAATGTTAATATTTGTAATACATCGCTTTAGGTACGATGATGTTGAATACACTAAGACAGCATCAATGACAAAGAGTGAGTATTTATGTCCATTTGACACAATTATTAATCAAACTATGAAATAAAGTTCACGATAATTTAGTTTAGTGCGGACGACAGGACTTGTTACAAAGTTTTGGCGACACGGCGCGGGCCGGACAATATAGTCTCGCGGGTCGTAGGTTGGGCAGTCCTGATGTATACTGTTGTACTCCGATAACCTATCTGAACGCTCGCTTACTGACGATTTCGACAGCGTACAGTCCAAACGCGTAGCCTACACTGTACGGCTACTCTGTCAAGGACACCATGCTGCCAACTAAACTGCTGACGCTACTTCTTGCATCAAAACGTAGCTGCTGTGGAGAACATTTCCTGACACCCTGTATAAATACATGTACTGTAATATTATTCTCAGGACTTACCGTACACTGAGTGGCCAAGACTCACGGGAAGGATAGTCCCATGAGTAAATAAGCTGTGTTTGACTCCTGAGAATTGCGGTTAGCTGCAGCGGAGCAGAGCAGTCTGTCACAGACACGAGTGTAGTGAGGTTGGCAACACGTCGCGAGTTAACCCACTTTGAACGTGGGATGATCATCGGCTCACGGCGCATGGCTCATAGCACTTCGGAGATTACACGTGAATTCAGGTTTCCAAGGTCAACAGTGTCGAAAGTGTATCTTCAATATCGCAGATGTTACCATCCGCGTAAACCGCCGCACGGGACAACCACAGGTGTTTGATCAACAGACATCACGTCACCTCAGCAGAATCATACGGGGCGATCGAAGGGCTACTGTGAGCCAGATCACCGCCCAGTTGAATGTTGGGAGTCAGGAATCCATTTCTTGTAGAGTCGATGCCTCGCCGTATTGCTGCAGTTTTGAGGGCTCGCAACTCACTATTAACATCATATTCCGTGCCTTCCCATTACTTTTCACCACTAAGTGTATATAAATTGTGTTGACAGATTGAAAAATATAAATTAACAGTTTGTACATGCAACACTGAAATAATGACTTCAAATCATTATACAGGGTGTCACAATAATGTACGGCACAAATTGCAGGACACATTCCTCACACGTAGACGAGGAAATTATGTTATATGAATATGGGTCCGGAAACGCTTTATTTCCTTGTTATACCTCCAACTCATTATCAGACGAATACAACACATTCCTAAGTACATGGGATGCTGAGCTTCTATGCTCAAGATCGCGGATTCAAACCCAGCAGAAGTCGTCGGATTTTTTAAGAGCGTTAAAAATCTCTCAGTATGCCTTCCTAAGGAGGGGAAGTAAAGCCGGTGGGCCCATGTCATAGATTTATGGCATGAAAAATAACCTTCATCTAACTACAATTCTGTGAAGCAAAATTTGTAGGTTAGATTTCATTTACGCTCATAAGTTCCAAATTTCGTCACCAGGCGCTGGTTGCGATGGCATCTAGTGGTACCCAAGTTCACAGCTAGGTATCATTGACGGTAGCATTTGGTAGCCAAGGTAGGAACTAATTGAAATTATCGTCTGCAGTCCTTAGACTACTTGAATTAAAAACAGATAACACACACTAAAACAGTCATCACAATATTAACACTGGTTATCAGACAGATTCTACACTCACCCAAAGTATACGGGCTACATGACTGCGTTGTCACAGCCCCTAAACTAAGAAACCACCCAACTCGTGCATGACCACGATGTCGCAAAGCCTCTAAATCAATCAATAAGAACACAACGAAGTTTGTCGCTCGCATTGTGCAAAGTGCTTTTCTTTCCATCCCGATAATTCAATTAAAAGTTGTTTAAAGTCAGTATGTCTGTTGTTAGAAGCGAACACTTTGAATGCGAACATTTCCTCGGAAACTTTCTTCAAGACACAAGGGAAATCTTGGCGTTCCGTTGTGAGCAAGGAAGGTATAGTGTATCTATAATTAAGGCTTTGTGTTGCACATTTCAAGTTTCAAGTTCAACTTCCCGCTAACAACCCACTCGACTGCATGATGCATATCGCGAATGAGTTTGGTATTTCGGCGTTTGAAAGGTTTACAATTAATTATATTTTGTGGCCATTGTACGAATTCAGAGATAAAAGTAAGTTATAATTGAAAGGAAAGTCAGAATTGTAATTATGATAGCAATTGAAGTTGGCAAATATTTAATAGACAATGGATTTCTGTGTAATAAATGAGAATTACTCACAGTACTTGATTATTATTATTATTATTATTATTCTACACACAGTGTATGCACAGTTCGCTACTCCTGTGGGGATCCGGGCGCGGGCACCAAGAGCTCACTGATGAGCCAGCTTGGTGTCCTAGGTGAAACCCCACACAAGACACGGCACAAAACTAGAAAAATTGCTGAGTTTTAATTCAATGACCGTGAAAGTCAATATGCCATCAATAATAATGTTATTGGTTTTACGTCCCTTTTAACTACTGCTGCTTTTTGAGACGCCGGGGTGCCGGGATTTTGCCCCAAAGGGGATCTTTAACGTGCCAGTAAATCTTCTGACATGGCTCACTCACATTTGCCCACCCTCGATTGGCAGCTGACTGCGTCAGGATTCGATCCTGCAACCTTCGGCACAACAGGTGAAAACGTTACCACTGAGCCACGCAGCCAGTCTGTGTGGAATTTGTCTGATAATCTGTGTTATTCTGATGGCTGTATTAGTGTGTGTATTTGTAATTCAGGTGGGAAGGAGGCGGCCGAGGCCTCAACCATTGCGTCATTTGCCTGGAGTTGAAGTGCGAAACCATGGAAAATCACTTACAGGATGGCTGCGGCAGGTTTGCTTCACGAGGCTGAGTGTACCTCACTCCAACCTTCAGACCAGAATTAAATTTCATGGTAGAGCTGAGAATGAAACCCGGACTTCCACGGTGACAGCCAACAGTGCTAGGTAGCCTACTATGAAACGAGGTGGACGAAAAGAAAGCAAAACTGTGCCTGTGTGGGGGCTTCTTAACTTGGATATTTTTAGGTTTCATGTTTTTAAATTCTTTTAACTGGTTTTGGTGGCGTAGTCGGTAGCATGATGAACTGCTATGTCCAAGATCGCGAGTTCAAAGCCGGCCGAGGTCGTGGGATTTTAAAGAGCGTTCTAATCCTTCAGTATGCCTTCCTTCGGAGGGGATGTAAAGCAGGCGGGCCCATGTAATAGATTTGTAGCATGTAAAAGAACCTACCATTGCCATTGGTAATGTGTAGCAAAATATTGTAGGATATATTTGTCTAGTTATGGAACGCTCTATCAAGTCCCAACGTTCGCCGGTAGGCGTTAGTGACAGTAGCATCTGGTAGCCCACCTAAAAATAATAAAAGAAAGTGCGGATACTTATCGACTTATCTTGTACTCTTTATAATTCCTAATTCACGAATCATCCCACTGTTATACTGTTGTCCATGAAGTGAGATGTAAACAAATTTTACTGAAAACATGATGAAAAACGCTTGTTAATGCACGTGTTAGAAAGGTAAGATTTAGAACAGTTATCCGTGGTGGCCAGCCACTTGTTATAAATTGAGAGCACTTACGTGAGGCTGTCCTGCTGTGTCCAGGATCTCAAAGAACACCATCTCGTTGTCCATGACAGTGTGGAAGGTGTAGACTTTCTCCAGATTAGGGTCGTACTCGCCGATATACCGCCGAGTAATAAACCGCACCACCAGCGCTGCAACATGACAAGCACGACATTGCACTACCGGAAACAGTTGAAAGAACAGAAAAGAAATACTACAAGTTAATGGACGATGATGACCAGTTCCAAAGAATGTACTGTATCATTCTGCGTGCTGAAAATAAGATGCAAGGAAAGCATTTCTACAGAAAAGGAATCTGTTGACATCGAATATACATTTAGGTATTAGGACGTCATTTTTGAAAGCCTTTGTCTGAAGCGTGGCGCTCTATGGAAGTGAAACTTGGACTATTGGTGCAGCAGAAAAGAAGAGAAATGAAGCGTTTGAAATGTGGTGTTACAGGAGAATGTTGAAAATCAGATGGGTAGAAAGGGTTACGAATGGGGAGGTATTAAGACGAGTGGAAGAGGAGAGATGCTTCTGGCGAATGCTAATGAAGAGAAGAGATAGGTTAATAGGACACATACTAAGACACCCAAGAATAGCAAACTTAGTTATAGAAGAAAGGGTCGATGATAAGAACAGTAGGGGTGGACCAAGGTTAGAATATGTTAACCAGATTGCCTCGGATGTAGGGTGTGGTTACTATGTAGATATGAAACGATTAGCTCAGGACAGGAAAGCATGGAAAGCTGCATCAAACCAGTCGAAAGTCTGAAGACTCAAACAACAACAACAATTCTTGAAAATACCCTTTGGTTTTGTCATTTCAGGTAAACACCAAACACACAATAATATATGTAAGTAAGAACAACAAATAGCACCAAGAATTTGTCACAGATAAACTAGGAACAAAAGAATAATCGTATACTAAGTCGAAGCGAACAGGATCTGAGGATGAACGCTTGACTTTCGAAACATGTCATCCATTTTGTACATAAAAGTGTGTTAGTCTATAATAATATATCGTTTCTTTAAGGTAATGTTATATAAATACTTGTTTCCCGCCAAATGTAATGGGGCACAATTTGTGCTAACTGACTGAGAAGCTTTCTTTAACAAAAGAATAGCGAAGCCCGCATATCTACTAGATGACTTACAGAGCAGCCAACATGATTTACACCGCTAACAAATTGTGCCTCATTTCAAAAGCGGGAAAAGTAACCGAATTATGAAAGATAACTGAGGAGCAAGAGCATAAGGTGGGTGTGACACCTAATACGGCCTGCTCTATAAACTTCTATTTAAACACCAGGGGCGTCGTTCGACGAAAAAGGTTGCTTTGGGCACGTAAGTGAGGTTATGACGAACACACAACACGCAGAAAAACTTTTTCTTTAAACCCGAATGGGCTAAAACCTCCCCTCCGGATTTAACCCAGCCACCTTGGTGGGTGACAAGCAGCTTGATCATTGGGCTAGCACACACCTATTAATGAATTAACAACAACTTATATATGGGGCTTAGTTGGAGGTAGAGAATATCAAGCGAATGGAGTCACTAAATCCTTACAGTCCACGTCAGCAAACAAGACAGCTGCCTGCGTGATGTGTGATCTAGTTAGCAGGGGCGTTCTGCCCCATCGAGCAAATTGGCGCCTTCGAGATATATCCACACCTAAAATAACTCGTAAACAAGCTGTGATTGCTACATAAGCTGTAACAAACACGCAGGGAAGAATCATTGCGTTCATATCTGCACGTACAGTGAATGGCATTATTGTGAACACGTGTCTTATACAGGGTGTATAACCGGTAGATACAGCTCAGTAAGTTGGGCTGCGTACAATGATAGGGGCCTCGGGAAACGAGATTTCTAGTCCAAACCTCTGGTATGTCGGCAGTACACTCCCTTAGATGTGTAATACGATGATATTTGAGACTTTCATTTGACTAGTATAGTAGCTATTTGACTAACGTAGTACAGGTAATCACTATAAGTCGGTTGTCACTAGCAGTTATTTGACTTTATATTGACTAGTATAGTAGCTATTTGACTAGCACAGTAATCCCCATAAGTCAGTTGTCACTAGGAGTTATTAGACTTTCTTTTGACTAGTATAGTAGCTATTTGACTCGCGTAGTAATCCCCATAAGTCAGTTGTCACTAGCTGACTTTCTTTTGACTAGCATGGCGGCTACTTGACCAGCGTAGTAATCCCCATAAGTCAGTTATCACTAGCAGTTATTAGACTTTCTATTGACTAGCATAGTGGCTACTTGACTAGCTAGCGCACGTTCTTTGATTACCATCAGTGGCGTAACTAGGATTTACCTCTGGAGGGCGATAAAATGAGTCAAATCTGAACTAATTGCGTTTTTTGGTTTTGTGTTTGTTGTTCTCTACTTTTTTTTTGCTTTGTGTATTTGTTTTTGTGTTGGTTTTCTGATTGTGCTTTTGCTTTCGAATTTTGCTTTTTCCCTTGTATTTTCTTGTTTTTGTGTTTGTTTTCTGCTTTTGTTTTAGTTTTTGACTTTTGCTTTCTGTTTTAGTCATGTGTTTGTTTTTGCTTTTTGCTTTGTGTGGGGGCAGAAATAGGGCAATCAATGAAAGCAAACCTATACGTTTTCATGTTTGATCTCGATAGAATTTGATTCGTTTCATTTGCACCTCTCAATAGCTCAGAAATGAACAGATTTGGTTCGTCTAACACTAAACCTTTTACACAAGTGATGATAAATGTTGTCAAGTCGTTTGTCGTTTGTCATCAATCCAAAAATTGGCTTTTTTTTAATATTTAAAAAAATCAAAGTACGTTATTTTAAAATTATTTAGCTCTGGGTGGGGATCGATCCCCCTAATCACACCCCGCAGTTATCATCAGACTCTTGTTTCCGGGGGCGGCTTCGATGGCGTAGGAGGTACCATGCTGGGCTTCTATGCCCAAGATAGCGGGTTCAAACCCGGCCGAAGCAGTCGGATTTTTAAGTGCGTTAAAATCCCTCTGTATGCCTTCCTTCGGAGGGAAAGTAAAGCCGGCGGTCCCATGTCATAGATTTATGGCATGTTAAAGAACTTTCCACTAATTACACCTGTGTGAAACTAAATTGTATACGTCAAGAATGTAAACAACGCTCTTAGGTTGCTACGTTCGTTGCCAAGAGCCGACTGCGGTGGCGTCTAGCAGCTAAGTTCTGAACTAGGCCTAGTAGTCGTTGACGGTGGCGTTTGGCGGCAAAAGTAGGAACTATTTGAAAAGATTCAAAGTTGCACTCCATACTTGAATTAAAAAAACAGATACACACACTAATACAGTCATCACAATTAACACTGGTTATCAGACAGATTCTACACACACCCAAAGTATACGGGGCTACATGACCGCGTTGTCGCAGCCCCTAAACTAAGGAACCAACCAACCAACTTGATTCCGGGTGTTATTTAAGAAACAATGTCTAGTAAAGTATCCATAGAACAGCGTGCTTTTGTACTGCAAATTTGGTGAAAACATGCCCATAATAATTGATGTTGTTTAATTACTGCGATTTACCGGCATCTTGAATGTATGAAGTCAACCCACTTGTGCCATCAGCAGATTTATACAAAACTACCTTTTCTTTTTTGCAAAGTTTTACAAATTCCAAGTTCATTATAAGGTGAATGAGCAAGTTTAATAAATTTAAGATGGTCGATGTGCGTAACATTCAACATGACTGCGTTGTAATACCCGCCGCAACGTTTATCCCTGAATGCCAATTTCGATGAGCATTAAGATTTCATAACTTAGGATATCGATTATATTAATACGCATGCTCACCATATGGAATTCAGAGTGCCAACAAATGTAAAACTTTGGCATTCAACTTCCCATATACGTTAGAATTTATGAACCGAATTTAGTAGGGATCTGATGGTTGATACAGTGACGTAGCCAACTTAAGCAAAGACAATTCAGAAAATGTTGTTACAGGAAGTGCATTGATAGATGAATTGAACAACCACTTACCTAATAAAAAACTGGAGCAGGTCGGTTTCCCCCAAGATGTCTTAATACACAGCATGCCCCTCAATGCTTGTTACGATATTTCATTAACATAAAAAGCGTTAAAATCCTTCAGTGTGCCTACCTTCGGAGGGTAAGTAAAGCCGGCGGTCCCATGTCATAGATTTATGGCATGTAAAAGATCCTTCCACTAACTAACTTGTGTGAAGCTAAATTTCTAGGTTAGATTTTGTTGCAACGCTCTATCAGAGTTCCAACGTTCACCATTTGGTGTCAGTGATATTTGGTAGTGAAAGTTGGAACTACTTGAAATTGAACACCCTATGGGTGTCCGCTTGAAGCAGCTCCAGCTCCTGGCGAGCCGAACATGTCCTCGGACACTCCCGGCCCTAAAAGCCATACGTTAAATAAATAAATAAATAAATTAACACACTTTTTTTTAGAAACAATTTGAAACCTAGTGATAGTTTCTTATCAGAAATGTCAGGGGTTGGCTGCAATATGGCCACAGAGTCAGCAGATGTTTTCAGCAAGAGTGATCAGGTGATTCTTTTCTAAGCCGAGCTTCTGAAACAGTTCCAGAACTTCTTGATAGATAGTGCACCTAGCACCAAATAACATTCCTGATTTCTGTATCACCTTCGTATTTTTCCCGAAGGTACGGAACGCAATCTTCATAGATGGCCTCTTTGTCCTTGTCTACCTCTTTAGTCTAATCTGGTGGATTCTTTTCAAACCGAATGGTTGGATCAAGAATATAGGCTTCATTAGATGTTTTCTTAAATGTAACTATGTCAGCAAAACGGTTCCTTGAGAAGATGGTGTATTGGCTTTCACGGCCGGTGAATTAAAACTCAGCAATTCTTCTAGGTTTGTGCCGTGTCCGGGCAGGGACACCAAGAGCCCGCCGATGAGCCTAGCTTGGTGTCCTAGGCGAAACCCCACACAAGACACGGCACAAACCTAGAAGAATTGCTGAGGTTCCTTGAGAATCGAGAGCATGCACTTCCTTGTAGCATTCAAATCCCTTCTTGCTCATCATGTTGATGATTGAATGTTTAACTTTGTTACGTATTCTGTTAATAAGGAAATAATTAAAATTGTTCTCATATTCAAGCATCAGGCTGAACAGCGCACAGAGACAGTTCGCATTCAATCAGTTACCAGACCATTACGCTAGCAGAGCTTTGAAAATATGACTTACAGTATTTTCGTTTTAAAATTAATATTATTAATTATATTTTATAAACTATTCTTGGATTGGAACTTTCAATATAATAAGGCTGCTTATTATACAGAGGAAGCAAAAATAGGGGAAGGAGTTAGACAAGGCTGAGCTTTGTCTCCCATGCTTTTAATGCCTACATCCAGGATGCATTGAATAAGGTTCGAGAGGATTTGAATTTAGAAATAAGGTGAACAAATAAATATGATTAGATTTGCAGATGACATTGCCATAGTTGCAGATAGTGAACAACATCTCAAACAAATAATAGTAAAAATGGAGGAAATCATGTGTAATGAATACAAGATGAAAATAAATAAGTCAAAGACGAAAGTTTATGGTCTGCGATAAAAAAGCAGACTCAATTATGAAAATAGTGGTGGGCAACAAAACACTACAAAAGGGTCAAGAATTTAAATATCTCGGAAGCAAAATTACCAAAGATGGAAGAAGCAAAAAAGAAATCAAACGTAGAATTTTACAAGCCAAATTAGCATTTCACAAAAAGAAACGTTTATGCATTACAAATTCCAATAATCTTAAAACCAGACAAAGATTATTAAAAGGGTATGTTTGGAGTATTGCCATTTATGGTTGCGAAAAGTGGACAGTTGGAAAAGAAGAAACAAGTAGGTTAAATTCTTTTGATGAAGAATGCTAAGAATTAGCTGGACAGAAAAAATAACAAATGCTGAAGTATTTAAAAAGGTGGAGGAAAATTATACCTTATGGAAAAGCATAAAGAAGAGGAGGACTTGACTGATAGGACATATTTTGAGACACGATAGCCTGCCGAAAACGGTATTGGAGGGAATAGTTGAAGGCAAAAGATGCCGAGGAAGACCACGCCTACAATATGTACAGCAAATCATGTCTGATGTAGGATGCAGAAACTATGAAGAGATGAAGAGGAAAGCTATAAATAGAGCCGATTGGAGAACTGCCGCAGACCAATCCATAGATTGTGTACGGTACTTAAGAAGAAGAAGAAGATTGTACAGGGGGATGTTTGAAATTGTGCATCTGGACGTAGGCTAATTTATTGCATGTGCCATTTAAGAAGCTGTAATTGTATGCAATTAACTTCATTCCTCGCCTTAATAAACATGCACGAGACGCCTCTGATATGAAGGGTGCACGAGAAAAAGTCTTTCTTAAATACCTTAGTACCGTAGTGCATCTCTGGGTCGCTACGTTATCCATGCTCATTACGGAAGCGCTCCTTCTGTGGTATCATCTTTCAGCTTCAATAATGAGCTTAATGAGGGTTCGCTTCCCTTTAAGATCTCTGTCTCAATGTAAAGTGAGCACAAGGGGAAGGAGCATCAGGAAGGGTTGAGTCTATGGCTCGCAAAACTGATCTCTGCAGTTTATGAGCAAGTTTAATACTGAATTAGGCTACAATGCAGGAAAACAAATTCGTACTCATAACTAAAGCCCTCCGCGGATGAACCCGCGGATATCCACAAAATGTTTCGCCTTGCGGATATAGATTGCATAGCTGTGCGGATAGCCGATAATGAATGGGGCATGATGTTCCAGTTGCCAAGCTGCTTGCCTCTCACCAAGGCGGACCAGGTTCGATTCCAGGCTAATGGGTTGTGAGATATTGGAAGTGAAGTATCACGTCCTGTCGTTTGGATTCCACTTAAATATGGAGGTTTCGTAGCTCGTTATCGCGGGATAATAATAATAATAATAATATCGTATGGCCTCGGGAGCCCGGTGCAAGCTTTTTAATTTGACACCCAGAGGGTAGCTTGCATGTCGAATTTCGTTGTTCCTTGAATCACTGTGAAAGTCAAGGAGGTTAGTTAATAGATATCTAAGCTCCTTGAACACTATAGCGCTTTCTAGTAGAGAAATGAGGAACTTTGTGTTGGCGGAAACTCCCGAGATTAAGTTTGCCATTATGAACACGGCCTACTGAATTCAAATGGGTTCTTTGACATGTCAACATCGTATGACATGCGTATCGTGTTTTGCCGCCTTTCAAAAATCACTTACCACGGCCAGGGGTGAACCTGCAATCTTGGGGTTAGTAGACCGACACGCTATCCACTCACCCCCCGTGGCAAGCTATAATAATAATAATAATAATAATAATAATAATAATAATAATAATAATATCGTATAGCCCCGGTGCCGGGTGCAAGCTTTGTTAATTGACACCCAGAGGGCAGCTTGCATGTCGAATTTCGTCGTTCCTTTGAACGCTATGAAAGTCAAGGAGGTTAGATATCAAAGCTCATTGACACTACAGCGCTTTCTAGTAGAGAATGGAGGAACTTTGTGTTGGCGGAAAGTCCCGAGATTAATTTTGCCATTGAACACGGCCTACTGAATTCAAATGGGTTCTTTAACATGCCAACAACGTATGACATCCATGTCGTGATTTTTGTCTCCTTTCAAAAAATCACTTACCACGGCCAGGGGCGAACCTGCAATCTTGGGGTTGGTAATCCGACACTATAACCACTCACCCACCGTGGCAAGCTATCGCGGGATAATAGGTCACGTAAAACTACAAGCTTTCTTGCTTGCTTCCTTCTTTCCGTCCTTCGTTCCTCCTTTCCGTCCTTCCTTGCTTCCTTAATTCTGTCCTTCCTTCATTCTTACTGCCCTTCCTTCCTTGCTTCCTTCCTTCCTTCGGTCTTCCCGTGCTTCCTCCCTTTCCTCCTTCCATTCATCCTTGCTTCTTTCTTTGCTTCCTTCCTTGCATCCTTCCTTCCGTCCTTCTTAACTTGCCTCCTTCCTTCCATCTTTCCTACCTTGCTTGCTTCCATCCATCCTTGCTTCTTTCTTTGCTTCCTTCCTTGCATCCTTCCTTCCGTTCTTCTTTGCTTGCTTCTTTCCTTCTATGTTTTCTCAATTGCTTGCTTCCTTCCTTGCTTTGTTCCTTCCGTTCTTCCTTGCCCCTTTCCTTCCGTCGTTTCTTCCTTGCTTCCTTCCGTCCCTATTTGGCTCTTGCCTGCTTCCTTCCTAGAACCCATCCATCGTTCCTTCCTTGCTCTCTTCGATGCTTCCTTCCTTCCATCCTTCCTTGCTTCCTTCCTTCATTGCTTCCTCCCTTCCGTCCTTCCCTCTTTCTGTATTTTCTCCCTTGTCTCCTTCCGTGTTTCCTCCCTTGCTTGCATCCATCAAACCTTGCTTCCTTCTTTCCTTCCTTGCTTGCCTCCTTCCCTCCGTCCTTCCTCCCTCGCCTTGTTGCTTCCGTCTTTTCCCATTTGCTTGTTTTCTTCCTTCCTAGTTTTCTTCCACACTTCCTTTTTTCCTTTTGACTTATTTACGGAATTACTTCTTTGCTCTTTCTCTCTCTAAAATATCTATCTCTCCGTCATTCAACTTTTTAGCCTACTTTCGATTTTTGCAAAAAATGAAAGTAGACTTATGAGATCAACACAGGGCGAAAAAAGTGTGTCTGTCTGTGTGTGTGTATGTGTGTGTGTGAGTCTGTGTGTGTGTGTGTGAGTGTGTGTACTCTGAATGTCTGTCCCCCCCTATCAATTCGAACACGGTGAATGCGAATTGAACGAAATTTGGTACAAAGGTAGCACTAGCAAAGGACACCTCAGTGTCATGTTTTATATCGCCGCCATCTTTACTAAAACTGAATGGCGGCCACTCAAACGTTCAAAACGTAAAATCAAATAACGACTAACCAAATCATCCAATCTCTACCAAATTTGGTAACAACATACCTTCGTATAGGATGCGTCTTGTGACCAAACTACAAGGTCGTCCGCCATACCATTTCAGGATGGCGGCCGTGCGAATTATGCAAACTTTATAATCCATATCATGGGACCCACCAGTTCCGATTATCGAGCCGAGAATCGTTTTAACTGTTCTAAAGGAAGAGGCACGTACGAAATTAAAAGTTTATTTTGTAATACTATAGTGCAGACGTGATTTTAAAAAGCTCAGCTGATTCATTAATAAGACAAGATGGCAGCGGATATCTTGTGCCTGACTTATATTTCACTAATTTGAGTATTGCATGCAATATAGCGTACTAAAACAAAATAAATAAACTTTGTATGAAATGCTTTATATATAAATAATATACTTCAGTGATGAAATCGTTTAGTATAAATCATTATTTGCTAACAAGTTCTATGTAAGTCATTTTATATGGATCAATGTTCGTTGGCACAAATGGCTCAGTGGTAAAGCGCTAGTCTGTCATTCATATGCCTATGGTTCAAACCCCTTCAGAGATATGTTTTTTGCTTGACATTTTACATATTTGTTGCTTTGTAATGACTCAGACGTTTTAAAATTAAGCGTTATATTGTGCATATTACGGTGCAAAACATATACTTAATTAAAACATAATTCGCCAGCAGATTTAATCGAGACATCTAGCTGACAAAAAGGTAACAGATTTTATTGAAAAGTTTCTTCTTCTGGCCGCTAGAATGCACTCGCTCTGTTAGGATTATATTGTTCGATATTTCACAACTAGATATCACGACTAGTTTTTATATTTATTGTTTCTTGAGTACTGAGACGTTATAAAATAAAGCTTTATATGGTGCTTTTTGCAATGGAAATTATATATTAAAAAAAACGACATTCTCCACTGGAGTGACATCTTCCATCCTTCAGTTGTACTATGCAGAAACTATAGATTCGAGCAGCGCTCTATACCGGCCAGTTAGTGAACCCAGTCTTAACGACTGCTAGGAGTAATAAGACAGTAACATTCGTTTATTCCTTGTGCACAGAGGCGTTGTTGATAATCTCAAAACTTGCAATATGGATGATTTGGAGATGGATTATTTTGTTATACCGTGTATTTAAGATTAGCCTATAAATTTACGGGTTGCGAAGTTACTTCACTTAGTTCTATATCATTCGTACACGACACAGAACAACAACGTGACGTCAGTTTCTGATCTGCTCTGATTGGCTATTACATTGCTGCAGTCGGGTAGTTGGCAGTCAAGGATAAAATTCTCGACTGCCAACTGCCAGCTACCAACTGCAACTTCATGTTGTGTATGGTGCCTATAGTATACACGGAGTCGATCGCGACTGCCGACCGAGGACTACCAACTACGGACTGCCGACTGCGCATTGTAGATGGGCCTTATTAGAGCAACGAAGTTTCAATTATTGTAAGTAGTCGGTGTTTGGAGTGTTTGCTGATGAAATTGCAAAATGCTGGGGTAAATTATAAACTATGGTTTGAACGCCACTGTTCAAATCCTGTGTGCCAATTTGCACTTCAAATAGGAAGAAATTAGGAGATGATAAGGACAGAGAGTTATAACTATACCCATACATTTCGGAGAAAGTAGGCTATATGTTCTTTCCCGAACATCTTGTTAAACATAATACGCAAACCCTCTCTTTACACACACGCTGCCATACATATGGTAAACAAGCGATACTGTAGAATCCCATGTTCAATGTCTACCGATTCGCAAGCAAAATAACGCTCAAAGAGGATTTGTGCCCGAGGAATTCATATTATGAGAAGTAGCAACGGTGAATGAGACTTGGTATCAGGATCACTGTACTTTCAATGGCAGCCCCATGATATATGGGCTGGCTGTTGTCCGCTCCACCGCACTGGCCTCGACTGGACCGCATTTTATTATTGAAATCCTTCGGACATTGCGGTTTGTGCTGCGTTTTTGTTACACCATCTCAATGAAGCTTGCTTCTGTGGGACAAATGGCTGAAAGAATTCGTTCCTTCTCCGGTGGAAGCGACCTGAGAGCAATATTCTCACAAAGTGAACGAATATTTCAGACGCAGTGACGATGTTTGTAATACCGGGTATCTGGAAACGCATTTATTTTCCATTATTGTCCTGAATGTGGAGCACGGTTCCAAAATCCACCTTATCCATTTTGGCAAATTTTTCAGCAGACGAAAAAATCGTTTCTTGTTCAACTTCAGTAAAATTAATGTATTTATTCATGTTTAGGCTATTATGCCCTTATTCATAAATCCTGCGATCTGCATACAACTCGTGATATACAAGGAAGATATGAACACATTAAGATTGGATAAGGAGAGTTCTGGAACTATCATGGTGGATAAGGGCGGATTTTGGAAACGTTACCAAAATTTTATAATAATAACTTTCGTCATAAAGTGGTACTATTGTTTCACTGTTTATGTTCTTTAAAGTCATAAAATATGTTAAAAATTAAGAAATGTTTATCCAGAAAATAAGTAATGTGCGTGTAAAAAAATGGGAACAGCATTGCCAGCAGTTTCAAAGAATACACACTTACACAGTGTACATAGAACTTCATAAATATCGTGCTGACGCCTTCTCCATACAGTATTCTTTGAGATAAGTTCCACTTTCGGTGCCACATATATTGATAAGGCGGATATTGGAAACATCATCTTAGGATAAGGCGGGTTTTGGAAACGACACCTGAATTCATGTTACATTTTCATGGGATAAGGCGGGATTAGGAACTATTTTCTTGTTGATAAAGAAGTTAAATCATAGGTTATGTGCTATGGATATGAGCAAAAAACTAAATTTTCCTAAAAAGTTGATAAGGCGGATTTTGAAACCGTGCGCCTCGATTGGTCACGCCTCCCAGCCATGTGTGGATGTGCTGTCCAACAGAACAATTCACGTTATTACTGTGTAATAAATTAACGGAAAATGAACATTAAATACACTGTACTGTAGGAGTACATAACTACACGGACATATACAGCGCGACGAGTTAATTGAAGCCCCGGAAAATACGCGAACTACTAGGCTTCCCCTTACCCCACTAGTCGTCAGGTTGATGGATCTACTGAGGTTTTGCTGCCGCGGAATGGCGTGACTTGCACAGAAACCAAATGGCACTGGGTAGTGTGATTTACCAATGGTGTCACTCTCTCCTCCCACCCATCACGTGCTGTCCTCCCTCGCACGCTCGGACCGACAGCGGCCTCACTCAGGTTGGTTGGTTGGTTCCTCAGTTTGGAGGCTGCGACAAAGCGGTCTTGTAGCCCCGTGTACTTTGGGTGTGTGTAGAATCTGTCTGATAACCGGTGTTAATTGTGATGACTGTATTAGTGTGTGTTATCTGGTTTTTTTTTCAAGTAAGGACCACTGACGTTGGATTTTCAAGTAGTTCCAACTTTTGCTACAAAACGCCACCGTCAACGACCAACTAGTTCTATATTTGGTTACTAGATGGCCTGGCGATGAACGTTGGTATCTAAGAGCGTCAGTCAAATCTAACCTATAATTTAGCTTCACACAAGTGTAATTAGTTGAAGGTTCTTTATCATGCCATAAATCTATGACAAGGGACCAACGGCTTTACTTCCCCTCTGAAGGAAGGCACACTGAGGGATTTTTAACGCTCTTAAAAATCCGACGACTTTGGCCGGGTTTGAACCCGCGATCTTGGGCATAGAAGCTCAGCAAGCTACCAACTACGCCACCGAAGCCGCCTTTCACTCAGGGCTTCACTTGAACTTGCCGAGCATTACCTTTTCTACAGTACAATGCATTTAAAGCTCATTTTCCTTTATGCCACTACACAGGAAAATGAACTTAACATAGGCTACGTTGTTGGACGGCACATCCACATACGGCTGGAAGGCGCGACCAATCACTAAGAAAATATTGGAAGAGAAGATCAATGACAGATACGCGATATTGCAACTTCAGTGACGATTTGCAAGACCAGTATCTAAATCATCGAGGTGTTAAGTGCAGTACATAGGGGCCGTCCACATATTATGAAGTGACAAATGGAGAAGGGAGGATCGTTGCATGTGATTACGTTGAAGACGTGTGGGAGGTTAACAAATAACAAAAGTCAACTCACGATTGCCTTACTTTTAAATTAGCAGATGCCTTACCTTGTAAGTTGAGCGTAAGGGTCATTTTTTAGGCTAGCCTATTTTCATTTATGAAGAAAATATGCTTATGACATCACCTTTTGCCCGTCTGTCTGTATGTGTGTGTGTGTGCGTATGGCTGTGTGTATGTTCCCCCCCCCCCCTCTAATAGTCTACAATCTAAACGGCTGGTGAGATTCCAATGAAACTCGGTGAGGACATAGGCCTAGTCTAGTACTATTTTTCCCGACCCCGACCGTGGCCTTCAAATTGTAATACGTTTCACCAACCCAACATGGCGACTATGCGAAATATTTCACCGGCATTCTATATCTCCGAAGGGGAGCGTGATGGCGCAGTGGCTTAGCTGCTCGTCTTCCATCCGGACGGTCGGAGTTCGAATCCCGGCGACAGCGGGGTGGAATTTTCACCTGAAAAATAACGTGGTGCCAGGAAGGGCATCCGGCCTTAAATCCCTAGCCAAAACCAAAATTAGCCTGGTTGGCTCCGGCGACTCCAATTAATTGGAATGAGCCGAAGAAAGAATTGAAGAAAACTATATCTCCGAAACTACAACTGACATCACCATGACATTTTGTACGGTGAAAAAGGGCACTAACAAAAGTTCACCCGTGCAATTTCAGAAAACTTTTAAGTACAAAACGAACATGGCGGCCAAGCGAAGTTGAAACATTTAAATAGACTTTTCTCACTATTTAACCTTTATACAAATTGTAATGCACTGACATCTAATTTAATTGAATTGTTTACAGAACATCAAGGTGGCGGCTGTGCAAAATTTTTTAATGAAGTTTTCATTTCTTGTGTCCTAATCATACGATCGACGCCAACGTTTGAATTATGAACCTATGCAATAATCTGCATCTAACAGTACATAACTCTATGGCCTAGATAAATAAAAATCCATCATTGCGACCATCCGAAATATTTAGACAGTTCTCAATATCTACTAATATATCACAGCAATCAAGCTGAAATTATGTATGTTGATAAAGGCTATTTACATTAGTTCACCTATGGGACTTTCAATGAGCACAAATCTAACATGGCGGCGACGCAAAATTTAATAATTTAAATGAACGTTTCTCGTAATTTAACCATCTGAGTGGAGTGAAATTTGGACGGTAAATGCCTATACGAATTTTAATCCACTGACTTCTAATTTATTTCAGTTGTTTTCATAACCTCAAGATGGCGGCTATGCGAAATTTTAAAATCTCGTATTTTTATTTCTCGTGTCCTAATCATGCGATTGAAGTTTGAGTAATAAACCAAAGCAATAATGTTCATCTAATAGTACATAACTGTATGGTTTACATGTATGAAATTCCAATAAGGTTACCATCAATATCTAGGAATGTATTACAGCAATCAAATTTAAATTATGTATGTTGATAGAGGCAAACATAAAGAGGATATATGAACATAGGCTGTTTAGATCTTCACGGAACTACTTGTTATTACTTATAATTTAACTTGCAAGTTGAATGTAAAGGTATTTATTGTTTTACTTATAGAATTAGCAGAAAGAAGCCTTACCTTATAAGTTGAATGTTAAGGTATTCATAGTTTTACTTATAGAATTAGCAGAAGCCTTACTTTATAAGTTGAATGTAAGGTCATTTTTGTTTTACTTATAAAATTAGCAGGAGCCTTACTTTATAAGTTGAATGTAAGGTCATGTTTGTTTTACTTATAACATTAGCAGGAGCCTTACTTTATAAGTTGAATGTAAGGTCATTTATGTTTTACTTATAACATTAGCAGGAGCCTTAATTATAAGTTGAATGTAAGGTCATTTTTGTTTTACTTATAACATTAGCAGGAGCCTTAATTTTAAGTTGAATGTAAGGTCATTTATGTTTTACTTATAACATTAGCAGGAGCCTTACTTTATAAGTTGAATGTAAGGTCATTTTTGTTTTACTTATAACATTAGCAGGAGCCTTACTTTATAAGTTGAGTGTAAGGTCATTTTTGTTTTGCTTATAAAATTAACAGAAGCCTTTTTCAAAGAAAACTTCTATTCAAATGTTCAAAAATATTATTGATGAAATATAAATTAAGACTTTCGTCATTTGTTCGTACATTTCTCGTCCTTTTTTTTTCTTTTTTTTGTTCACCCCCCAAGCATCTCAGGAAACTACAGCGTTATATTTACAGTAATTGATGTCCCTGAGTCTCTAATGATGCGTTCATTGCTTCATTTCTAGCCTATTTTCGTTTATGAAAAAATAGGCTTATGAGATCACCTCTTGTCCGTGTGTATGTGTGTGTGTGAGTATGTATTTGTGTGTCCCTATTAACTTCTAAACGGCTGGAGAGATTTCAAGTAACCCGGTAAGGTCATAGTACTATTTTAGTATATTATCCCGAACGTGCCCTTCAAATTCCATTTCGTCTCACCAATCCAACATGGCGGCTGTGCGAAATATTTCACCGGCATTCTAGATCTCCGAAACTATTACTGATATCATCCTGAAATTTTTACGGTGATAACCGGCAGTACTAGAAGTTCACCTATGAGACTTTCAAAAACCTGTTGAGTACAAAACGAACATGGCGGCCAAGCGAAATTGAAACTTTTAGATAGACTTTTCTCGCGATTTAACCATCCAAACACAATGAAACTTGGTACAGCAAATGTTTTTACACATTGTAATGCACTGCCATATAATTTAGTTCAATTGTTCACATGACCTAAAGATGGCCGCTGTGCGCAATTTGAATATTACGTTTTTATTTCTTGTGTATGAATCATGCAAACGAAGAGAACGTTAGAATAATGAACATATGCAACAATAGTCATCTAACTCTATTGCTAATATATTTCAAAATACAACATGGCGACCATCCGAAATATCTATACGGTTATCAATATATACGAATCTATTACAGTAATCAAACTGTAATTTTCTATGTTGATAGAGGCAATTAGCATAGGCTAAGTAGGATATAAGAAAATAGGTTGTATAATTCTTCATTGATATACTTGTTATTGCTTCATTTATATAAACGGTAAATTGTGCCGAAATCAGAACTACTTGGCATTGCTTTGTGATTACGAAATACAGTATGTTGACGCTTGACGGCCCCATAAATCTAAGCTTGGGATAAACTCTCCCCAATATGTGCTATACTTAGTAACTGACATCTCACCATCAACCCTCGCTCGTTAGTGCTACGCAGTCGATCTAACAATCCTCACGAACCATTATGTTGCATCACGGCACAGATGTGAAACTCTCGCGGAAGTTTTTATCTGTATCCGCAGACGTCTTCCGCAGAGCGCTTGATCGATACACAAGGGTGTAGCAGCTCAAATCTCATGGCTGTACACTTCTGGCATGACACAGTACTTATTTCATTTACACATTTTTCCTGACAAGAAGAAATAATATACGGTTAGAATGAGCCAATAATAATAATAATAATAATAATAATAATGATAATAATAAATATGTACATGTGAAACGAGACGGACCAACCGCGTCATTATTTACTTTCAGAGGAGTAAAAAATAATTTCTTTGTTCATTGAACTGGATAGAGATCACATAGAATTGGCAGATAAAAGAGTAAATGAAGTTGGAGACATCGGTTACTTAGGAAGCAAAATAACCAGTGATGTACGAAGCAAACAGGTTATTAAAAGTAGGTTAGCTCAGGCAAGAAAAGCATTTCTAAAGAAAATGAATCTGTTGACATCGAATATAGATATAGGAATTAGGAAGTCCTTTTTGAAAGTCTTTGCCTGGAGCATGGCACTCCATGGATGTGAAACTTAAGAGAGTTGAATGATATTGTATTGTGTCTTGTGTCTTAAGTAATAAATGGAGCTGGGCGCTGCCTATTACAGAGCTAGATTGGGACATCTGGAGCTGTCATTGTCATGATTATGGCTGGCCATTTCTGATCAGTTTCCAAGAGCGGGAATTATTCTAGTAATATCTGTGACTTCGGTGGCGTCGTTGTTAGCACGCTGAGAATCTTTGCCCAAGATTGTGTGTTCAAACCCGGCCGAAGTCGTCGGATTTTTTGAGAGCGTTAAAAATTCCTCAGTATGCCTTCCTTCGGAGGGTAAATAAAGCCGGCGGACCCTTGTCATAGATGTTGGCATGTAAAAGACCTTTCCACTATCTAAATTTGTGTGAAGCTAAATTTGTAGGTTAGAATTGATTAACTTTCTAATAAGTTCATACGTTCGTCGCCAGGTGACGGTTGGTGGTGGGATCTAGTAGCCAACTTCACAGCTAGGTGTTGTTGACGGTAGCATTTGGTCGCAAATGTATGAACTACTTGATATTGATCGTCTGCAGTCCTTACCTGAATTACACGTAACACCTACCGCACGTTAACTCCGTCTGAGGATAGACTCTTCGGAGGCACGGACCTGCCTTCGGGCAGAATGCCAATAATAATATTTTTCTACATAACACCTGAATGAATAAAGAATAGTGAGAGTTTCAGAGAATTAGGAAGAATTACTTTTATCTGGACTTTAATGGGTTAATCGGTTGAGTAGATTTTGCGTCAAAAAGTGACAGGACTGTATTTTTAGCCTATTTTCAATTTTGAAAAAAATAGGCTTATGAGATCACCTTTTGTCCGCGTGTGTGTGTGTGTGTGCGTGTGTGTGTGTGTGTGAGGTGTGTGTGTGTGTGTCCCCCCCTAATAAAATCTAATCGGCTGGAGCGATTTCAGTGAAACTCGGTAAGTTCATAGCACTATTCCCGGCGACCTCGACCGTGCCTTTCAAATTTTGTTACGTCTCACCAATCCAACATGGCGGCTGTGCGAAATATTTCACTAGCATTCAATATCTCCGAAACTATTACCGATATCGCCCTGAAATTGTGTACGATGATAAAGGGCACTACTAGAAGTTCACCTATGAGACTTTCGAAAACCTGGTGACTACAAAACCAACATGGCGGCCAAGCGAAGTTGAGACTTTTAAATAGACTTTTCTCGCGATTTAACTATCCAAACATAATGAAACTTGGTATAGCAAATGTTTATAAACATTGCAAAGCACTGGAGTCTAATTTAGTTCAATTGTTTACATAACCTCAAAATGGCAGCTGTGCGAAATATTTCACTGACCTTGTATATCTCCGAAACTATTACAGATATCACCCTGCAATTTTGTACGGCGATAAAGGGTACTGATACAAGTTTACCTATGTATAATTCATAAACCTGTAAAGTACAAAACGAACATGGCGACCAAGCGAATTTGAAATATTTTAATAGACTTTTCTCGTGAATTAACTCTCTGAGCGCAGTGAAATGTGGTACAGTAAGTGATTTTGCAGATTGTAATGTACTGCCATCTAATTTAATTCAATTGTTTACATAACCTCAAGATGGCGGCTGTGCGAAATTTTAAAATTAAGTTTTTATTTCTTGTGTCGTAATCATGCGATCGAAGTGAAAGTTTGAATAATGAACCTAGGCAATAAGTGTCCTTGAATGGTACATATAATAATCCTAAATGGCGAGCTTCCGAAATATTTAGACGGTTGTCAATATCTATGAATCTTTTATAGAAACCAAACTGAAATTTTTATGTTCATAGAGACTATGAACATATGTTCACCTATAGGACTTTCAGTAACCTGGTGAGCACGAATCCAACATGGCGGCGACGCGAAGTATAAATATTTAAATGGACGTTTCTCGCGAATTAACTATCCGAGGGCCGTGAAATGTTGCACGTTAAATGCTTACACAAATGTTGATCCACTGGCATCTAATTTATTTCAATTGTTTGCATAATCACAAGATGGCTGGTGTGCGTACTTTTAAAATCTCGTTTTTACTTCTTTTCTAATCATGCGATTGAAGTTTGAATACCACACGTACACAATCATCTCAATATAATAGTACAAAAATAAAAATCCAACCTGGCGACCATCTGAAATATTTAGACGGTTCTCAATATCTACGAATCTGTTACAGCAATTAAACTGAAATATTGTATGTTGATAGAGGCAATTAACATGAGCAGGATATATGAAAATAGGCTGTATAGTTCTTCACGGAACTACTTGTTCTTAATATATTAACTGTTGAGACCGGCTGTTATTCCGGAGAGTGTGTACGAGGGATAAGTGTCGTGTCAAGTACCCTAGTCTGCCCAGAACATCAGTATACACAGCCTCTGCTCGCTTCGCCTGCCTAATGAGAGGACCATGCAATAACGAGTTCGCATCTCTCAACATTTCACACTGCAATCATGGCTCATTACTACAGAAACAATATATGAGTAGCAGCTACAGTTGCCTCATCAGCTCACCAGTCTAAAATCGTTCACTCACTATTCATCACTAAACTTGTGATTTCCCAGTCAAAATGGACATATCATTTTATATAGAGTGTTAAAAAACAAGTATTCGATATTTTAGGAAGCGATAGTAAGCATCCAAACAAGATATATAGCAAAAGTGTGGTGCTTTTCAGTCGGTCAACACGATTGTACCCAAATGAGATGGGTTATTCCCAAATCCTGAAAAAAATACATGAGATTAATAAATACACTTGGATGACCAGTTTCAATCGTCAAGTGATCATCATCAGATCCATTACACTTAGACTAAGTCTTAGAACCTTTTCCTAACAGTTAAAAGGTTTTCAAGAAGAAATTAAATGTTGCATGCAGGGAACACACAGATATTATGGAGAGAAATTGAGATATACAGCATGTAAATATCTTGTTACCACGAGGTTTTGCCTGACTGTAACAGTACCTATTAATAAATAAAATAAATAAATAAAATCTATGTCTGAAAATATTTACAATACGAGCACTTATTTAGTTGCAGTATTCGTAGGGACAGGAAAAATTAGCATCTATTTTCTTCAAAATTAGCATCTATTTACAAAACAAGAAGTTCCGTGACGAACTAAAGAGCCTACTTTTCAAAAAATTTAAGATTCATGCCAATGACTAATCTATATGGATCTATCTAGAATAATGACGAAATTAAGTTGGTAATATCGACATTTCTAATTAGTTCGAAATACTGTATACCTGGCATAATGTAGCCTAATAGAGTACTACAGTTGGCAGCCCTGGTGACTGAATATATTCTTAGTTCCATCTATTTTCTTCAAAATTAGCATCTATTTACAAAATTAACAAGTAGTTCCGTGAAGAACTATACAGCCTATTTTCATATATCCTACTTATGTTAACTGCCACTATCAACGTACAAAATTTCAGTTTGATTGCTGTAATAGATTCGTAGATATTGAGAACCGACTAAATATTTCGGATGTTCGCCATGTTGGATTTTATATATGTAGGTCCTAATGTTATGTACTGTTGCATGAAGATTATTGTGTACGTGTAGCATTCAAACTTCAATCGCATGATTAAGACACAAGAAGTAAAAACGAGATTCTAAAATTTCGCACAGCTGCCATCTTGTGGTTATGGAAACAATTGAACTAAATTAGATACCAGTGCATTACAATGTGTATAAACATTTCCTGTACCAGATTTCATTGCGTTTGGTACATTAAATCGCGAGAAAGGTCTATCTAAAATTTTCAAATTCGCTTGGCCGCCATGTTCGTTTTGTAGTTAACCGGTTTTTGAAAGTCTTATAGATGAACTTCCAATAGTGCCCTTTATCTCCGTACGAAATTTCAGGGTGATACCGCTAATAGTTTCAGAGATATAGAATGCCGGTGAAATATTTCGCACGTCCGCCATCTTGTGGTTATGTAAACAATTGAACGAAGTTAGATGTCGGTGCATTACAATGTGTATTAACATATACTGTACCAAGTTTTATTGCGTTTGGTTGGTTAAATCGCGAGAGACGTCTATTTAAAAGTCGCAAATTCGCGTGGCCGCCATGTTGGCTTTGTAGTTACCAGTTTTTCAAAAGTTACATAGATGAACTTCTAGTAGTTCCCTTTATCACCGTAATATATTCCAGGGTGATATCCGGAATAGTTTAGGAGTTATTGAATGGTGGTGAAATACTTCGCACAGCCGCCATGTTGGATTGGTGAGACGTAACAATATTTGAAGGGCACGGTCGGGGTCGCCCGGAATAGGGCTATGAACTTACCGAGTTTCATTGAAATCGCTCCAGCCGTTTAGATTTTATTACGGGTGGACACACACACACACCTCACACACACACCCACACACACACACACGGACAAAAGGTGATCTCATAAGCCTATTTTTTCAAAATTGGAAATAGGCTAAAAATTATCACTTTGTAATATTATTTTAACGACTCCAAGTTTATGAAGTGCAGTAGTTGTCCTCAAACGAAAGCATTGTCAGTAGTTCAGCATTGCTTTCTTTCAAATTGCACAGTCTGTCTGTAGCCACTGTGTTGTAATGGGACAATACACGCTCGCTATCTACATTGTTCGTTGGGGGGTCCACAAAACAGTATTTAGCAAATATGCTGAACGCTGTCTGAACTGCAGTTAATGCAAGCATGATTCCCAATGTAAATATCGATTTAAGTCAGCAAGCAGCGATCGATCGACTACTTTTCTATATATATCGATCAGAGCCATAAGCTAAAAAAAAAAAAAAAAAAAAAAAAAGAGCGGTCGAAAGATTTATGCGTCATATTTGCAGTAATTCTCATGATTTCGCCGAAATATGTAGTTTGTGCCAGTAAAAGAACACATTTTTGCAGAATTCGCACCAAAATCGCATATTTGTACTAATTTCGCATTTTTGTCAAAATTCGCAATTTGTCGCATTTTTAATTTAGGTACCACAGCGCTTCAGAACACTTTAAAACTATTTAAAAATGGTTTTAATACATATTACAAAAATTCTCATTTATCGCAAATGCGAATTTTTCCGGTCCCTAAGTATTAGTAATACAACTCGCCAATATTTGTTAGTTGTAGACTATGTGATGTTTCGTTGAGATACTGGAAGTGGTGATTGACCTCCGGAATTCGCCTGTTTGGATTGGAGTGACTGTGGTTGTTGTAAATGGTCAATTCTGATTGTACTGTATTGTACAGGCTACTTATCTGGTTAGGGTCTTGCGCGGTCCTGTTGAGAACAGTTCACTTGGACACTTATAGCACTAAAGTTAAAGTTCCACCACTACACTGAGAAACATCAAAACCATTCAAAACATAAGCACGTGTATCCACCTGTACAACACACTAGTCAGACCGAAACTAGAATATGCTAGCATTATATGGAGTCCTAGATGCAAGACATATACCTCAGTGATTGAAAACACACAAAATAAATTACTAAAACATCTAGATTTTAAAAGAACATCCAACTATCCTCACATGATACCATACCAGGCACTGCTAATACATTTTGATGTAGACAGTTTAGAAATACGAAGAAAAATCGATGCTATGAAATTCCTTTTCAAAATTATAAACAATTCGATTGATGATTCCGAATTCCTTTCTCTCTTAAATTTCCATGTGCTACGCATCAATTCAAGGAACAATATCACATTTGAAATTAAAAGGACATCTGCCCACAAATATTCACAGCTGAACAGACTATGTAATATTTTCCAAAGTGTTGCTCAAATAAATAATACCATAGATTTTTAGTACTTACTTGACAGTATTTTTGCTGGAATTTCTAACAACTCTCCAGAAATAATGTTTCAAACCTTGCAAATGGTAAATTATGAATTCCTACCAATGTGTCATTCTACCTAGCCAACCGTGTATTACACATGTATTATATTCTTTTAATTTCACACCTAATTATTTTAATTAGTTTTATTTAGTTACTGTTTAGTTCAAGTTAGTATAAGTTACGAGATAACATACTGTGTAATCTTTATGCCACTGTAATTGGGGTGAAAATCCTGTTGTGCGCAAATAAATAAATAAATAAATAAATAAATAAATAAACGATAGATATGTTTCTTAATGCATTTTTCATTTGCGAATAGACGACTGAGAATCACGCTACAATTTCATCTTCGTCTAGGCTTCTTCTTCCTCCAGTATTCCTTCATATGGACGCTGTGCTGCTCCTTCTGTTCATTCGTCCAGGTTCTTCCTGTCTTCGCAGTTCTTCCGTCTTAAAGCCCTTCCAAATTTTGAATAACGGTCCGAAATATATCCCTCTCTAACATCCGAACTTTCTGAATGTTGGACCTTCCATGATCTTGACGAAATTCCCTAATTCTTCTTGTTCCATAGGTAGTCGAATTTCTTTTTTTGGTTATTCTGGTTTTGTCCATTCTGTAAAAGTGTCCGAGAATTGACAACCTCCTCCTGTTCACGGTTTCTGAGATTTTCTCCATATCTTTGTAGACTCCATTGTTGTTCCGAAGTTTCCAGCTGGTTTCAGTCTGGACTGCTCCCATGATTTTCCGAAGTATTCTTTCTAGGATCTCCAGCTTCTCCAACGTGTAGGATAACGAGAGGCATTTGCTGGCATTTAAACACTATGTTTTAACCACAGTGTTATAGTGCTTTATCTTGGCCTTCCAAGAGATGCACCTCATGTTGTAGATGTTGTTAGTTAGCCCGTAAGCTCTCTCCATTTTTGAGATCCGATCCCCCACAGGAGATTTCTGTAGTCCGTTGTCTTATATGGTCTCGCCGAGGTATTTGAACTTTTTACCCTTTCAATTCGTGCAATCTTTGTTTCAGGAAATTTTGGTCTATGTTTGTCATTCATCATGAATTTGGCCTTCTCTTTTGAGATCCTAAGCCCAGTCTTCCCTGTGATATTTTCATGGAAGTTGATCTGTATGGCTGCTTCCTCTAGGTTTTCTTAAAGTATCGCAACATCGTCAGCAAAAGCCAAGCAGTTGACTTTGACACCTCCCGACTTTCTTCGTAGGCAGATCGGACTTTGATTTTCAAGTTCGGAATTCCAAATTCTCACAATTTTCTCTAGGACACAGTTGAATATTGGTCTCTTATATTATAATAATTTATGTATTGCAGACAATGGCCAGTATGATAAGATAAACATCAATTTTCTTCACAATAGTTCACAATGGATCTTGTTCTTTTGGAACAATGTAGCAGATGATACTTGTGACACTTAGCACCACAAAGTTCACAAAAGCACTTGTCATCCGGTAAGTGTACAAGTTTTCATTATGATTCTGTTCCTCCCACCTATCAGAGCTCAAGAAACAGTTGTGTGGCCAATTAGGTGAGGATAGCATCGCACCTGCGCACACTTCCATCGCCCCTATTTTGAATTTCACTGTGTGGCGAGTGTCATAGTGAGGTATTCCAGGAGGCCATGGTCAAATACAAGGTATTCTCTGCGTCTCATGCGCTCTGTTCAGTACATAAGACTGATGAATTCTCGACAGATATTTATGGAAATTATAAACATGCTCGTGTCTTAATTATTGCCATTATAGGCTCGTTGCATAATGTACTATTGTTTTACATAGCCTATCCGGTGATGGAATCCATGGACCGCAAACCGCGTCACTGTGTGTCTGAGTGTGTAAATTACTTTTCATACATTCATTATTCATCATTGCATCAGTGCAATAGAAATCCTCTCTTATATTATTTCTTTCGAAATCTTTCTGTACCTCTTAAATCCAGCTAGTCGTTGACCTTTACTCCCAAACGTACCTGAATATCCTTTTTGTTAATCTGGAATCATCCATTCTGTAAATATGTCCAATACACGCGCCAGCCTGTCGATACCAGACCCTTAGCCGAGAAGATATATCTCCAAGGAAATATTTTTCAGATAGTAATAATAGAGACGTTCACTGGAATGACGGACACAATTATTATTATTATTATTCTCTTTACACCAGGAAATCAGATGTACGTGTGGATCTTGTTTATGTTTTATGTGGCGTGCATGTGAAGAAAGAAACAAGTGGGAGTTGGACAGATTGAAGAGCAATTCCTTGCAGCGAATTTATTGCTGCCGTCAGCATTAACTCTACGGCTAAGGGTCTGGTATCGACTGGCTGGCGCGTGTTCCATATCGATTACAAGTAAGACACCAATAATCCCTAGAGGATGACTCGTTCCGAGAAGAAATGTCTCCAAGGAAATCTTTTACAGGAAGTAATAACAGAGACGTTCATTGGAATGACGGTCAAAATTCTAGAGTAGTAACACAAATGTTTCCTAGCTAAAACACAGTGCAATTATTGAATAGAAGAGATATTTTATGAAAATTACTTAAGTCAACTGGAATTTTGAGTCTGGATTCTGTAAGTCTGATTTTGATTTTTCATGCCTAATGAAAGAAAAAATAGTTTTTTCTAATAAAGTTATGCTTCTGTAGCTACCACAACGAAATTCAAATTTGAAGGAAATCCTCTGTTTTTATAAATTCAAAAGAAAACAAACGTTTTATATATTTACATCACGTTTATTTACAAAACATAGTTAACATTAATCTACAAATCCAAAAACACAGTACAATCAAGCTTTAAAAATGAATATTTTATCATTTAAAATGATCTTGCCGACATCATCGTTATGCTTAGGTGTACCGTTATGCGCACGTTTATGGCGTGTATGACGTCATCATGATGTTCAGTGCATATGCACCGAGCTGAGTTTACTCCTGGAGTCTGGTGTTATGCAAACGGAGACGGCGAGTGCGTGACGTCATGCAGCCCCCGCGCGGGAAGCCTAAGTTAAAGGGCAATGGAGTCTGTTGAGTCTGAGTTTACTCCTGGGGTCTGGCGTTATGCGAACGGGGACGGCGAGTACGTGACGTCATGCAGCCCCCGCGCGGGAAGCCTAAGTTAAAGGGTAATGGAGTCTGTTGAGTCTAAGTTTGCTCCTGGGGTCTGGCGTTATGCGATACGGAGACGGCGAGTGCGTGACGTCATGCAGCAGAGTGCAAAGAGTCCTGGGGCTTCGAGCGAAGCGAGAAGCCCTCCTGAACCTTTCTAACATGTGTAGCATTTGTAGCATGCGTCATTTGAAATGATATAAAGTCTAGTCTCTCAGACTGACTGTATCATTTTCTTCAGTGTGCGTACGAACTTTCTCGTATTAGCCCCCAAATGTTCTCATTATATTGCCCTTGATAGCGTTGCATAAAGCCATCACATCTTGGTGGAAACGTTCCCCTTGCTATTCTGAATATGCCACCAACTTATCTTTGAATTGGTCCATTGAGTATGTAACATCTATACTTTAAGGGACATTCTGCAACCCATGCTTTTAAAGTTCTCAAGCAAAGTGGAAATAAGTTCTTTGTAATTCTCAGCTTTCTCGTTTCGAAGGAAGCCATGGATCACTGCCATAAGTCTGTACAATGCCTTTTTCGTGGGTGTTGAGTAATAATTTATTTATCATTGCACTAAGTACATTATGCAACAAGCCTATAATGGCAATAATTAAGGCATGAGTGTGTTTATGAAAGGAGCGAAGCGAGTTTTATAATTCCCATACGAATGTCTTAATTACCATTATAGGCGAGTTGCATACGACTGTTTATGTTCGACGATAATTATTACTATTTTATGTTTAAACATAAATATTCATACATATCTGTCGAGATTTCACCATTTTTATGTACTAAACAGAACGCATGAGACGGAGAGAATACCTTGTATTCGACCATGGCCTCCTCAAATACCCCACTATGACACTAGCCACGCAGTGAAATTTAAAATAGGAGGCAGGTGCGATGCTATCCTCACCTAATTGGTCACACAACTCTTTCTTGAGCTCTAATTGGTGGGAGAAACTGTATCATAATGAAAACTTGTACTATAATGAGCCTCATTATAGTACAGTTTTCTGAAATACAATATTTACATTTCGCCAGGGTCGAACATTAAGTACAAAAGCAAACTTTATATATGGCGTATTTGGTTACTGTTCTATGTAGACAATCAGAATATATGCATTAAATAATAGACTACTGTCGACCAAAATATTATGTGCACTCGAGTTTGAAGGTTGTTTGTGAAGTAACCAATAGACCTACATAAAATCCAATAACATCATCATTTTTGTCGTTCTATTTTACGTTAGTTCATGTAAATTTGGAATTTTTAATTCATATTTTAATATTTTTAATCGCAGTTGAAACACAAAAGTGCCCGTTTTTAAGCGTGTTTCAACCATGCATCACATTTAAGAATTATTATCTCACAAACCCGTCATCAGATCGAATTCAAATTTTAACACAATATACATTGGAATGTAGTATAACTGTATTATTAATTTCAATATTTTGTGTGTTCAAGAACGAAAGTTGTTATCATTTTTGTAAGGAAACTTTTTCTCGGCTCGGGGTCGTTGGAAAATGTAGTTCTTGATCGCGTTGTAATCCTTATACATCAAAAGTTATGCTGTATAACTGTGAAATACGTAAATTAATTCACTTATTTTATATCGGTTTGTATTATTGTATGGGGAATTAAGACATGGTTCACCAGCTAGCCGCACCGGAAAATGCTGTACAGCGTTGCTGATATGGAGCCCATCACTTCCAAGCGAGGCGCGCAATGTCGCGTGATGGAGAAATGTATCGGTTGTGTAGTTGCCAAGAAACTAACATTTTAGACCACGTTATTTAGTTTCTTGGAAACTAACTGATTCAACAAACACTACATATTTTCACATACACATCTCCTCATTTCTACGCTGTTTTTAAGACAATTTTTAATGCTTTATTAACACAATTATTGAAACAGATCTGTTTTTTTTTTTGAAAATTTTACTGTGTGAACTTTTAGTATGGTACTACACAGTTACTCATCATAATTATACCACGCTGAAGAAGGTCAGAATGTGACCGAAACCATTACGGGTTCAATGTAATAAATATTGACTTTAGGTAAGAATAAGTAGTTTATTTACAGTATCTGCAAATCATTAAACAGATGATCCCTGAATCCAATTACCGGTCAAGCTGATTGGGAATAGTAATGTTAGTTGGTACTCTCTTCCCTTGTCGAGTGCAGGAGCGCTGTGTGAAATGGTGCATGCATTTTGTGACATGTCAGGCGAGCCTTTGAGCTTCAGCTTTGAGGTGATCATTATCTTGTCAGGGAGTAAACAGCAAGTAGAACAGCGCTTGACATAGGCCAGCGATTTTTTCCCAAACTAATACCCCGATAGAACCGCTCCAAACAGCAGAATGGATGAACAGGTTGACTGTGCAGCCTTTAGAATGGCAGGTTGTCACCTCCACTCCGTCCTGGCGTCGGTCATGCTGCTTGCCTCGATTCTCGATCAATGCATGCGAGACTTTCGGAGTGAATTGTTATGATCGTCTCACGTTAACTACGAGCTTCCTTCCCTCATTCCTTCGTTGATTCCTTTCTTCCCTCATTCCTGCCTTAATTCCTTTCTTCCCTCCTTCCTTCCATAATTCCTTTCTTCCCTCATTCCTTCCTTTCCTCATTCCTTCCTAAATTCATTCCTTCCCTCATTCCTTCCTTAATTCTTTTCTTCACTCATTCCTTCCGGAATTCCTTCCTTCATTCCTTACTTTCCTCATTTCTTCCTTTCTTCATTTCTTTCTTCCCTTATTCCTTCGTTCCTTTCTTCCCACATTCCTTCTTTCTTTCCCTCATTCCTGCCTTCATTTCATTCTTCCCTCATTCCTTCCTTCATTCCTTTCTTCCCTCATTCATCCTTCATTTCTTTCTTCCCTCATTCCTTCCTACATTCCTTCTTTCATTCTTCCCGCATTCCTTCCTTCCTTGCTTAGTTTCCTCCTTGCATAATTTCTTCCTTTGTTAATTCCTTCACTCTTTCCTTCCTTCATTCCTTACAGACATGTATTATCACACACCACGTTTAACATACCGTTAAATACTTTCTTGACTTAAGCAATTCTTGAGCTTATATACTGTAAGCTAAATGTTGATATTGCTGAGTAATTACTTTGCTATGGACTTGATTTTATGTACCCACTCAATATCATATAACGTTCCAATATGTGGCGGACGATTCATTCATCGTACTAGTTTATTTTCAACATTCTCTATTATCGGATCAATTGATACCTAATAACAGGCGTACATCTTAGATGATGACACAAAAGCATTCTTTTTACAATACAATACTAAAGCATTTCAGTAATAGCACTTACATTATACCAAGCTTCATTTATATCAAATTATTCCATAACACGTTTGAGGAATTCACATGTGCTCCATCAATAATATACTAAAACTAACCCGCAATCGCAAGAAGAAGATGCGAGAAATAAAAAAGACGAGGTTTTAAAACTTCCTTCGATTCCATCTTATTGAAAACAATTGATAATTATTAGATGTCTCTATAGTAAGCTCTGAATAAAGATTCGCTGTGCCAAGTTTCATTGGGCTCAGATAATTGGAACAGTAGAAAATAATGTTATATTGAATGAAAATCCACAGCCCGCTTCTAGTCTCCGACCGGGTCAGGAATGGAATGAATGAGGCCCCCATCTAGCGGCGAGGATATGAACTGTGCCAGCTGCCGAGGCCTGACGCACTCCTCTGGGGCAATGATTAAATGAATGACAGATGAAATGAAATGATAGTGGAGAGTGTTGCTGGAATGAAATTTGACAGGGAAAACCGGAGTACCCGGAGGAAAACCTGTCTGCCTCCGTTTTGTCCAGCACAGATCTCACATGGAGTGACCGGGATTTGAACCACGGACCCAGCGGTGAGAGGCTGGCGTGCTGCCGCCTAAGCCACGGAGGCTGAAATGTTATATTAAATATTTGAAAATCCCTTCACTGCCATGTTGTTTTTGTGATTCTCAGCATTTGGAAAGTCACATATACAAGGTTAACTAAATATGTGGGGAAGCTCCGGGTATTCGATAGAGGAGCTTGTAACACGGAAACGAAAGCACATACACCATATGTTTACAGGACATGTTTTGCTCGTTGTCAGGTCCTCTATCGAATTACCGGAGCTTTCCCACATATTTAGTTACACCTGTATATACTTGCTTAACAGTCCTCTACCGGGTGAGTTACGACGAGGCTGCAGGCAGTCGCTCACATCCGGGAGGCGAGGAGGTTCGAATCCCACCGCCGGCAAACTTGAGGATGGTCTTCTGTGGTTTCCCAGCTTCCTTCCAGGCAAATGCCGTGGTTGGTCCCTAACTATAGGACACAGCTGCTACCTTCCAATTCCTCGTCCTTACATTAACACTTTCCTCCCCAGCAACACTCCACACGGTACTTGTAGCTGACCCCATGGGCGTCCGCATAGAAGCAGCTACAAACTCTGGCGAACCGAACATGTCCTCGGACACTCCCGGCACTATAGGCCATACGCTAAAAAATAAAATAAAACAGTCCCCCTAACACCATACAAAATGTCAGTTTGTTTGCTTTAGTTTCGGAGATATTGAGAAATGGCGAAATATATACTGTAGCATGGACGCCATGTTGGTTTGATGTATATACTGTATAAGCTATATCATGTTATTTTGCCATCAGATGAATATTATAATCGTGGCTCATTATATCAACCTACAATTCTATCGCTTGTTTAGGAAACGAGAAATAAAAACGTAAATTTATAAAATTTGCACAGCCACCATTTTTAGGATCTCATAAAAGAATGTATTAATTTAGACTCAAGTATATTGAACCATGTATGAAACGAGAAATGAAAACGTAATTTTAAAATAATTTGCACAGCTACCATTTTTATGTTCTCAGAAAAATTGAACTAAATTTAGACGCCAGTATATTAAACCATTTATGAAGATTTACCGTGCTAAGTTTCACTGCGGCGTGATAATTAAGTTGCGAGAAAAATCCATAACTGTACCCTATTAAAAATTTCGCGTCACCACCATGTTGGTTTTGTGCTCATCAGGTTATTGAAAGTCCCATAGGTGAACTTTCGTTAATAGCCCCTATCAGCATACACATTTGAGTTTGATTGCTGTAATATATTCGTAGATATTGAGAACCATGGCCACCATATTGGATTTATGTTCCATTATGAAGATAATTGCGTAGGTTCGTTACACAAACGTTCACTTTGATCGAATGATTAGCACACACTAGAAACACAATTGATGTGTAACATCTTTCCACTCGGTAGCTGGACATTTTTGTGGGAGTGATTTTGGAAAAGGGACGGAAGTGGATGGAACGGAAATGGATGGGACGGAAGTGCATGGGACGGAAACAATGAGCGCGTGTGATGGCGGAAATCGGTACAACGACGTACTGTAGGCCATGTGGCTATGGGGAATGTACATGTATATCGCATACAGTTTAGTTCAAGGTTTGGAGACCCCATTTAAGATATTCCTACAGTAAATCATCTTCATGTTTGAAAATATTCATTTTATCATATTTGCTGAAAACAATTACGATTTATTAAATCTTCATACTTTTGCTATATTCTTATTTAATGTAAGCACTCGATGTACTGTCGCCATGTGGCTATGTGGAATCTATATCGCATCAACAAACACTCCAAACAACGTGGGAATTCAGTATATTAACACCGACTACTAACAATGATTGAAACTTCGTTGGTCTAAACATATCACTGGAAGAAACACATTCAATACAGCTTCCGCACACCTAATTTTCAATCGCGCCTATAATTGGCAGTGCGCTGATCGGCAAAACGAGGCCATTTTCAATAACATCGCTGGCATGGGTTCACTAACTGGCCGGTATAGAGTGCAGCTCGCATTCATTACGGTCAGGATTTGGCACTGGAGTTTTACTAGTAGTTATTTCAATAACCAACAGAGTTCACTGTCAACAAGGGATTTGCGCTCCCGGGACACACATAGTAGGATAACATGTCACATTTTACACATCATTTGCGACTACTGTATGGCTCGTATATATATATATATTCAATTTCGCACAACCTCCATGTTGAGTTTATGAAAACGATTGAATTAAATTAGATGCTAGTAAATTAAATCTTATGTAAATATTTAACGTACCAAGTATCACTGCGCTCGGAAGATTAAATAGCGAGAAATGCCATCTAAAATGTTTTCTTCACTTGGCCGCCATGCTGTTGTTGTAAATACAGCAATTTCAAAGTGTCACATAGCGGAACTTACCATAGTATTCTCCATCATCATACAAAATGTCAGGGTGATATCAGTAACAGTTTCGGATATATAGAATGTCGGTGAAATATTTCACCTGGCCGCCATGGTATGTTGGTGAAACGTATTAAAATCTGAAAGATACGTCGGGGTTGGACAAAGTGGCACTATGTTCTTACTGAGTTTCATTAAAAACAATCCAGCCGTTTAGATTTTATTAGACACAAACGCACACGGACAATAGGTGTTACCATAAGTCTATTTATTATATGATGAGAATAGGCCAAAATGCATAATAATAATACACACATACAACTAATAATTATACATAATAATAATAATAATAATAATAATATAATAATAATAATAATAATAATAATAATAATAATATAATAATAATAATATAATAATAATAATAATAATAATAATAATATAATAATAATAATAATAATAATATAATAATAATAATAATAATAATAATAATATCGTATGGCCCCGGGTGCCAGGTGCAAGCTTTGTTAATTGACGCCCAGAGAGCAGCTTGCTTGACGAATTTTAACGAATTTTAAGGAGGTTAGATATCTAAGCTCCTTGACACTAGCGCTTTCTAGTAGAGAAAGGAGGAATTTTGTGTTGGCGGAAAATCCCGAGATTAATTTTGCCATTATGAACACGGCCTACTGAATTCAAATGGGTTCTTTAACATGCCAACAACGTATGACATGGGTACCGTGATTTTTGACGCCTTTCAAAAATCACTTACTACGGTCAGGAGAGAACCTGCAAACTAGGGGTTGGTAGTCTGACACGATAACCACTCACCCACCGTGTGAAGCAATAATATTATTAATAACACAGAATAATTCATTCATTCATTTCGTATAGGCCATCTATGGATCGCGTCATTCCAACTGTGTCTTACTGGATTTGATGATTGCCCTGTACGCCCGCATTCGTTCTCGGTGGACTTCCTTCCGTTCCGGGGTCCAAATCTTTCCCGTTTTCAGCTTCGATTTTTCTTGGAAACCTTTGCAAGCTTGAAGTTTCCTTTTGAGTGGGGCGCGCTCCTGAATGTCTGTTGGTGTAATCCCCACTTCTTTAAGATCTTTATCCAGTTCAATGAACCAGGCCCATTTTGTTTTCCTCTCCTGAAAGTAAATTATGTTGCGGTTGGTCAGTGTCGCTGGGCTCATTCGTTTCACATGTCCAAAAAAAAAAAAATGTTATCCTCTTCCGGATGACGTCACTTATCTTCTCCACATGAGTATATAGTTCATGGTTATGCCGTCATCTGTATTCCCCATTGTTTAAGATGGGACCAAATATCTTTCTCAAAAATTTTCCTTTCTTTGGCCTCCAGTTTTTCGACCAAGCCTTTTTTGTTCATCGTGAGGCATTCAGAAGCATACAAGACCTTCAGACGGATTACACTGCAGTAATGTTAAGTTTTGCGTTAAAGGATACTATTATTAATACATAAAACTAATAATAATACCATATCTAGAGGTTCACTTTGATGTTTTAGCTTCTGACATACAAGGTTTGTTTCGTCTTCCTGTTAACAACTCCTCGGTATCTACGTCATGCAATAAGCTCCACTGAACAGACTTAAGGCAAATCTGTATTGAAATTAATGAGCAGTGTTCTGGCATTAAGAAGACAGAGCACAAAGCGGTAATTATCAAGAGAATGAGCCTTGAGATGTTCGTAAACGTCTGCAGCAGTTTTTTTTTTTTTGGTGCGCAACATTGACAGCTAAATGATCTATTCACCAGCGACTGCAGTGTCAGCTAATGGCTGAGACTGAACTATTAATATTGTTTTACTAACAATGATACAAAATTAATTAACATAAACAGAGAGATACATAATTTTCTTCTTCGGGGAGTTTTTTTTACTATGTTGAAAATTTGTAGTACTCAATGCCTCAAGAAACTCATCCCAGAAAGCTGAAAGTTCCAAATTTATATCAAACCTCATTTCACTAAGTCCGTTCTGTAGTTCTTAACAAATGAGTTGTTTCATTTGTTTGTAAATCTCTGTCATTTTTTCCTGTGTACTTGGGTGTGTATGTGTGTGTGTAGAATTTATTGGGTAACCTGTGTTATTGTAGTATCTACATAGTACTGTAGGGATTAAATCGAAGTCACAAGGACTTAAGTCAGGGGAGTATGCGGGTTTGTACAGTACTTCCCAACCCCATCGACCGAACAAATCTTCCACAGCTCGCGCTGTATGCGACCGAGCATTGTCGTGCAACATGATGGTTGGTTGCCGCAGAAATGTGGCCTCTTCCTTCGCAATGCTGGGCGCAGGTGGTGCTCCAAAAACGAACAGTAATACTGTGCATTTACGGTCTGCCGTGGAGGAACGTAATGCGATAGGATCACGCCATCACGAATGGCGGCATCACGGGTCACCCCGAGAGTCGAAAGTCCGTCTGACCCCCAGTGCGGTGAAGGTGATGGTGATCCTCGTGTACGAGATGAAGGAACCAACTCGTGGCACTCGCTTCCGGACTGTTTTAGGGATTCGACAGGCTGAAGACAGCTCCATGTACACCATCGACAGAACGGACTCGGCGAAAGGTATATTACGACTTCCACATCACTGGCAACGGGTTCTACACCACTCTGGTGACTACTTTGAAGGACTGTAAAGGTTGCTAACATGTACCACTTGTGTACCTCTTGATAATAAGTAGTTCCCACTACTTAAGTTCCAACCTTCGTATGTAATTAATATGAGGATTGGGTAGGTATCGGCCTTGGCCTTTAGTTAGGAATCATCCTGACATTTGCCTTGAATATAAGTGGGAAACGAAGGAAATCGAGTTCCAGGATGCCTGAGGTGGGTATCAGGTTTGCCTTAGCAGGTTGAGTGTACTCCGTTTTATATGCCCTCAGACCAGAATTGAATTTCTTGGCAGAGCCGGGAATCGAACCCTGACCTTCGAGGTGACAGCCAAGAATGTTAGACGCTACACCACGTGGTGGTTCTTATGAACTGAATTAAGAAAATCCACTATTATTCACACATACTACTCTGACAGCTCGCTACGCTAGAAGTTAGCGATTGACATGCTTTTCAGACTTAAACACATAAGTAGCCTAGTCTACTAACAATAAAGAGCGACTTCAGTGGCGTAGTTGTAAGCATGCTTAGCGTCTATGCCCAAGGTCACGGGTTCAAACCCGGCCGAAGTCGTTGATTTTATGCATTGTTTTTAACATGTGCATAATTAAATGTTTGTATGTTTTTTAACCTAGTCAGACATTATGCAATTAAATTTAGATAATAATAGGTGTATAATTTGTACCTAAAAAAATACTTTCGATGTCAGCTGCGGATGCTGAATATACTGTTTTCCAGCCTAGAACGGAAAAACCAACTGCATTCAAGAATTCACTCATGCGCTGCAGAAGGTGTTTGACTCGGCCCTTGGTATGCGGCCAGGAGGGTTATGCCATTTGTTTACCTCATTGGGATAACCACTTTGCCGACCCCTTGCCAAAGCCTGAGCGGAGTTGAGGAACTCATTTTTGGGTCCCTTGGAGGACCGAGTGGAATTTAGGAAAATCGAGTGGAATTGATATTCGACCTTTAATTCTGTGGACGATCTGATGATGCTGGCTTGATGAACGAAACTAAACATCCAATTAAAATCACCAAATTGTGTGAGAGGGGTTTTATTATGTGTATAAATGAAAAAAATCCACAGCCTGCTTCCAGTCTCCGACCGGGTCAGGAATGGAATGAATGAAGCCCCGATCTAGCGGCGAGGATATGAACTGTGCCGGCTGCCGAGGCCTGACGTACTCCTCTGAGGCAATAATTAAATGAATGACAGATGAAATGATAGTGGAGAGTGTTGCTGGAATGAAATTTTGACAGGGAAAACCGGAGTACCCAGAGAAAAACCTGTCTGCCTCCGTTTTGTCCAGCACAGATCTCACATGGAGTGACCGGGATTTGAACCACGGACCCAGCGGTGAGAGGCCGGCGTGCTGCCGCCTAAGCCACGGAGGCTTCATGTGTATAAATAATTGATGTAATTTATTTCTGGCACTAGGAAATTAATTGTAACTCCCCACCCAATCTAATTAGGTACACTCGTGTTGACCGACTGAAAAGCCTCAGATATTAGATTTTTAAGGAAACACTGAAAAAAAGGCGTTTAATATTATTTATTTTATTTATTTATCGTATGGCTTTTAGTGCCAGGAGTGTCCGAGGACATGTTCGGCTCGCCAGAGTCTGTAGCTGCTTCCAGCGGACACCCTTAGGGTGAGCTACAAGTTCCGTTCAATTTTAAGTAGTTCCAACTTTCGCCACCAGATATCAATGATACCTAGTGGTGAACGTTGGAACTTTGATAGAGCGTTCTGACGAAATCTAACCTAACAAATTTTGCTTTACACAAGTTTAGTCTGTGAAAGGATCTTTTACATGCCATAAATCTATGACATGGGACCGCCGGCTTTACTTCCCCTCCGAAGGAAGGCATACTGAAGGATTTTAACGCTCTTAAAAAATCCGACGACTTCGGCCGGGTTTGAACCCGCTATCTTGGGCACAGCAGTTCAGCATGCTACCGACTACGCCACCTAAGCCGCTGTTTAATATTATAATAGGTATTGGTAAGAGCACAATAACGACCGGCCTATGGCTTGACTCAACAAATAGTGGTGGCCCGAGGTTCGATTCTCCCCCATAACGAATCCTCCTTATCCCCTCCATAACTTCTCCTCTTAAGGCAAACGTTCAGCTACTACCGGGTGCTACAGGATCTTTCACTCAAAATGTGGCCGGCCGCGCCGCAGTGCGCTTGGAGCACAAGGCAACTCACTGAGCTTGGGGTCGAGAGAGCGCCCGTACGAATCGCATGTACTAAACAAGCACACATAATAACACATAATCGAAGTAAAATCATTGTTGGAGAAGATGTTGAAAAATGTCTTCCACCTGCATCTACACATTTCTGGCATCTTCTAAGGAAATTTTCATTCACACGCATTTGTTCATGTACCGAGATAGCCTCGATTTATCTCGTGATAATTAGTTTGAGTTCATCTAGTGTGTTGTTGCATAAACCTTATTTTTCAATTGTCCCAATAAATAAAAATTGAAGCAATAGGCATTAACACTCAGCAAAACTACGTTATAAAATTTTGAAACACAATAACAATTAAACAATAACCTCGAACACAGAAGGGAATTAGGGAGAATAGAGGCGTATATGCGAACATGGATATGAATAGATTAGGCATACTAGGTAGAGAAGTTGAGTTACCTAAGTTTACAGGAAAACAGAATAATCCTATGGAATTTATGAAACTGGTGGAAAAGAAATTCAAGCGTCAATTGGAAGAGGAAATTATTATAAACTTATAACACTTATAACTTATAATAGGCTATAAACGAAATAACGAAGTCAACGTTACTCGTCAAATCGTGCGTCGCAACTGTCTCAGCTCCGTGTTGCAAAGTGCTTGTCTGACCTTCGGCTCGACCTTCTACCTGCAGTGCTGCATCAGCCGTGCGACCGGCCCCACTTTGAGTGAAAGACCCTGTACATTACATTTGCTAGATTGCTACACTCATTCATATATATTTTCTGAATCACAGATTGTGTTCAGCAACAGATTTAAAGCATTTTTGTCAAAATTATAAAGTAGGCTCTTCGTCTCTTTAATGCACTGCCCATGATTCGTGAGGAGTTCATGTATATGTTTATGTTTTGTTTAATATAGTTTTAGTTCTATGTTTTATTGTTAACTGTACGTTAGTTGTATGGGTAACTAGGCTAATGATGTTTTATCAGTTTCCTTATTTTAGTAGTTTTAACTCTTTTTTTCTTTTGCTTTCTCTTACTTACAATAATTTAGATTTACAATTAACTACTTTGTATTTGTGTGTACTGAATTGGGATTATGGCTTGTCCACTAAAATTAAATACATTAAACGAGTATACTGAGAAGGATTCACGGCCCAAGAGTGGTACAGGGAAACTACAGACTAAGATCAAACAAGGAGTTATACGAAAGCGAGGAAGTTTCTACGGACACATGGTCAGAATGGATCCAACAAGGATGAATAAACATTTTCTTTGGATAAAATATTCAATCTGAAGAGCCAGGGGGACTACATCAAGCAGATGAAGGAAGAACTCAAGCGGCTAGGAATCACAGATGAAGACTGTCAAGACAGAAAACAATTCAGGGAATTACTTTCTAACATTAAGGTTCTTGAGGAAGAAAAGATAGAGTACAGGGAAGAAGGATGGACAGTAGAGAGAAAGACGTAAAACTTTGAAAAAATGAAGAAAATGTGGAGGCAGATAGAACGATGAGAAGGAAATGAAGTGATATTTGCGTGGTCGTGAATTTTGGCCGATTGACATGGACATAAATAGATAAATAAATAAATAAATAAATAAATAAATAAATACATACATACATAAATACAAAAATATATAATAAATACATAAATAAATAAATACATAAATAAATAAATACATACATAAATACAAAAATAAATACATAAATAAATAAATACATAAATAAATAAATACATAAATACAAAAATAAATACATAAATAAATAAATACATAAATAAATTACATACATAAGCAAATGCATAAATATATAAATAAATACAAACTTAAATACACAAATATATACATAATAAATACAAAAATAAATACATAAATAAATACATGCATAATAGAAACAGGGTATGGAGCAATATCCCAAGTAGAATTTTTTAAATACCTTGGAGAAATAATTCTTCCTTCAGGATTGGACAGTTTGGCTAACACAGAAAGAGCCTCAAAACTTCATAGAGCATTCAGACTAACATGGGATCACTATAATAAAAGAGTAATGTCACATAATGCAAAACTGAAACACTACAAAACAGTTGTATTACAGATAGTTTCAGCAACACTGTACGAAGAAGACGTTTAACATTTTATGGACACCTCTTCAGGATGGACGATTATAGATTTACAAAAAGGTTATTCAATGTAATAAATTCTCAGAAGTCAAGGATAGCCTGGCTGGATGAATCAAGAGAGGACCTGCAAGAGTTGAACATCGGAGAAAATATTCTGAGAAACCGCAAAGTCTTCAGGACCGCAGTAACAAAGCACAAATTTAGGGTGAAAACTAGTGGCAGGACTGGAACCAAGTGGACAGAAGAACGGAAGAAGCAGCACAGTGACTTCATGAAGAGATTTTGGGAAGATAGGAAGGCGAATATCATCAAGCCGAAAAACAAGTTCAAGCGCGCTCTATAATGGGCAAAACGCAAAAAGAAGAAGAAATGCATAATAATTACAAAAATAAATAAATACATAATAAATACACAAATAAATACATACTAAATACATACATAAATAAATACATAATAAATACATAATAAATACAAAAATAAATACATAAATACATACATAAATAAATACATAAATAAATAAATAAATACATGCATAATACATATATACATAAATAATACATAAATACAGTACATACATAAATAAAGAAATTGAGGAGGCACGGGATTTCTCCTAAACCGACATAGGCACATGAAAATATCGAACATTCAGAGGTAGCAATGAGTGAATACAGACGAGTATCCAAGGATGAATTCACCAATTTAGCTATGATAGTGTTTGTTGATTGGAGGCCACTTCAACGGAAGTGTATTCCTCCTCTAGCTCTTCATATATCATCTGGGTTAAGGATCTGTGTTAACGCGCCTGCAGTGCTACCAACCTGTCATGGAACATGAGTTATTGCCTCCGTGAAACTTGGCGCTCTTTCTTTTGCCGCATTTCAACATTGCTCCAGGTCTATTAGGGATGAAGAGAGCGATTGTGTGCCTCAAATGTACCGGCAAGCAGGAGAGTGACAGATGTGATCATACGAGCTCTTGGTTCACAGCGCTTGAAAACACTCGTGTGTGTGCGTGAATAAGGATAATAATAATAATAGACTAATAATAATAAAAGACTAATATTTTATATTTTTAATGCAGACAAATAGGGTAACAATATTACAATACCGATATTTACATTACTGATCTCGCTCACATCTTGGCATATTCACTTAATGATAAAGTTCTCTGGAAACATATTTCTAAGTGAAACCGATCACAGGCTGCTTACATAGCTTACATTTCCACGTCTCAATTGGGTCGTGAGAGGAGGTAAGGTAAGGTGGTGGAAGCTACGAACAGCCAGTCTCGTGAAGACATGTCTATTCAAGAAAATTTCTCTTGTCCAAGTTCGGTCAATCCTGGCCCCTATGCTATAGAAGTTATCGCATATTTCTTTCTTTTCCTGTGTAGTGTTGTTAGTAAGTTTTCTGATGGGCTGGTATTTGGTAGTGTCAGTAAATTCCTCAAGTTTTCTATGAGAATGGTCTCTTTTGCTAATGTACTGTATATACTAATTTTGACCTGTAGTCTTTGCGACTCCTATCGCCTTCTTTATGTACATTACTTTCACTCTTTCTAGCAACGCAACCACCTGTACTACGAAAAGAACGAGGAGAGCGTGCCCTATTTAGCTAAGTAAACAATGCATACACACAACTGCCAGTTCTCCTAAATACTTTGTTCATATCATTTTAAGTTTTGGCCATGAATAAGGTCTTCTGTATTTCCCTTCCTTTACAGCTATGTTCCAGAAAATCTCAAGGAAACATCTCAAACAGCGATCAGTGCTACACGCTTCTTGATCTGTCCGCCATGTTTCTCCATGGCGAATCCAAGTTTACGCATGCGCGAGAGCCGTAAAGCGTATTTATGTTCGAAATGTAAATAATATATGTGAGAAAACTTTACTATAATGAGGCTCATTATAGTACAAGTTTTCAGTATGATACAGTTTCTCCCACCAATCAGAGCTGAAGAAACATTTGTGTGACCAATTAGGTGAGGATAGCATCGCACCTGCGCTCACTTCCATGGCCCCCTATTTTAAATTTCACTGTGTGGTGAGTGTCATAGTTAGGTATTCCAGGAGGCCATGGTCAAATACAAGATATTCTCTGCGCCCCATGCGCTCTGTTCAGTACATAAAACCGGTGAAATCTCGACAGATATTTATGAATATTTATGTTCGAACATAAAATAGTTACAATTATCGTCGAACATAAACAGTCGTATGCAACTCGCCTATAACGGTAATTAAGACACTCGTATGGACTCGTGTCTTAATTATTGCCATTATAGGCTCGTTGTATAATGTACTATTAAGTAATCACGAGCCCGAATGGTCTCGTGAAATGCATCGACGATAACCATGCATTAACTCTCGTATTTAAGTTAAATAGGAATTATCTAAATAATCGTCAGTAAAGAAATGGTGAAAATGACCCTAAATAGTCTTCCTTTCACCGGAGGTACTCTTTAATCCTTCAATAAACTGCATCTACGTTTCCTGCTTTCAAACAATTTCCTACACTTGCACATTGCTTCCTGGACTATTCACTTCCTTGCTTCTCTGGTTTATCTCATTTTTAGCCTACTTTCGATTTTTGCAAAAAATGAAAGTAGACTTATGAGATCAACACAGGGCGAAAAAAGTGTGTCTGTCTGTGTGTGTGTATGTGTGTGTGTGAGTCTGTGTGTGTGTGTATGTGTGTGTGTGAGTCTGTGTGTGTGTGTGTGTGTCTGTGTGTGTGTGTGAGTGTGTGTACTCTGAATGTCTGTCCCCCCCCTATCAATTCGAACACGGTGAATGCGAATTGAACGAAATTTGGTACAAAGGTAGCACTAGCAAAGGACACCTCAGTGTCATGTTTTATATCTCCGCCATCTTTACTAAAACTGAATGGCGGCCACTCAAACGTTCAAAACGTAAAATCAAATAACGACTAACCAAATCATCCGATCTCTACCAAATTTGGTAACAACATACCTTCGTATAGGATGCGTCATGTGATCAAACTACAAGGTCGTCCGCCATACCATTTCAGGATGGCGGCCGTGCGAATTATGCAAACTTTATAATCCATATCATGGGACCCACCAGTTCCGATTATCGAGCCGAGAATCGTTTTAACTATTCTAAAGGAAGGGGCACGTTCGAAATTAAAAGTTTATTTTGTAATACTATAGTGCAGACGTGATTGTAAAAGGCTGAGCCAATTCAGTAATGAGACAAGATGGCAGCGGATATCTTGTGCCTGACTTATATTTCACTAATTTGAGTATTGCATGCAATATAGCGTACTGACACAAAATAAATAAACGTTGTGTGAAATGCTTTATATATAAATAATATACTCCAGTGATGAAATCGTTTAGTATAAATCATTATTTGCTAACAAGTTCTATGTTCATTTTATATAGAACGATATTCGTTGACACAATTAGCTCAGTGGTAGAGCGTTAGCCTGTCGCTCAAATGCCTATGGTTCAAACCCGATCAGAGCTAGGTTTTTTGCTTGAAATGTTATATGTTTATTGTTTTGTAATGACTCAGATGTTTTAAAATTAAGCGTTATATTGTGCATATTATGGTGTAAAATATATATTTAATTAAAACATAATTCGCCAGCAGATTTACTCGATACATCTAGCTGCCAAAAAGGTAACTGCACGCAGACCTACTTATTAACTTCCAGATTTTATTCAAAAGTTTCTTCTTCTGGCCGCTAGAATGCACTCGCTCTGTTAGGATTATATTGTTCGATATTTCACCACTAGATGTCACGACTAGTCTACGTGGGGCTCCATTGATTACTATACCATTGGCATTCTATGCGCATCGAATTTGAAGAATGACAAGATGATACTACGATACATTTTTACTTTTTATTTTAAAGGGTTTGTAACAGCCTATTGTGCGTTATTTGAAAATGTTAATTGAAGTAAAGAACAAAACGATTTCACATAGTATCTGAACTCTACCGTTGGTGCTAGATCAGGATATTAATTAATACTTTTATTTCAGCCAAATAGCAATCGAAAATATCCACATAGTTGCTATACACACGTCTCTGTAGGGTCATGGAAAGATTTGTTAATTCAATTAGGGTTGTGAAAGTCATACGCAGCCAGACTTGTAAAGACATGCCTCAACTCAAAGTTGGATGTTGCCCGCGTCAGGCCGATTATGTAATAATAATAATAATAATAATAATAATAATAATAATAATAATAATAATAATAATAAATAATAATGTTATTGGTTTTACGTCCCTTTTAACTACTGTTGCTTTTAGAGACGCCGGGGTGCCAGAATTTTGTCCCGAAGGGGATCTTTAACGTGCCAGTAAATCTACTAACACGGCTCCCTCGCATTTGTGCACCCTCAAATGCCAGCTGACTGCGCGAGGATACGAACCTGAAACATACCGTCCAGCAAGCGTGAACGTTACCGCTGAGCCACGCCGCCAGTCCGGTCGATTATGTCTCCAGATCCATAACATTCTTTAGATACTTCTTATCTTTCTTTCTTCAATGATGGTAGCAGTTTTTATCTAGGTTGTGGCGTTTGGTAGAGGTAAATCGTTTCCAAGGTCTTCAACAAAGAATAGTTCTATTATACTCTTTGATAATAACAACGAGTTGTAACTATACTCATACATTTAGAAGAAAGTAGGCTATATGTTCTTTACTGAACATCTTGTTAATACATCTATATTCTTCATTTCCCATTTCATCTCGAGCATTCCGCCGTTAATCCATTAGTTCTAGTAAGTCCTGAGAGATTTTAATTAGTAATAACAAATCCGCCAAATCAATGTTAAATATGTTTCGACCCGAAACAAAGGGTCATCTTCAGCAAATTAAGAAAACGATTGAAGAAACATTATCTAGGGGGAAAATCTGAACCAAAGTAAGTTATCCTCAAAAATAATTCTAAATAGAATTATTAAACATCAACAAAAAATTAATATAAATGGATATCATTACAGAATGCAATTAATATGGAAAATCGTTTATATACCCAATTTAATTCTAAAAATGGAAAGGGCGTATGTATTAACAAAAAGTATCTACAACAAGGAGTACATCTCCTGGAATACAAAAATCAGGCATTATAACACTGTCGTAAAAGCAGAATGTCTCTTTGCCAGTGAATGACTCTCGATGAGCTATAGCCTCGTAAAACTAGAAGTCCTGGAAAGGAGAATTCTAAGAGAAATCATGGGTGCAGTTCGGACTGAAGACGGATGGAAACTGCGAAGCAACAGAGAAGTCTACCAGAACACGAAAAGAATCTCAGAGACTATGCGGAAGAGGAGGCTGACATTTCCTCGGAAATCTATACAAAATGCACAAACCTAGATTAACAAAACAAATAGTCTATTCGACTATCTCTGGAAGTAGAGGACCACTCCAAAGTAGACTAAGGAAGTTAGGAAAGATTTAGAAAAGTTGAACATCACAGAGTCTCAGATGCTAGAAAGAAGTGAATTTCAGAGTAATGTGAAAAATCTGGAAGGGTTTCAAGATGAAGGAAGGCCTAAGGGAAGTGGACGAACTTGGACAGAAGATCAAAGGAAACACGCCAGTGAACGCATGAAGGAATATTGGAGACAGAGGAAACTCCAGGCAAAGGAGAAGAAAAAGAAATAAAGTTGTTGCGTGATCCTAAGTGGTCAATTCGCATGAAAAATAGAGGATTTAATGAACAAGTAGAAATTTAAGAACGAGAAAAACCGATCAAAAATGAATATATGTTAAAGAACTAAGAGCTATTTTGTAATAATCATTCGATATGATATCCTGAGTGATGCAAAGACTTCGATCTATCCTTTCCTTTCCACCAATGTTTTTCTTTGCGTTTTTGTTATTTCATTCTTCAAAAGTGCCCAGTCCTCTACATTGGAAAGGTAAGGATGAAAATATACCTAAATTGAAGGAATCACTCAACAGTAAAAAAGAATGACAAACTCTCAAAAGTTCAATAAAAGGAATGGCTACATATCAAGTGCACAGTGAAATCACTCTTTAGACGAGTCACCATGTTAGTCACCAACTTTCGTATAGGGCTCCTAATTCGTATAAGCTATGCATTAAGCCGGCATCAATGGAACACGTTGTATATCCAAACATATCTCTCGCGCTTCATCACTGGAAGGTGCCGCTGGTTGTGGATAATAATCATTGAAGTACAGGAATATAGAGTTTGGAAAAAACTCCGGACTGAAAAAATCTCTGCAACGAGCTGTAGAAAGAGAATAACAAAACCGTTCATAAAAATCAGCAATGTCAGCGAGAGGTGCGGAGACCCTTCAACTTGACAGAGAGGAAGCAGGAAAGAAAGAAAATGTAAACAGAAAGAAATGACGGAAGGAAGTATGGAAGAACGAAAGAAAGAAAAAAGAAAGAAGAAATGAAGAAAAACAAAGCAGGAAAGGAATACAGAAATTGTGGAGACAAGGAAGAAATGCAGGAATCGAGAGAAAGGAAATAAAAGGAAGCAAGGAATTAATGAAACAAGAAAGGAAAAAAATGAAAAAGAACGAAACAAAGCGAGAATGGACGAAAAAAGAAGGAAAGAAAGGTAAGAAAGGAAAGATCATTGAAAGAAAGAGAGAAGGAAATCGAGAAAGTGAGTGCAAAGAAAGAATAAAGAATGGAAGGAAAGAAGGAAAAAAGGACGCAAGAAAGAAAGGTAGAATGAAAACAAAGAAAGGACGGAAGAAATTAAGAAAGAAAGGGAATGCAAAGTAAATATACAAAAAAGTAAGGAAGTATTAAGTAAATGGAGGAAAGAAGGAAAACACAAGAAAAGATGGAATCAAGAGAAAGGAAATAACGGAAACAAGAAATGAATGAAACAAAAAATATAAATGAATTATAAAAGAAAGAAAACAAGGATGCACAAAAGAAGAAAGAAAGAACACAGTAAGATGTGAAAGAAAACATAAGAAAGAATGAAAGAATAAAATACAGAAAAATGCAATAAATAAAGACAGTAACAAAGAGAGAGAGAGAGAGAGAGGAAAGGACAATGAAAGGAAGAAAGAGAGAGCGAGAGCAATGGAAGAAAAAGAAAGAAAAGAAGGAACGAAGGAAGAAAGATAGAGATAAAGGAAAGAGGTAAGACAAGAAGAAAGGAAGAGAGGAAGAAAGAGAGAACGGAAAGAAGGAAGAAAGAAAGCAAGAATAAAAAGGAAAGAAGCTTAAAAGAGTGAAAGAAATAAATAAGGAAAGAAAATAAGGAACACAGATTGATAGAAAGAAAGAAAGACTGAATAAAGAATGGAAGGTAAAATAAAAAGGGTGGGAATAATGGTAAGAAGGAAAAAAGAAGGAAGGAAGGGAGGGAGGAAGATTGAGGAACATAGCAAAGAAGAATTTTGTTGCTTTAATGTCGTAAAGGCAGAACTTTGATATCAAAGGAGGAGAAATCCATAACCACGAGTCCCATGCTGCAGAACTAATTGGTCACTAGCATTGCGGGGGAGAGGAGGTATTGATCCCGCAGTCTGCAGTTCACGGTTCGAACTCACTGCGTACAGTCTCTTGCGGTTGCGTCCGCAATCTCCCTCACCTGAAGGGGACACCCCTTCGCCCCTCTCGCCTTTCTGTAAGTCAATGGAACTCCACGTGTTTGAATTTCCTAGCTATTGACCCATATTTGTTATGTGTGTCTCATCTCACGTATGACATACATAACACGGTAAAGATACAAAATAAGCACGAATAGGGTAAATAGGTATCAAATTGGCACTTCTTACAAGCCTTGAAATGCCGTTTTGTACGTTTGTTATGTGAAGTGATAAGAACTTAATCATATCTAGTACATTTCCTTATTGACAATCTAAATGAATTTAAGTTGGTATAATAATTTATAATAATTTATTACACCTTAATCAATAATAATTATAAGGTGCGTTCAAAAAGTAATGAGCCGGAGGCTGGAATGCGCAAACCGGTGACTACATCAGCTAATCGTGGCGTGTGTAACGAGGTGTGGTTCCGACCAGAGCGTGGAAGGTCACTGCCCGTCACTAGAGGGCACGCGTGCACGTCACGTGACGATACAAAGCGAGCAGCAGCATACTTCAATCGTCCAACGCTGGCAGTCGCATTGCAAACAGTGACATGGAAGCGTCAACCGAAGAGCATAGGGGTGTTGTCCGGTTTCTGATAGCGGAAGAAATAGGGGGAACGGACATTCATCGCCGAATGTCACAAGTGTACGGTGAATACTGTATATCCCTTGCAAGGGTCAAGGCGTGGCGCAAGCGCTACAGGGAAGGACGGGTGTCGTTAGCCGAAGATGCCCGGTCTGGGGCACCCCCTGCATTACCAATGACAACGTCAAGCTGGTTGATGCACTCATTACCCAGGACCGCCGAGTGACAGTGAACGCCATAGCCGCCGTGATCGCTCCACGACAATGCACGACCTCATACGGCCAACATAGTCACGGTACTCCTGCATAAATTCAAATGGGAGGTTCTCGGCCACCCTCTATACAGTCCCGACCTCTCTCCCTGTTATTAAGCCATGTTTGGTCCCCTGAAAAGGGCTCTGCGGGGCCAACGATTCACCTCGGACGCCAACGTCCAGCTGTACGTGCGGAACTAGTTCACATCGCAGCCCAGGGAATTTTATGAGACAGCCATTCACCGCCTCGTGTCGCAGTGGGACAAGTGCCTCAACAGCCCGGGCCGATACTTCTAAAATACAGGTACTGGTTTCTGTAATTACGCCTCCGGCTCGTTACTTTTTGAACGCACCTTATAAATTAATATAAATTAATTTAAAAAATGTAGCAGTTTTGGCCATATTATGGCCTTCAACAGCGATGTTGTTATAAAACAAGATGTTCAGTAAAGAATATATAGCCTACTTTCTCCTAAATGCAAGGGTATTGTTATAATTCTTTGTCCATTTCGTGAAGTATAATTGATTGTTGGTTGTAGTAGCTTGTTGAAATGCAACGTGATATACGGATATTAAACATGAATACGAGGTGCCCTTTGCTAGTGCTACCTCTGTACAAAATTTCATTCAATTCTGTTTCACCGTGTTTGAATTGATGTGGGGAATCGATTTGCACACATACATGGCCACTTTCTGCAAACGTTTGGGCTGATGACCTTGTAGATTGGTCAAAATATGCTGTTGAAGATTTGAAACTAAATACACTTGTAGATTTCATGGTTTATAGCCAACCTAGAATCACGGTTCTAGTTCTTTAAACTTATTATTTTTAAACTCCTCTTTGATAAGTTTAAAAAAAGGTTGGTTTATGAAGCAATTCTTTTTAAAAATCAAGTTACATGAATACGACGTACGCTATGACTACACAGGACTGGATGCAAGGATCATACGAGCTGATACATATCTTGACGCGCTTTGCGGTCCATGGTTTTCACCACCGTATCTGCATGAGAGACGTCTATCACCAACCAGACGAACTATGCGTCTGCAAATTTTGTAATGGTCCATGCGACAGGTACCACGTGAGGACGTGCAAGTGCAGAGAGGTGTCTCTGACGAAATTTTGAGGAAATGAGACTTAAATTTATATATAACTGCCTCAGAACTAATTGGCCCTTGTGAAAATCTAGTAGGAAGCTGAAAAGAGAGTCTGCTTTTCTCAGCTTGCTGGCTGGTGTCCGCTGCGTCACCCGTCTGTCGTCAGGAGTACACTCTGTTCCCGCAGCAATTGTCACTCACTCACTCACACGATAACAACCATTATTTATTTCACTCGTTACAAACTGTATTAGGTGATTAGAATAATTAAATGACACTAATACGTGTAATAGAATAATATTGTAACGAAAATATTATGAGTATATAGTTCAGCACTGTACTGTTAATAATCAACCATTCTTTCTGCGTGTTGTGGTACGATGCGTTGTCAATAACAAGCACTGAATTGCGTTCCAAATTAGGGATCAAGGTTTCTTTTAACCAACGAATATAATATTCACAGTTCATATATTTGTGGTTGTCCTCACATCTTTTATGTGACTGGTAAATAAGTAGCACGTTGGGAACAACTGGCTGACTGTACCTCTCTGTTATAAATCTGTCACAAGACGCAGCCTTTCTTCCTCCGCTCCCTCTCGCCCCTTCCCAACCCTCTTCTGCATTGCAAGCTGTCATTGAACTTGAGGTAGGCCCGGTGGCCAGCTTCAGTCTCTCACTCACGGGCCAATTTGTTCCGAGGGACTTATACCTACTGTACATTTTGGCCATTGGCTGCACTCATTAAATTATTGTAAATACTGCAGCCATTATTCTAGGTCAGATTAATAAACATATGCATGCAAATATACGTCAAATTTCATGCAGATCGGCGCAGTAAGTTGTGAGATAATGCAGTTAATTTATATGAAAATTAAATTTGAAAGTAATGGCTATCAAAGAAATGTCTGCGAATGTAGATGAATAAAGACTTGATGGATGTTTGCCAATGTTGACTAACTTCAAAAACCCTTATGTTGGAGACATAAAGAAACGTTTTATGATATTCCAATATGTTGAGAATCCAAAACATGAAAAAAGAGAAAATTGATTTTCCTCACCGAAACTTAAGTTATCGCCACCTTAAGGTAACAACTGTCCCAGCATTTGACTGGAGTAGAAGTGGGAAGCCACGGAAAACCACATACAAGATGGCTGAGGTGGCAATCGTTCCAGTTTTGCCTCACGAGGCTGAGTGTACCCCGTTCCAGTGCTCAGACCCCAACTTTTTCAGGAATCAAACCCGGACCTCCAGAGTGACGCCAAGCATGTTAGCTGCTACACCACGAGGTGAAATAAGGAAAGAAAGAAAGAATGAAAGAAAGAAGTAAAGAAAGAAAGGAGATAACAAATTATGTTTATTTCTAAGAATTTATCAGGATGAATGGGGAAGGGGTTAAACCCCATCTGACCCCTTGCAATCACCCCTGGTTTGAACAACTCGTCCACTGGACATATGTTTAGACACAGATTGCTGTAATTTTCGTGTAGGCCTACTTATTATCTTAGAATAATTTAATATTTGAACTGTTCGATTTACTGTACATTAAATAATCGACTATTTGAAATACTCAACCACTTTGAATGTTCGAATGATTTGAACAACTCAAGTATTCGGACATCCCCATTGATCGAGCATTCGGATAATCAAAATATTTAAACGAATATAGAATTGGCGAATATATGAAGTTATCTAATTAATAGAATATTAAAATGATGTGTATAGCCCCAGCACATAAAAATAACCCTCCGAAAGCACCAGGAACCTCGCACCTTGTTACACTCTCCACAAGCTCCAAGATCCTCGCACCTTGCCATACTCTTCACAAGTTGCAAGATCCTCGCACCTTGCTATACTCTCCACAAGCTGCAAGATCCTCGCACCTTGCTATACTCTCCACAAGCTCCAAGAGCCTCGCACCTTGCTATACTCTCCACAAGCTCCAAGATCCTCGCACCTTGCTATACTCTCCACAAGCTGCAAGATCTTCGCACCTTGCTTTACTCTCCACAAGCTCCAAGATACTCGCACCTTGCTTTAGTCTCCACGAGCTCCAAGATCCTCGCACCTTGCCATACTCACCACAAGCTGGAAGATCCTCGCACCTTGCTTTACCCTCCACAAGCTCCAAGATCCTCGCGCCTTGCTATACTCACCACAAGCTGCAAGATCCTCGCGCCTTGCTATACTCTCCTCAAGCTGCAAGATCCTCGCACCTTGCTATACTCTCCAAAAGCTGCAAGATCCTCGCACCTTGCCATACCCTGCACAAGCTCCAAGATCCTCGTACCTTGCTATACTCTCCACAAGCTGCAAGATCCTCGCTCCTTGCTATACTCTCCAAAAGCACCAAGATCCTCGCATCTTGCTATACTCTCCACAAGCTCCAAGATCCTCGCGCCTTGCTATACTCTCCACAAGCTGCAAGATCCTCGCACCTTGCTATACTCTCCAAAAGCACCAAGGTCCTCGCACCTTGCCATACCCTCCACAGGCTACAAGATCCTCGCACCTTGCTATACTCTCTGCAAGGTGCAAGATCCTCGCGCCTTTGCTATACTCTTCACAAGCTGCAAGAGCCTCACACCTTGCTATACTCTCCACAAGCACCAAGATCCTCGCACCTTGCGATACCCTCCACAAGCTCCAAGATCCTCGCACCTTGCGATACCCTACACAAACTCCAAGATCCTCGCACCTTGCTATACTCTCCACAAGCACCAAGATCCTCGCACCTTGCTTTACTCTCCAAAAGCTGCATGATCCTCGCACCTTGAGATACCCTCCACAAGCTCCAAGATCTTCGCGCCTTGCTATACTCTTCACAAGCTGCAAGATCCTCACACCTTGCTATACTCTCTGCAAGGTGCAAGATCCTCGCGCCTTTGCTATACTCTTCACAAGCTCCAAGATCCTCACACCTTCCTATACTCTCTACAAACTGCAAGATCCTCGCGCCATGCTATACTCTCCACAAGCTGCAAGATCCTCGCACCTTGCCATACCCTCCACAAGTTCCAAGATCCTAGCACCTTGCTATACTCTCCACAAGTTCCACAAGCTCTAAGATCCTCGCACCTTGCTGTACTCTCCACAAGTTCCATGATCCTCGCACCTTGCTTGACTCTCCACTAGCTCCAAGATCCTAGCATCTTGCTATACTCGACACTAGCTCCAAGATCCTAGCACCATGCTTGACTCTCCACTAGCTCCAAGATCCTAGCATCTTGCTATACTCGACACTAGCTCCAAGATCCTAGCACCATGCTATACTCTCCACTAGCTCCAAGATCCTAGCACCATGCTTGACTCTCCACTAGCTCCAAGATCCTAGCATCTTGCTATACTCGACACTAGCTCCAAGATCCTAGCACCATGCTTGACTCTCCACTAGCTCCAAGATCCTAGCATCTTGCTATACTCGACACTAGCTCCAAGATCCTCGCACCTTGCTTTACTCTCCACTAGCTCCAAGATCCTAGCACCTTGCTATACTCGACACAAGCTCCAAGATCCTAGCACCATGCTATACTCTCGAAAGGAATAACACAAAAAGGCTGAGTGTAGGCCTAATCCTCTTGCACATACGATCCTCTTCTCACCTTGATTGGAGTTCTGATGGAATTCTGTTTTTTCTGCCTTGTCGTCAATCTACTTCACAGGTGCAGGCACAGGGGGCCTTAAATTACTTTCATGTTTACAGCACAAAATCTGCTCCCATGGAGATAAATTTCACAGCGAGCTGATTCTAGAGAATATCAGATGATAAAGAAAGCTCATTGATTCAAGATTTTGTGAATATGTTGTCATGGAACAGATATAACAAAAAATCAATTTCGAAGAACGCAAAATTGAGTCATATTAAGCCTGAAGAACTATACGCATTGGAAACCTTGATCATTTGAGGAAATTCTCTTTTCAAGACTTAGAGAAACAAGAAAGGAAAATATTGATAAAAATCCTTGGTCCAGTTTGTTCTGAAGGAATCTGAATGACACAGAAGATACGGGATCTTTATCGTCACTCAAAAAATATAACTGAATCCTTCAGAAAAATGCGATTGAAGTTCCACGAGCACATTCTCAGAATGATCAATGACAGGCGCACCAAATGGATTCTCAACCTTGCTATCTCAATGAAAGTCAAGCAATGGCGATTCCTCCATGTAGGTAGTGAGGATCATCCTACAGTCAGCTCTCAGCTGTAACTATTTTAAAAAAATGATTGTTTTGTAAAATAGTTTTGGGGCTACCTTGCGCACCCTCTCGATTAGCTCTGCCTCACTGTCAGTACTTGCAACTAGTTCTACATTTCACCCCTAGATGGGTGAAGTGTGACCTTCACCGCCCGGAGTAGAAAGCTGAGGAAGGAAGCCTTGCATCCTCAAAGCACATGTTTATAGCTTTAGAAATGTATGGGAGCCCTTGAGGGGAAAGGGCAGGTTTGGTCTGTTTAATGGCGCTCTGAGGACGTCGAATGAGATCCTCAAGTCTCGCTATTGGTTGAATTTTACACTTACTCTGCGGGCTTATTGGTTACGATTTCGCGCGGTTAGAATGGACAGTCTGTTTTCAGTGTGTGCACATCTTTGGAGTGGTATTCGATTGATTGTGTAATGTGTTCGTAATAGCGCTGTGCGACTGAATAATCAATATTATACTGAGTCTAATATCTCAATTTAGCCCAGCTATCCCTCCCTATATTATTCTGCTAAGGTCCCATTTCAGTTTTGTACCGAAGATAAGGATCTCATTAACACCAACCTACACATATGGGGTACCTACAGGTTCAGCATAACCCAATGCGTAAGCGAAACGCACTCACTTACTCTTTAAATGCCTCACAATTAAATAAATACCTTAAAACATGTATATTTACAATGAAATAATGAAAGAATGCACATCGGTAACCATGGTAACAGAATCTCACAGGTCCATCTATTTCTGTAAGACGCAATGCAATTCCAATTATTACATTACTGTGAAAGTTTCCAAACGGTTATAAGGTTATCACTGAACCAAATTAAGCTGTAAAATTCATCAATACATACAGTATAATGCACTTAAGGGGGTCAAGGGGCACTCTAGAATTTTTTCACGCAATTTTCACGTGTGAGTGCGGTACGAAATTTAATTTTCACCCGACTAAAAAGGGTCTCCGAAAACCAGATTTAAAGGCCCTTAAATAAACAGTGTCTGTGATATTCCCAGAAACCTAACTTCGCTCTGATATACCTATAAAGGAATGACAAACCCCTAACGACTGCACCAGTAGCTGAATTGATAAAGTCTGATTATTCATACCAAGGATAAATCAGTCACAGCATTCATGATTGAGATTTTACTACGTGTACTCTTTACAACTAGAATATTCGCGGGCGAAGCCACGACGGGTAATGCTAGTAATATTTATCTTAAGTTAAGCCTAACATATTACGGCCTACATATTATAAAATCAGCAGTCGCCACTGGAGTCAAGAACAGCTGGCAGGCTTAGTGAACTAGAATAGAAATTCAAGTAGTTGCCATTAGGGAGAACAGTTTACAATATCGACTCCAATTCAGAACATTAATCGAAGACCATTATTTTTGCTGAGATAATGAATACAAGGACCAATGAATTTTGGACGGAAGAACGGACAAAGGATTTCAGTGCCCAGAAGAAGAGTTGGTGAGTAGAAAAATAAAGAACATCATCAGCTAAATAAATTCTATCGCGCTCCACAGATGGGCATAACGATAATATTATATACGAAGGTGGATCAACAAGTTAGTTGCACTAACGCGCTGCAGCAGCGCGCTGTGTGCCGCAAACGAGGGCACAGCGGAGAAAGGGACAGACACTGCCCACACATCTGTTAGGCAGGTCGCTGTGGTATTTCGTCTTGTATGGTGTGAATAGCCACCAAAGGCAATGGCGCGTCGACTGGACGTTCACTCCAAATATGCGGTGCGTGCGACAATCCGATTCCTATGGGTCAAAAGGAAGAATTGCACGGACATTCATGCTGTGTATGGGGAGCGGGCCATTTCCCGGCAAGGGATCGTAAAGTGGTGTCAGCAATTTGAAGCCGGACGCACGGATATCACGGACGAATATCGCGAGGGCAGGCCCGCAGCGTCCAGGACCCGTGCAAATGTCAACAGTGTGAATGCGATCATCATTCTCTACGGCTTATCCCAATTATTTGGGATCGCCGGAACCAACCCGGCTCATTTTGGTTTTGGCCGGGGATTTAAGACCGGATGCCCTTCCTGACGCCACGTGATTTTTCAGGTGAAAATTTCGCCCAGCTGTCACCGGGATTCGATCCCCGGCCGTCCGGGTGAAAGACGAGCAGCTAAGCCACTACGCCATCACGCTCCCCAGTGTGAATGCGATCATTAGACAGAATGGTGGTTGACATTCCCAGACCGATGAGGAGGTGAAGGCCGCTGTCTCCGTGTGGTTACAGAACGCTGGAGGAACTTTCTATGCATCCGGCATCGACAAGTTGGTTGTGCGTTCCCAGAAATGTTTGGAGTCTCTTGGAAACTATGTGGAAAAGTGACGTTACATAGTATGTCGTTATAGGCGTGTTGCTCATGTATAGATAATGGCCATAAATGGGAAGTGCAACTTAATTTTTTGATCTGCCCTCGTATAATATCGTATGGCCTCAGGTGCCGAGTGCAAGCTTTTTTATTTGACGCCCAGAGGGCAGCATGGATGTTAAATTTTTACGTTCCTTGGAACGCTATGAAAGTCAATGGGGTTAGATATCTAAGCTCCTCGACACTATAGCGCTTTCTAGTAGAGAATGGAGGAACTATGTAAATAATAATAATAATAGATGGTCTTTTCCCTCTCTTGTTCATCGTAGTCCTGGATAAAGTCATGGAAGAATTGGAAAAAGAGCTCAAGAAACAAAATTTCTGGAGAACAGTTAAACTTGGCTTTCGTAAAAGCAATCTCCGAAATAAAACAAATAGAAGCACTCCAAGAATGCGCCAAAAAAAGTGGGACTTCAAATATCCTTCGAGAAAACTCAAGTGCTAAGTCAGAAAGGCGTCAACATGCACACAAAATACGGAACGATTAAAAGAGTCCTACATTTCAAATATCTTGGAGTATTTATCGAACCAACTGGATCAAAAAAAGAACCACAACAAAAGCGTCTCCAGAAAACCAGGAAAGCACTCGGACTTATCCAAAACCTCTATTACAAAAAATCCATGTCAAGACAAACCAATCTTCGACACTACAACACTGTCATCAAACCGGCAAGTCTCTACGCAAGCGAAACACTTACACTCAATAAGAAATATGAACTTGAAGAGATCAAGAAAGAAGAAAGAACAAGTATTTCCGTGAAGAACTATACAGCCTATTTTCATATATCGCAATTATGTTAACTGCCACTATCAACATACAACATTTCAGTTTGATTGCTGTAATAGATTCGTAGATATTGAGAACCAACTAAATATTTCGGATGGTCCCCATGTTGGATTTTATATATGTAGGTCCTAGATTTATGTACTGTTACATGAAGATTATTGTGTACTTGTAGCATTCAAACTTCAATCGCTTGATTAGGACACAAGAAGTAACAAGGAGATTTTAAAATTTCGCACGGCTGCCATCTTGTGGTTATGGAAACAATTTAAATAAATTAGATGCCAGTGGATTAACATTTGTATAAGGATTTACTGTACCAAGTTTCACTGCACTCGGATGGTTAAATTGCGAGAAACGTCCATGTGAATATTTATACTTCGCGTCACCGCCATTTTGGATTTGTGATCACCAGGTTATTTAAGGTCCTATATGTGAACTTAAGTTCATAGCCCCTATGAACATAAAAATAATCAGTTTGATTGCTATAATAGATTCATAGATATTCAGAGCCGTCTAAATATTTCGGATGGTCGCCATATTGGATTGTTAAATGTATAGGCCATAGAGTCATGTACCATTAAAGGAAAATTTTGCGTAGGTTCATTATTCAAACTTTCACTTCGATCGCATGATTACGACAAATGAAATAAAAACTAAATTTTAAAATTCGCACAGCTGCCATCTTAAGGTTATGTAAACAATTGAACTAAATTAGATACTAGTGCATTACAATGTGTATAAACATTTCCTGTACCAGATTTCATTGCGTTTGGAACATTAAATCGCGAGAAAGGTCTATTTAAAATTTTCAAATTCGCTTGGCCGCCATGTTCGTTTTGTAGTCAACCGGTTTTTTAAGTCTTATAGATGAACTTCCAGAAGTGCCCTTTATCTCCGTACAAAATTTCAGGATGATATCGCTAATAGTTTCAAAGATATATATAATGCCGGTGAAATATTTCGCACATCCGCCATCTTGTGGTTATGTAAACAATTGAACCAAGGTAGATGTCGGTGCATTACAATGTGTATAAACATATACTGTACCAAGTTTTATTGCGTTTGGTCTGTTAAATCGCGAGAAGCATCTATTTAAATGTCGCAAATTCGCGTGGGCGCCATGTTGGTTTTGTAGTTAACATTTTTTCAAAAGTCACATAGTTTAATTTTTGTTACGTCACTGCTTCCGTACCCAAAACAAATGGTATGTGAATAACGTTTTTAGTGCGGCAACGAAATAAGGGGTTATAATTTTCCCTGGTTTGTGCTATTAACGTTATAACCAGCAGAGGAAAAGATTCCGTTATTTTAAAATGCGCTCCCGTTATTAACGTTATAAGTCTAGTAACGGTATGACAGCGATTTTGACCCGCTACGCGCCATCAATAACGTTATTCAGGCAGAGTGATCGATTCGGTTATTTCAAAATGCAAACCTACTAATAACATTATAAGCCTAGTAACGGTATACGAGAGATTTTAACCTATTATACGCTATCAATAACGTTATTCAGGGCAGAAAAATTAATTCCGTTATTTAGAAATGTGAACCCACCAATAACGTTATAAGCTTTGTAACGGTATACGAGCGATATTTACGAGCTTTGTGCTGTCAATAACGTTATTCATGGCAGAAAAATAATTCTGTTATTTAGAAATGCGAACCCACCAATAACGTTATAAGTCTAGTAACGGTATACGAGCGAATTTTACCAGCCATACGCTATCAATAACGTTATTCAGGGCAGAAACTTTATTCAGTTATTTTGAAATGTGAACCCACCAACAACGTTATAAGTCTAGTAACGGTATACAGGCGATTTTTACCAGCTATGCGCTATCAGTAACATTATTCTAAGCGGAGAAATTGATTCCGTTATTTCAGAAAAGAATCTCGTCAATAACGTTATGGAAGTGTCTATTTGCCCGCTATCCGGACAAGCATGGTAGGTGACCGTGAACTGACGATGCTGGGCCATTCCAAGCCAATTATTTATTCAAACATAGGATAATTACTTCTTGAAATATCAATAATAATCAACATAATGATTTCAATCTGAGCGCGTGCCCCATCAGACAGGGCAAGGCTCCTTACTCGTTTCGATCGCGGTCATATTGTAGCCTACGTTAGAAACATGTTTCCTAAAATCAATACGATGGATCCCATTGATTCGAAATATTTCTTGTTGCTTCATATAGGGGTTGGGAACATAGCCTATTGTTCATCAGTCCCATGTAGTTGAAGTCTGATAAACTTTGTTATTTTTGGAGTTGGCAATGGCCTTGACTTAGGAAATATCCACGCATTTTCCTGGAGTGGAAGTGGGAAACCACAGAAAAACACTCTAAGATAGCTAAGATGGGAATCGAACTCACCTTCTCGCAGTGTTGCCATATAAGGCAGAGTGTAGCCTACACACCAAACTTTCACTCCTTTGTGACCAATAAGAGTATTTCTTTCCTAAATGAAACCTCCCGTTCTTGCTTTTCGTTTACTTGGTATCCTATTTTCATTTAGTAGTGATAGAAGCCATTTTTCAGTGATGGTTATTTCTAATGAAGAAAGCTATTCAGTCATTCAACACGAAATTCGCGTAGACCGAATGAAAAGCTTTCTTTATTATTTTCATTTATGAAAAAATAGGCTTATGACATCACATTTAGTACGTGTGTGTGCGTATGTGTGTGTCCCCCCTAATAAAATATAAACGGCTGGAGTTATTTCAATGAAACTCGGTAAGGTCATAGTACTATTTTGTCCGACCCCGACCGTGATCTTCAAATTTTATTACAGCTCACCAATCCAACATGGCGACTGTGCGAAATATTTCACTGGCATTCCATATCTCCGAAACTATTACAGATATCACCCTGACATTTTGTACGGTGATAAAATGAACTACTAGATGGGACTCACAAAATTCCTGTTAAGTAACAAACGAACATGGGGGCCAAGCGAAGTTGATACATTAAAATAGATTTTCTTTTCGCGATTAAACCATTCGAGCGCCGTCAAATGGTATAGCAAATGTTATACACCTTGTAATGCACTGATATCTTATTCAGCTCAGTTGTTTAAATAACCGCAAGATGGTGCCTGTGTGAAATTTAAAAATTAAGTTTTAATTTCTTGTGTCCTAATCATGCGATCGTAGCCAACGTTTGAACAATGAACCTACCGTACGCAATAATCGTCATCAAATAGTACATAGCTCAATGGTCTACACGTATTTAGAAATATTTAGACGATTCTCAATGTCAACCTATCAATGACAGCAATCAAACTGAATGGTTTTCATAACCAAAAGATGGCGCCTGTGCGAAATTTTAAAAGCTCGTATTCAGCCTATTTCCATTTATGAAAGAATAGGCTTATGAGATCACCTTTTGTCCGTGTGTGTGCACCAGGGCCGTGCAATGGGCAAGGTGAAGCAGTGCTAGCAGGTGAAGCGCATCCCTATTCTGCCTATTTCTGAGCAGTGCAGCACGACATCACACTAGCACTGCAGTCTTAGTCGCACAAGCACTGTCCATTTGACAGGATGCTGCAGTACGTTTAGTACTGAGCGCATAGCCTGGTCACTAGGCGCACTAGAGCCAACATTTTGTCATATGCTTGTGGTCTGCCGTGCTCATAACGTCTTTTGTGCCTGGGGAGCACAAACATACCATAGTGGGAAATTCACACCTTAAAGAAACACACCGAAGACGTATAGGCTAAAACATGATATTGGGACGTACATGAACCAGATCTGCGACAAGGATACAAGAAGTTGCATACTTTTTAGCCTATTTTCATTTACGAAGAAATAGGCTTATGAGATCACCTTTTGTCAGTGTGTCTGTCTCTGTGTGCGCATGTGTGTGATATGGTGTGTGCCCCCCCCCCAATAACTTCTAAACCGCTGGAGCGATTGCAATGAAACTCGGTAAGTTCATAGCACTATTCCACACCACCCCGATCGTGCCCTTCAAATTTTGTTACGTCTCACCAATCCAACATGGCGGCTGTGTGAAATATTTCACGAGCATTCGATATCTACGAAACTATTACCGATATCACCCTGGAATATTTAACGGTGATAAAGGGAACTACTAGAAGTTCAACAATGTGACTTTTGAAAACCTGATTACTACAGAACCAACATGGCGGCCAAGCAAAGTTGCGACTTTTAAATAGACGTTTCTCACGATTTAACCAACCAAACGCAATGCAACTTGGTACAGTATATGTTTATAAACATTGTAATGTACCGACATCTAACTTCGTTCAATTGTTTACATAACCTCAAGAAGGCGGCTCTGCGAAATATTTCACCGGCATTCTATATCTCTGAAACTATTAGCGATATCACCCTGAAATTTTGTACGGAGATAAAGGGCACTACTGGAATTTCATCTATAAGACTTTCGAAAACCGGTTAACTACAAAACGAATATGGCAACAAAGCGAATTTGAAAATTTTAAATAGACCTTTCTCGCGATTTAATGATCCAAACGCAATGAAACTTGGTACAGGCAATGTTTATACACATTTTAATGCACTGATACCTAATTTAGTTCAATTGGTTACATAACCTCAAGATGGCGAATGTGCGAATTTTAAAATTAAGTTTTTATTTCTTGTGTCGTAATCATGCGATCGAAGTGAGAGTTTGAGTAATGAACCCTTGCAATAATTTTCCTTTAATGGTACATGACTCTATGGCCTATACATATAACAATCCAGCATGGCGACCATCCGAAATATTTAGATGGATCTCAATATCTACGAATCTATTACAGCAATCAAACTAAATTTTTAATCTTTATTGGGGCTATGAACATAAGTTCACCTATAGGACTTTCAATAACCTGGTGATCACAAATCCAACATGGCGGCGACGCGAAGTATAAATATTCACATGGTCGTTTCTCGCAATTTAACCATCCGAGTGCAGTGACACTTGGTACAGTAAATCCTTCTACAAATGTTAATCCACTGGCATCTAATTTTTTCATTTGTTTCCATAACCACAAGATGGCAGCTGTGCGAAATTTTAAAATCTCGTTTTTACTTCTTGTGTCCTAATCATGCGATTGAAGTTTGAATACTACACGTACACAATACACTTCACGTAACAGTACATAACTCTAAGACCTACAGATATAAAAATCCAACATGGCAACCATGCGCAATATTTAGCCGGTTCTCAATATCTGCGAATCTATTACAGCAATCAATCTGAACTTTTGTATGTTGATAGAGGCAATTAACATAAGTAGGATATATGAAAATAGGCTGTATAATTTTTCACAGAACTACTTGTTGGGTTAGTTATTGTTGTTTTAAGGGGCGGAACTACGAGGTCATCTGCCCCTACATTTTGGGTGATGTAGCAGGTGCAGCGAGATATAATAATCCTAAAAATGGAATCAAGCATATTGGTAATCTTGCATGTGACAGTAACAGGGGCCGGTATGGACTCAGGAGTGTTAAAATATATTTTTTTAATTTGTTGACATAATGTCACTAACCAGCCGACGTAGCTACACACGCTAACGTGCATGGTCAGACTACACCGAACTCGAAATACCACACACAACCATTTCATACCTTGCCTCATTAATTTCATTTGTCATTAAATCCTCTCAGATTGACGTCATCAAGGGCATCTATCCGTAATATCATTCCCACAAGGAAACTGTCTCACCACATCCCCTTCCTCATAGCAACCTAAATAATTACGGGTGGAACAAAAAAACTACATTAGGATTATAAGCTATACTGTAGTCTACAGTATTTCAATAACTAGATTCTGAATTCACCAACTGATTAGATTGATGCTGTTCAGGGATATGTGAATTCGAGAAACGTGCGTTAGTAAATTTATCAGGTTTTTAAACTGAACAATATTCCGTCGCAATCTGAGGTAATTTATGTCCTTTATTCGTATTTTCAACATCGCCTGAAACAATAACTCATGGAATTTACCTACACATAAGATATACGGCAAAATAAGCAAGTTGACATGAAATCCTTCTAACTTTTGAAGTTTTAGGACAATTTTCATTATTTCAACAGTTTGGAGACCAAGAGTGCTCTTCATTGTAAAACAATTTTGCTCTGAAAATTACAAAATATGTTGTCTGTCTTTCTACCAGCTTGTCGGTATTTCTTTCGGTTGTTTGTTGGTTTTTGGTACTATTAGGCTCTTTGGTTATGGTATGCGAACCATCTCTCTAACTTACCAAGGGCAATGTAATGCCAAAAATACGAAGAAAGGTGTACTATTATAGTTCGTGCTGAAATTACATGGCATCGTGCAATAGATTGCGCTGACAATGAAAGAGATCACCTTGTGGTGTAGCGGCTAACATTCTTGGCTGTCGCCCCGGTGGTCCGGGTTTGATTCCCTGGCCTGCCAAGAAATTTAATTTCGGTTTGAGGTACTGAAATGGTATCGATGATACGTAAGTCATCAAAAGGGTGTTCATTTCGAGGACTTGCACCAGGTCAGTGAGCACAAGTTTTCCTTTTTTTTCCTACATTCTTATTCTGCAATTCGAACATTCATATGGGAACTCGGAGAGAAACTCACCTCGGAGAGTTGTTAGAATAGCTTCCGTAAAATATTCTCAAAGGCCAATGCCACAAGTAGCCGTCGTGAGTTAATCCTATTGCATATTTAGATGTAATCCACACATCGTATTTAAGAACATTTGATTTTCATAGCATTCTATGTTCTGGGTATAGGAAAACCTCGAAGCTAATTTCGCAATTTTCAGTGAATGAACATCCAAAGTATAGTAATCTTCATGAAGGGACACCGTGCCAGATATATACAGAGAGTGCAAGAATTGCTTGAAGGCAAGGTGACATGGTGCGTAATTTGTGTTTGTACAACGAATGAGGTTTTAATTACGGTGATGATGATGAAGATGGTGGTAACGATGAAGACAGTGATTTACTAGTTAGGAACCAAAGGAATACTTGAGAATTAAGCCTGAAGCGGATGTATGGAAAAAACAAAATGAACTTGCTGGTTGATTGAGAAAGTGTCTAATCACCATATTTTATGGTGAACAACTTATCCAGAAGTACACATGAAAGGGAGTAGTCAAGAACAAATAGGTGGAGGCAAAGGTTGCTCTTGTGTGAGACTGTATGCTGCAAACACTGTGGAGTGTCTGATAACCTAGCTCCGTTCAAACACCAAAATTAAGAAGGGGGTTCACTACAAACGTTAGGAATCACCGACATAGATCTAAGATGCATCTGTAACATTTCAGAAATGTTACGCGATCCATGTTTTCGTGTCTTCCTCGTGTTAGAAGCAAAAGTACAATGGAATAATAATTGTTATTGGCCGTAAGAAGGATACAAGATTTATGCTGGACCCCACCATCAGATATGAAGTAACCATCGGCATAACAAGACAGGTCGTTTAGAGCTAACGGTAGGCTTCAAAGAGAATTGAAAGCTTGAGGTACGTTTCGAATAAGGGAAAGAAACAACATCAATATTTTTTAATAACTTATCGTGTTTGGGTATGCCTAACTTAAGTATAAATGGCATAATTTTGCTATCAAATGAATCCATCCAATAATAGAGAATTGATCTACAATGAACTCGGGAACAGTATGAGACGTAGTCTATTGGTATGCGATAACATTTTATTGCCAATAATAATAATCTAATAATAATAATAATTATAATAATAATAATATGAAGAGAAGAACGACTTCGAGAAATCCAGCCGCGACAGGCTGGCCACGCGCCCCTGAACTGACGTGTTCCAGCGTAGACAGTGCTGACAGTGTGCGCCTGTGTCATATGGCCCTAAAAGCACTTGCCTGGCTTGCAGGGTACCACGACATACTATACACAGCTCACTCGCACACGTAGCTAGCGGCAGGCGGGGAGAGTCAAGGACAAAGATTACCTACTGACATGACATGACGTCACGCACCTACGCCGGGCCTCGGTGTGCACCCCCACCCCTCCCCCCTCTTCCCCCACACCCCACCTAATAAAATCTAAGCGGCTGGAGCGATTTCAATGAAATTCGGTTAGGTCATAGTAGACCTACTTTTTTGGCCGACCCCGATCGTGCCCTTCAAAGCTTATTATGTTTCACCAATTCAACATGGTGGCTGTGCGAAATATATCACTGCTATTCTATATCTCCGAAACTGTCACCGATATCACCCTGAAATTTTGTACGGTGATAAAAGTCACTTAAGTGACTTTCATAAACCTGTTAACTACAAAACGAACATGGCGGACAAGTGAATTTGAAAATTTAAATAGACTTTTCTGGCGATTTAACCATCTGAACGCAGTGAAACGTGGTACAGCAATTGTTTATATACATTGTAATGAACTGATATCTAATTTTGTTAAATTGTTTACATACACTCAAGATGGCAGCTGTGCAAAATTTTAAAATTATTTTCTTATATCTTGTGTCCCAATCATGCGATAGAAGTCAACGTTTGAATAACGAACCTACGCAATAATAGTCATCTAATAGTACATAACTCTATGGTCTACATATAGGGTCTTTCATATTAAGTAAGAACGACGAGTGGCGGTTTTGTTATTCGCTACTGCAGCGGGCTTGGCCGAGTTTCTGGCGCCCCACGGCCCCCTGCTGTAGTATTGAAAGCGAGCGCATAGTACAAACTTGACCTTGCAATAAGCGTGCAGGTGTTGTCAGTCGCCAGTCTGAACCTCAGATGTTCAGACAGTTATCATTGCAACATCGTATTTTTGTATGTAAAACTTATTTTAAGTACGAGTCGGCCCGGTGGGTAAGTTCAGCAATTTCCTGATGAAGTGTCACCTTCACTAGCACAGATTCACGTAATTGTAAATAAGTTTGCCACTGGGCCTACTGACTCAGTGCTCAATAAAGAACATAAAATACAAAATCAGAAACATTACAGTGGCAGAACTCACTCGCGTGAGCCAAAATGTGGTTACCGGATACAATGCCTGTATAACCCAGGAAGGACGACACTTCCAGCATCTTTTATAAGGTAATATTTCATACAGGATTGTACACACGCTTAAAGCAGGCGGCCACGGCGCGCCACAAGCTCGACCAAGGCCACTGCAGCAGCAGGAAAGGGGAGCGAAAGTCAAGTGAGAGAGTGATGATCTTACCCCTTACCTGACGGTATGGGATTCCTGAGCATCTAGTCCGATGTTGCGATTGACTGTGACCGTGATGGCTAGTTCTGAATTATTGTTCAGTTCTGGATATTTCTGAGTGATCCTTTGAAATTTTACCAGTTTGTACTTACGACTTCTAATTTTCTATGTTGTGTTTCCTGTTTTTAGTTCATCGATCCCTTTAATTACTTTTTACATAGTTTATTTTACCTGCAACACCATTATTTTTACTGTTCGTTAAGTGTTCTATTTTCGGCAATTTATTTTTGGACAGTATCTCTGTTAGATCATATACATGTACGATGTACAAATAGGTACGACTGACGGAGAGCATTACGGTCATCAAGTGCAGTTAGTTTTACATTTTAGGTGAAAAATGGAGCCACCACCAAAACCGATTCAAGGCAGGACTGGCATGCAAAACGAAATGTATCATCAATTTAAATTAGCGTCGCGAAATTAAATTGTTTAAAGGAATAAAATTTCACTCCTGGCTCGAAATAAAATTAGTAACAGAATTTTGCCGCGAGCAAAATTAAAAGTCTGTAATGAATTGTATTTCGTGCCGGGAGTGAAATTAAAAGATTGCAACGAATTTTATTTCGCACCGGAAGCGAAATTAAAAGTCTGTATCGAATTTTATTTTGCGCCGCGAGTGAAATTAAAAGTCTGTAATGAATTGTATTTCGCGAAATTAAGAGATTGTAACGATTTTTTTTCGCGCCGTGAGTGAAATTTTATTCAATTGTACAATGTAATTTCGCATTGCTATTAAGTTTCACGTTGATTTCGCTACGTCATTTCGCTTCGAATTAAGTTTCGCTTCGATTTAATTTCCCGCCGACAATCATTGTCATTTCGCTCCCGAGTATCGCGCTCACGGCGAAATTCAAATATATTCGCCCCCACAGCCATACATTTCGTTTCGCATGCCAGCTCTGATTCAAGGGCATACCACTAAATCCCAGGGGGAATTGCGACTACTATCGACCAAAATATTATGTGTACTCGAGTTTGAAGGTTGTTTGTGAAGTAACCAATAGACCTACATAAAATCCAATAACATCATCATTTTAGTCGTTCTGTTTTACGTTAGTTCATGTTGGTTTGGATTATTTTTATATATTTTAATATTTCTTATCGCAGTTGGAACACAAAAAGTGCCCGTTTTTAAGCGTGTTTCAACCATGCGTCACATTTAAGAATTATTATCTCACAAACCCGTCAACAGATCGAATCCAAATTTTAACACAATATACATTGGAATGTTGTTTAATTGGTTTATTAATTTTAAAATTTTGTATGGCCAAGAAACAAAGTTGTTATCATTTTGGTAAGGTAACTTTTTCTCGGCTCGGGTTGGTTTGAAAATGTAGTTCTTGATCGCGTTGTAATCCTTATATATCAAAAAGGTATGCTGTATGATTGTGAAATGCGTAAATTAATTCACTTATTTTATATCGGTTTGTATTTGTATGGGGGAATTAAGATATAGTTCACCAGTTGGCCGCTCCAGTAAAAGCTGTACAGCGTTGCCAAGATGGGCTCCCTCACGCGCCATGGCGCGCTTCGCTCGGAAGTGATGGGCTCCATATCAGCAACGCTGTACAGAATTTCCCGGAGCGTCTAGCTGGTGAACCATGTCTTAATTCCCCGTACAAATACAAACCGATATAAAATAAGTGAATTAATTTACGTATTTCACAGTCATACAACATAACTTTTTGATGTATAAGGATTACAACGCAACCAAGAACTACATTTTACAACGACCCCGAGCCGAGAAATAGTTACCTTACAAAAATGATAACAAAATTCGTTTTTGAACACACAACATTTTGAAATTAATAAACCTGTTATACAACATTCCAATGTATATTGTGCTAAAATTTGGATTCGATCTGATGACGGGTTTGTGAGATAATAATTATTAAATATGACGCATGGTTGAAACACGCTTAAAAACGGTCACCTTTTGTGTTTTAACTGCGATAAAAAAATATATAAATAAAAAATTCCAAACCTACATGAACTAACGTAAAATAGAACGACGAAAATGATTATGTTAGTGGATTTTATATAGGTGTATTGGTTACTTCACAAACAACCTTCAAACTCGAGTGCACATAATATTTTGGTCGACAGTAAGTACTGTACCAAGAAAAGGAAGCCAGGCCCTAAGAAAAACCTCTACAGTACATAAGATTTTTTCCCCAGTTTATATTTGAAATTATATATTTCTGTAGGCTTGCATTAGAGAATATGTAAAGTACTGAGCAGTTTTGATTTCACTTTAAATTTATTTGTACAAGTGGGATGACTAACGTCACCCCACAATCTGCAAGCTACATGGCTGAACAGCGGTTGCTTGGTAGAACTAGGCCCTTCGACGGCTGTCGCGCCACGGGTTTAGTCTTTTTTGAAATTCTAATATATAAGTGTAAGAGTACAAGACCACGAACTATTCAGTGACTACTTTTTTCAGAGAAGAGAGTTCGAATTCAAACGGAAACAATGCGTTGTGTGGAAAAGTAAGACGTAGCCATTGTGAAAATGGAAAATTGGTCTCCATAGATACTGACGACAGTCAAGCGCAAGTTCTCTAGGTGCAAGCGTCCTGCATAAATATCCACTTCCTTTGTACGCTCACAGAAAACGAAGAAAAGTCCCAGCAGAGCTTGTGTATTGACGTATTGAACGAAATAAGAGGTAAGGAACTGAAACAATTTTTCTTACAGCAGATGTTTATTGCCATTCAGAAATTCCTTCTTATTTTATGATTTTTTTTCCTCCTAGGAAACTGTCATCAGTCCAACATCTCTCATTGACTAGTTCACCTGTCAATCAACCTACCATTGTGGTTGCACCTGAAGTTCAGTTGTGTCTTGTGTTTTGCAGGGTTTTCCACACTCCCTCCAGGTAAATGCCGAGATAGTACCTTACTTGAAGACTCATGGCACCTGCCCCATCCCTGGCTCTAATACAGTAACACACATAGTCAACTACATGGGACTGATGACCAAGATGTCCCAAGCCCCTACAATGTATTATTATCAACAAGAACAAGAACAAGAATGTTTGAGGAAGTAAGAAAGTATCTGTATAAACACATTGTGTCAACGTTACATAAGCGTGACATTACTATAATTTTATTTTATTTTATTTTATTTTACTTGTACATGTAACTCGCCGACCTACAATATTCGTCAACTCGGCGTGTTCATCATTTTTCTTGCGCTAGAGATCTTGTGTAGCCGCGCCGCTACTCCTACCACCCTTTTCAAAACAATTCCCAAACTAATGTCGACGTTTCCATTCACCCGATTTTATTTATGAAAAATGCATTGGAATCAGGAAATAAATCTCCGTTTTCGTATTACCAGTCTTTTTTCATATTTTAAGCAGAAATATAAAAAACTGCTAGTAACGTCTTTGTTTTTTACATTTTGGAAAATGCATTGAATTGATATCAATTATATTGCACTCTAGTATACATAGTGGTTTTGACATCGCAAATACGAGCTTTCATTCAAGAGAAAACTTAAAACAGAAATTGTCTCAATTTGGTGCTACTACGCGGTGTCAGAATTACAAACTAAAAATCGGGACATTCAGTCTTAGTAGTATCTGGCTGCTGCACAGACTGCTGTGTTGCCTGCTGGTGTGTCCCTTCCCCGTGCTGTCCGATCGTGACGTCACAGTTCCCTCTTCATTGCTATGTAAAGTAGTCAGGGATGTTTCAGCTACGTTATCTGATGGTTGAGTTACTTCCGCAATGCTATATGTGTTTGTAGAATGGGGTCTGTTATGAAAGGCCTCTGATATGGCTGGATATTCAGGGGAAGGTACTGCAGTTTCCATGTCGGTAGTGTTGCTTAGCTTACTACTCCCATCTGACTCGCCCAGCACCGTGCTGTAGGTTTGTTGTCTGACATGAAGTACCGGGCGATTCCTTCTGTTCGGACAGTCTATTTGTAAGTGGGAGGTTTCTTTACAATAAAAGCAATACTTAGCTTGTCCTTCATATGTTAACAAAACTTTACAATCATTGACCGTCAAATATGATGGAATGGGGTATTTAAGTTCAATTGTTACAATACGTATGCCATTACTTACAGCAGAAAATTCGTATACTTCATTCCAGCACTCGTTCGGTATGTCCTTGAGAACTCCATGCGTAGAAATCACGCGGGAGAGCCTTTCTTTGTTGACTTCGGGAGGAGATTAAACAGACACGCACACGTTTTGTTAAAGAGTCTGAAGCAGTGATAGTTATCTTTGTGGTGTTACCGCTAGCTAGCCGGAAGGATTTCACACCTTCATGTCGAGATAATATGTTTTCATAAAGTAAGGTGTACACTAATTTAATGTACACTGAATTTTCCCCGTTGTCTAGTTGATTCGCTAGTACTTGATCTCTATTAAGCTTCAGGTCGTTCGCTATCCACCTAGGCCTATGTATTTCAAGTGGTGTCGGTCTGTTGTTCCTTTCTTCAAAAGCGCATTTAAGAGTGTTTTTCCGGACATTCGCAACTTTCGCAAGTTCAACAAGCAGTTCCGTGACAAACTAAGGAGCCTATTTTCCTTAAACTTAAAGATTCATGCCAATGTTTAATCTATATGGAACTATCTAAGTTAATGACGAAATTAAGTTGGTAATATCAGAATTTCTAATTAATTCGAAATATACCTGCACTACAGTTGGAAGCCCTGGTGACTTAATATGTTCTTAGTTCCATCTCTTAAGGTACAGAATACAAAATTTGATTGAAGTTCAATGTATAACGTGGACGTTACATGCAGTTAGATATTGGATCTATCAGCGCGCATAAAATCATGTTGGCAGCAATGTCATGCATGTCTTGGTCAGAAATAATCTGACATATTGAACCCGAGGGGGTCATGCTGACTGATATCGAACGTGGATCTCGGAGATAAGTTGAGCTCAGAAGGAAGGTTCCACCCGGGAACGAACCCGAGATCTGTTGAGGGAGTTTCGTTGTAAAAACCCCTAGAGGAAAGTACATATTTAATCACTGGTGTGATATCAGTTGATACTGACATTATTTAGTGAAATAATGCTGGGAAATGAGCGGAATACAGCATTATTGGACTACATGGAGTAGGCTATGCTGGACTTGAAACACAGAAGTTCCAGAGTTTGACATTTTACTAATAGCCCCAGAATTGTGGGAGGAGACTCATGGAGCCCTGTCAATCTCGTTGACCTACTTAAGTCGTCTGGAAGAGGTCGGGGGGTTGAATAATGACTCAGTTCTTCCCCGTTTGAGAATAAAACCGAGAAGGGAGGGGAGAGATCCCAAGGAAAATCATTGATTACTCGTGATTGGGGCAACGCAATGACATGAGAGTTGCACACAGGTGAATCTTTAGCCAGGAGGCTAATTTTAGAGCCATTAAACTGCGAAATCAAGGCATATTTAATGGAGTGCGTAAGAACACAGGAACATGGGTGTTCGCGGCATGGTTTGACTATGTCACCGGGGATTTCCACTGGAAACCGCGTCCCCTCGCTATGGCAAATGCAATTAATATTAATTAATTGGCCGATTGATCCTTCAGCACGCAGATAGTTCTGGGACCAGTGAAGAAAAAGGAACCCAATGAGCATTGTTTCGAGACCAGAATCATCCTGGGAGAGGAGATGATACAGCGCGGGAATTCTAGGTCTACTTTTTCGTGTGAAACGGATATAAGGGTGTGGACCCAGTCAGGAAGTCAGTTGGAACAGACTCGAGCGCGGAACGTATGTCGCTTTGGCTCAGAAAAGGACGCTTACACAAAGACTTGAACATTTTAGTGTTAATCATTATATTCGCTGTGCAGTGTAATGCACCAAGTGATAATATAATCATGCATAGTCATGAAGTAATAATAAGTACGGTAATCAACGAACTTTATTGTGTGAAATGTGCGTTACCAAAGTCAAGGAAGGAGGCTCGGACTTCAGCTTGGGAAGCCGTGCAGTAAAACTTTTAGAAGGCTTTTATTAAGGACAGTCGTGCTGCATGTGTATAGGCGGCAGTACGAGCAATAGTTAATGTTCACATAGGAAGTACCGTGTGATATAAGTTGCAGAACTATTGAAAGTATTAATCTGTGTAAATACTATGTACAATGTTAAGCGCAGTGTGTAATTTATTGATTGGTTATACATGTCTTATTACGCCGGACTGCGCTGGGAGAAACTTTATGAAGCATTTGGTGAAATGTCTTAAGAATACCAAATAGAAACGCTCAGGACGAGAAGTAAGCATCTTTATGCAAAGCAGGAAGTTTATCGTAGGATAATTGATCGACTGTTGGTGAATCCGTAGGCAGATGATCCAGACTTTCAATCAGGAGTTGGTAGGAGCATGGAGGATGCCGTCAATACCTGCAATTCTGATATCTTGCCAGGGAATTTCCACCAATGAAGAATGTAAAAAGTGACGTGTGTTATGTAGAAATCATATGTGAAATATATTTTAAATTAATGGTATAACAAGTGTTATAACGTGTCATGTGTTTTGGAAGCAATAGCTTCATCATAGAAATGAAAAGTACCGTGTGGTTGGTGAAAGAAATGTATTATAAAATGTGTATCACCAGTATGCAAATGTTGCGCTAACTCTGCAAATGGCAGGCGACATTGGAGAATATGAGTGGTTGGAGCCACCAGGATAAGCCTATATATGAGTACCCCGCAAATTATGATTATATAGAAGTATAGCCCACTGCATGTAATGTGATTTCAGGATTATAAAAATAATGCCAGTAAGAATCAGTATTAGGAGATCGACCCTCCAGGTGTAATTGTTGTTGTGTTGATTTTAGTAGAGTTGAGATGTTGTTATACATCAGTGAGTGGATTAATCGTTACCACTATTAATAAAATGGCAAATCAGTTATGTAAACTTAACGTAACGAACACGGATGTTCGATTCTTAAGATGGTTATGTTGTGTCGGATTATGGTAATTTATGTCAGTAAGAATAATAATAATAAGAAATAATAAAAGGTATGAATGAATACATCAGGTAAAATGTTGTAAGCAAGAAATATTTACGCTAATTGGAAGACTTATCGATCTAGGCAGTAAGATTACATTAAGGGATGAGAAAACAGTTTAATATCAGAATATATTGTATTAATGGGAATATAATTATGCAAGGAAATGGAAGAGCTTTCTAGTGAATTGAATTTGCAGCTTGTGTAAAAGCTTATAGAGTAATTGATAGATTTCTCTTAATAATCAAAGGACGAGATCATAATATCAGGTCATGGAGCCAGGTAATCTATTCGACGTATGAAATCTCGTATAGCCGTGGGCATACTGAGATATGTACTTTGTGCCAGAGTGTATTTAGTGATTGGACCCTAACTCTGATGATGGATATGGAATGTTCCGGGTTCGAATCCTGTGATAGGTGAGAGGAGAACAATGGACACCTCTGCACCATATCTGATCGCCCGAGAACTTATTATTGAGTGATTCGGCTCTTGTGAAGCGAATCTTATGGACGGCAGCATATGACTGACCGCAGCATTTATTAAGATACCGGTTATCCAGATCGACCAATGTTTTTATGAATCTCGTGCCTTCACATATGATACGGACCTGTTGAGGCCGTTATTAATATCCTAAGGTTAGGAATAAATATTTAAGCTCGTCCAGAATCTATTGCATAATATTCAGTTTAAATCCATTGGGATATGTGCGTCATTGTGACTACGGTATTGTCTTTGAATCTTACAACTGCTTGGGGAGATATAAGCCAAGAGGCAGGAAGCGAGGGTCGAGGTACTGTTGGGACCGCGCCACTCTACTCCATTGTATACAAGCCGCTCTGAAGGGGGCTGAGTTGTAAAGGAAACCGTGAAAGAAAAAGGGCAGATTTAAGACCCTGTTAGTAAGGTGAAAGGAAACATTGTTATATTGAGTAATGAAGTTGTATGGTTTAAGAACATATTGGTAATTATAGATCACCCTGATGGTTTATGATTTTAGCAATCTAACGAATGGTTGGAAGTTGCTTTTTTACTGTCACTGACACGAATTTCAGAAGTTGGGCACTTGACGCCACAGGCTACGCTCGCAAGGGTAGCTTAATAATACCATCCGACACAGCGATAACGAAAGTTTTGAAGATGAAATCACAACGGCATGCAGTGGAACTATATAAATAGAGAGAAGTGTAGGGGATATTTACATTATTATGGAGTTGCACGTAGATTGGTTGTGCAATACCTGAATAGGCTAATGCATGATAAGCATTTGGTGGGAAGACAGAGACCAAACACACACGGTACACATAATTGTCAAAGTAAGACGAGGTTTAAGGAACAAGTAATTTTGTGAAATTAAAGAAGTCACACTAGATGACAGAGTAAAAGTACAGTTTTGTTTATGAAAGTTGTATGTGCATCAGTGCACTAGAGTGAAGTGTGAAGTCAATATAGGGTAAAGGTTTGAGTAATGATATGAGTTTATTATGATAATATTATGTTAATATTAGTGGATTGTGGAAGTAATTTTGTTTGATTTTTTTATGTTTGTTGGGATTGTTTTTATATGTTTGAAGCCATGATTTTAATACTGAATTAAAGTCTTAGAATAGAGTTGTGCCTTATCATTGTAGAGTTGATACCTTTTAGTCTCAAATCCAAAATATGCAACTGCTCAATGGGGGAACGGCACACGCCTGAGACCTGACGCTAGCTGGAGGCGGAATCATATTTTCCATCGAGATTACTCACATGGGTACAATATTATGATCTATTTTTGTGCCAATTTTGGACGAAATCCATTTTTATGTATAGAAGTTACATGCATTTTAGAATTGAACCTATCATCAAGCTTAGAATCATGTTAGCGGCATTGGCATAATATTGGTTACTCCAATTTAATCTAGAATGTCAGGTACTATACGTGTGCAAAGTTTAGAGTTGTTGGCTTGCATGCATTCTGATATATTAATATAAGGGTAAGAAAGTAGAGACAGCAATTATCAACAGTTGTCAGCAGCTGGCTGCTCTTAAGAATACGCATAGTGATATCTGGTTATGTACACATAGTAGACTACATACGAAATTTGGTTGAAATCCAATTGATAGTGTAGAAGTTCTGTTAGTTTAAAAATTTGACCTATCAGCATGCTTAGAATCATTTTGCCAACACTGTCATGTATGGCCTCCTGGAAATTAAACTGAAATATTATTATCTATATAATTATGTGCCAATTTTGAAATAGCTCCCATGCATACCTTCCAAGATATCCAACATGGAGCTCAAATTTCAATTGCGGCTTTTCAGCAGTTGGTAGCACTGACTTTATTTTCGTGGCCTTGAGATATTCAGATATAGATCTTTACTCATACCAAATTTGGTTTTGATTGCTTCAGCCGTTTAGGAGTTGATACGGGGGGGGAGACATGCACAGACAGACAGACAGACATTTGCCCAGATCGATCTCATAAGTCTACTTTTTCCTCATTTTTGCAAAATGTGAAAAGTAGGCTAAAAATACAATACCCTATCACGGTAAGCACTTCTGAGTATTTATTAACCTCGCGGCTAAACTCAGAACCTAACACGACGTAGGTCGCAAAGTGACACTTCTACTCTTTCTACTCTATGGAGTTCTCCAACGCAAAAATGCATCAAAATGGTGCCATTCTCAATCGATGATGCCGTGTGTAATATATAAACGATATGCGAATAACGTTATTAGTCCGAATAACGGTATTGAGGGAATATTTTTCGATAGATGTATTCAAATAACGTTATTTCTAGTGAGCACTACCATATCGTTCCTGCGATAACCGATATCCGAATAACGTTATTAGTCCGAATAACGGTATTGGGGGATTTTTTTGGAGAGATCTATTCAAATAACGTTATTTCTAGTGGCCACTACCATTTCGTTCCTGAGATAACCAATATCCGAATAACGTTATTAATCCTAATAACGGTTTTGGGGGAATAATGTTCGAGAGATGTATTCAAATAACGTTATTTATAGTGAGCACTAGAAGCCTCCGTGGCTTAGGCGGCAGCACGCCGGCCTCTCACCGCTGGGTCCGTGGTTCAAATCCCGGTCACTCCATGTGAGATCTGTGCTGGACAAACCGGAGGCAGACAGGTTTTTCTCCGGGTACTCCGGTTTTCACTGTCAAAATTTCATTCCAGCAACACTCTCCACTATCATTTCATTTCATCTGTCATTCATTTAATCATTGCCCCAGAGGAGTGCGTCAGGCCTCGGCAGCCGGCACAGTTCATATCCTCGCCGCTAGATAGGGGCTTCATTCATTCCATTCCTGACCCGGTCGGAGACTGGAAGCAGGCTGTGGATTTTCATTTTTCATAGTGAGCACTACCATTTCGTTCCCGCGATAATCAATATCCGAATAACGTTATTAGTCCGAATAACGGTATTGGGGGATTTTTTGGAGAGATCTATTCAAATAACGTTATTTCTAGTGGCCACTACCATTTCGTTCCTGAGATAACCAATATCCGAATAACGTTATTAATCCTAATAACGGTATTGGGGGAATATTTTTCGAGATATGTATTACGATAACGTTATTTCAGGCGGGCACTACCATTTCGTTCCTTGGTTAACTGATATTCGAATAACGTTATCAGTCCAAATAACAATATTAGGAGATTTTTTTCGAGATATGTATTCCGATAACGTTATTTCAGGTGGGCACTAGTATTTCGTTTCTACGATAACCGATATCCGAAGAACGTTATTAGTCCAAATAACGGTATTAGGGGATATTTTTCGAGAGACTTATTCAAATAACGTTATTTCTGTCGGACAATACTATTTCGTTTCTACGATAACCAATATCAGAATAAAGTTATATGGCCCAATAACGTTACCATGCGATACAAATGACTTCCGGATATGAAACGTAACGACCACAATGTGACCAAGACCCATTTTGTTACATAATCTACCCAAACAACCATTTTCGTTATGTTAAGTTATGAAGCCTTGATTTTAACACTCTTAGTAATCCGACGACTTCGGTCGGATTTTAACCCGCGATCTTGTGTACAGCAGTTCAGCATGCTACCGACTACGCCACCGAAGCCACTAAATAATAAAAAATTACGAGCCTTACGGTAGTCGCATATAATGTGTAACATCTAACATGTTATCCTACTATGTGTCTGCTAGGAGCGCAAATCTCTTGTTAACGGTGAACTCTGTTGGTCATTGACATAACTACTTGTAAAACTTCAGTGCCAAATCCTGACCGGTGCGCATGCGCGAAGTGCGTCGCGGTACTGCGCCAGAATTTATTTAAGGTCATTACCTAAGAACCGATCTGGATATGAACCAAGACCCAGAAAAAATAAAAGAGTTGATAAAAATTTTTATTTATTAAAAATTCGAGAAATATGGGAAAAACTGTATGGAAATGAGTGAAATACTATACATCTTTTGCAATTATGAAAGGCAAAGAAGAAGGAATGATTTAAAGATGGACATATATTCCATTATATGAATGTGGGAGGTCCATATTACGAGAGATATCACGCCACTTGAAGCGAGAGTTACGTCATGAAAGAGGGGAAGAGACGAAGGTCGAACTGCGGACTGAAGCGAGGAGAGGTGGTAGAAGTTACGTCACACCACGAGAGGGGAGGCAGAGAGACTGGAACTTGAGGAGTGTGGAGAACGGGACGAGAGAGTTCTTTCCAATTTGAGATTTGATCGAGTCAAGACCTCGAGCAGAAACCAGTATTCTTATAATAGTGCTACGGTTCATTAAAGTTGGAAGCAAAGAAGAGTGCAATTTCAGAACTTACTGTAACTTAGGAGCAAGCTACATCTATAAAGCAGAACGGAACAGTATAACCATATATTACAGTGCTTATGCAAAGTTGTTACACATAGCTTGAAATATTTCGACAAGAAGATATTCAGTATTTCTACGTGTGAACGCATATTTGAACATTACATTGAAAATGCAAGTTAGAAGTCAGCAACGGGGAAGTCTTAATTATATCATCAGAGAAATGAAAATTACTATGTGCTAAGCTAAAGCATAGGGAAGTGGAGACTACAAAGATGTACAGTTGAATTCCAGAATTCACTAACATGAAAGGCGCAACAGAATATCTACGAAACGCGCAACATCACCGAGCAAAACTTATACTTTTCTACAAGAGTTTTAACACATCATGAATATTCACAAAACGCTTGCATAAACGACGATATTCCACCGAGCCGAGATGTCTATTCTGAAGAAACCAGATGTCTATTCTGAAGAGATGGACAGTCGAAGCCGGACTACTTGCAGTGCACGAGGGAACGGAGTGTTGGCGGAGCGAGCTGTTTCACGCCGAGGTCATTCACCGAGGAAAGCATCGACCTTGTTCGGTTGGGAGACGAGGCCAGCTGGTTCTGTCACAAACCGGTCTTCATAGCTGTGGGCGATTCTATGGAATCCACGACACGTTTGGTTTGGAAGGCAAGACGCAGGTATTCTCCAAACCAGAAGCCAACTCAAGGTAGTGAAGAAATTGTCTTATATCATGTAGAATTGTAGTTATGTTCTGTGATTATCCAATTGACCAACAGCATATTTATTAACATTATTTTTCAACGGCATTATTAGCCTACTTTCGATTTTTGCAAAAAATGAAAGTAGACTTATGAGATCAACACAGGGCGAAAAAAGTGTGTCTGTCTGTGTGTGTGTATGTGTGTGTGTGAGTCTGTGTGTGTGTGTGTGTGTATGTGTGTGTGTGTGTGTGTCTGTGTGTGTGTGTGTGTCTGTGTGTGTGTGAGTGTGTGTACTCTGAATGTCTGTCCCCCCTATCAATTTGAACACGGTGAATGCGAATTGAACGAAATTTGGTACAAAGGTAGCACTAGCAAAGGACACCTCAGTGTCATGTTTTATATCGCCGCCATCTTTACTAAAACTGAATGGCGGCCACTCAAACGTTCAAAACGTAAAATCAAATAACGACTAACCAAATCATCCGATCTCTACCAAATTTGGTAACAACATACCTTCGTATAGGATGCGTCTTGTGACCAAACTACAAGGTCGTCCGCCATACCATTTCAGGATGGCGGCCGTGCGAATTATGCAAACTTTATAATCCATATCATGGGACCCACCAGTTCCGATTATCGAGCCGAGAATCGTTTTAACTGTTCTAAAGGAAGAGGCACGTTCGAAATTAAAAGTTTATTTTGTAATACTATAGTGCAGACGTGATTTTAAAAAGCTGAGCTGATTCAGTATTAAGACAAGATGGCAGCGGATATCTTGTGCCTGACTTATATTTCACTAATTTGAGTATTCCATGCAATATAGCGTACTGATACAAAATAAATAAACTTTGTATGAAATGCTTTATATATAAATAATATACTCCAGTGATGAAATCGTTTAGTATAAATCATTATTTGCTAACAAGTTCTATGTAAGTCATTTTATATAGAACGATATTCGTTGACACAATTAGCTCAGTGGTAGAGTGTCAGCCTTTCGCTCAAATGCCGATGGTTCAAACCCGATCAGAGCTAGTTTTTTTGCTTGAAATGTTATATGTTTATTGTTTTGTAATGACTCAGATGTTTTAAAATTAAGCGTTATATTGTGCATATTATGGTGTAAAATATATATATAATTAAAACATAATTCGCCAGCAGATTTACTCGAGACATCTAGCTGCCAAAAAGGTAACTAGATTAACTTCCAGATTTTATTGAAAAGTTTCTTCTTCTGGCCGCTAGAATGCACTCGCTCTGTTAGGATTATATTGTTCGATATTTCACCACTAGATGTCTCGACTAGTCTACGTGGGGCTCCATTGATTACTACACCATTGGCATTCTATGCGCATCGAATTTGAAGAATGACAAGATGATACTACGATACATTTTTACTTTTTATTTTAAAGGGTTTGTAACAGCCTATTTTGCGTTACTTGAAAATGTTATTTGAAGTAAAGAACAAAACGATTTCACATAGTAACTGATTTCAAGCCGTTGATGTTAGTTCAGGATATTAATTACTACTTTTATTTCAGGCAAATAGCAATCGAAAATAACCACATAGTTTGTATACACACGTCTCTGTAGGGTCATGGAAAGATTTGTTAATTCAATTAGGGTTGTGAAAGCCATGCACAACCAGACGTGTAAAGACATGCCTCAACTCAAAGTTGGATGTTGCCCACGGCAGGTCGTATATGTAATAATAATAATAATAATAATAATAATAATAATAATAATAATGTTATTGGTTTTACATCCCTTTTAACTACTGCTGCTTTTAGAGACACCGGGGTGCCGGAATTTTGGCCCGAAGGGGATCTTTAACGTGCCAGTAAATGTACTGACACGGCTTCCTCGCATTTGTGCACCCTCAAATGCCAGCTGACTGCGCCAGGATACCAACATGCAACCTAGGGCCCAGCAAGCGAGAACGTTACCGCTGAGCCACGCAGCCAGTCCGGTCGATTATGTCTCCAGATCCATAACATACTTGATATACTTCTTATCTTTCTTTCTTCAATGATGGTAGCAGTTTTTATCTAGGTTGTGGCGTTTGGTAGAGGTAAATCGTTTCTAAGGTCTTCAACAAAGAATAGTTCTATTATACTCTTTGATAATAACAACGAGTTATAACTATACTCATACATTTAGGAGAAAGTAGGCTATATGTTCTTTACTGAACATCTTGTTTTTCAACTGCATTATTTAAATCGTATAATTTTGTCAAAGTAATTAAATTTGTGTAGATCTTGTAATAGTAATTTTTCGTATTTTTCTTCGGAGTTATTTGTCTTGTTCTTGAAAATTTCAGTCACTTGGACGAAATTTTGGCATGATGATGCTATTAACACTAAAAGTTATATCAGAGTAAAATCGTGTAGTATTTTTAGCCTACTTTTCACATTTTGCAAAAATGAGGAAAAAGTAGACTTATGAGATCGGGCAAATGTCTGTCTGTCTGTCTGTCTGTCCTTCTGTCTGTCTGTCTGGCTGTGTGTGTGTCCCCCCCTATCAACTCCTAAACGGCTGCAGCAATCGAAACAAAATTTGGTAGGAGTAAAGATCTACACCTGAATATCTCACGGCCATATTTGAAAATGATGTCAGTGCTACCAACTGCTAAAAAATCGCAATTGAAATTTGAGCTCCATGTTGGATATCTTGGAAAGTATGAATGGGAGCGATTTCAAAATTGGCACACGTACAGATCATAATATTTCAGTTTAATTTCCAGGAGGCCAAACATGGCAGTGTTGCCAAAATGATTATAAGCCTCCTGATAGGTCCAATTTTTAAATGCATATAACTTCTACACTATCAATTGGAATTCAACCAAATTTCGTATGTTGTATGTGTACATAACCAGATATGACTGAGCGTATTCTTAAAACCAACCAGGGCTGCCAACTGTTAATAAATGCTCCTAATTTATTTTATCAAAATACCAATATATCAGAAAGTATGCAAGCCGACAGCTTTAAACTATGCACACGTATAGTACCTGACATTCTATATTAATTTGGAGTAACTTATATACGTCAGTGCTACCAACATGATTCTAAGCCTGCTGACAGGTCCAACTTTAAATACATGCAACTTCCATACTATCATTTGGATTTCAACCAAATTTCGTATGTGTTATATGTACCATAACAGATATGACTATGCGTATTCTAAGGAGCAACCAGGGCTGCCAACTGTTAATATGTGCTGTCCCTATTTTTGTTACCCTAATATCAATATATCACAAAGTATGCAAGCCAATAGCTCTAAAATTTGCACACGTATAGTACCTGGCATTCTAGACGAATTTGGAGTAACTAATATACGTCAGTGCTGCCAACATGATTCTAAGCCTGTTGATAGGTCCAATTTTAAAATGCATGTAACTTCTATACTAACTAATGGATTTCATTCAAAATTGGCACAACAATAGATCATATTATTTCAGATTATTTCTGACCAATACATGCATGACATTGTTGCCAACATGATTTTACGCGCGCTGTTAGATCCAATGTTTAACTGCATGTAACGTCCATGCGATTCATTGGACTTCAACCAAATTTTGTATTTTGTACCTTAAGAGATGGAACTAAGAATATATTCAGTCATCAGGGCTGCCAACTGTAGTGCTCTATTAGGATACATTATGCCAGGTATACAGTATTTCGAACTAATTGGAAATTTCGATATTAGCAACTTAATTTCGTCATTATTCTAGATAGGTTCATATTCTGTAGAATAATCATTGGCATGAAAAGTAGGCTGTATAGTTCTTAACGGAACTTCTTGTTCATATTTGCGTTAGATTTAATTTATTTAAATCTGTTTTATCGCAGCGATGGAATGTAGAATAAATTGTTTAGAGGAACATAGAATAAATTGTTTAGAGGAATATAGAACGAATTGTTTAAAGGAATGTAGAACGAATTATTTAAAAGAATGTAGAGTGAACTATTTAATAGGAATAGAACGTTGAACGAACTAAAGAAGAAGTAAAATTGTAAGTGAAGTAAAAAGGAAGTTTATTGGAGCAAATTTAAGTACAGCATATTTAAGAAGTTATGTCACGAAGTGTAAAGAATATTTCGACAACTCATGATGTTGATTCGAGTGTCAGAAATTTATTTTCAACTAATTATGAACGAAAGTATTACGAAAAGCTTATACACATATGTCTAATGAGATTTAGAGCATTAAAAACATAGATGAATTTGTTAAACAAATATATTCATGGAAAGAAGTCAAACTTACATCTTTTGTTAAGAATATGAATATTTACTGATATTTCTTGAAAAGTTGTAATAAAATGTAAAGCTGAATTTAAACACGTGAAAAAGAAAGTTAACAAAGTTAAATCACAGGGTGATCAGAAAGTGAAAGTACAGATATTTATTGCAGAAATGGAATTATAAGCACGAGGCGAAGTTATATCAGGAGATAGAGAAGAATGTTAAAGTTAGGAAGTATATGTATTGAAGTGGAAGTTTATAGTTGAATTACCGTGCAAATTAAGGAGATATAAACGTAAAGGAGTTACGTAATTTTTACGAAGGGAGGCTGAGGAGTCTCTAAGTTTTTCTAGTATTGATCGCAATGATTGTGAAGGTATGTGAGTGTATTAAAGGAAGTTTCTGTACAGGGTGTTTAAGAGAGAAGGTAATTGTTGTATAATTATGGAAGAGGAGTGTGAGAACGAAGTTTAATGCCGTGCACTTCTAGTATTCACGTTTATCAGAAAATTGTTAACACAGTAAAGAATTTCAGAACTTATTTCAGTATTTCATGATAAATAGATAAAGGTAAATAGGAACAGTGCTTAGCTTAAATGTTTGTCACTTATATTCAATTGATTAAGACGAGTATTTATTACTTTCAACACGATAGTTGCGGTGAATGTTTGATATTTGATTGTTAAGAAAGTTGAGTAGATGAAATATTATTGAAGGAAGACAATTTAATCTTTTCGACATTATAAAGTGTAAAATTTGAGAGATCCATAAATGAATGTATATATGCACATAGTTCATGAATAATTTTGTTTAGATATGGAACTACGGTTCAGAGTTGAAGCGGATCTATATAAAGTAGGGCAATACTTAGTATCACGCCGTTTCACATTTCCTTACTATATCAGTGCCACGTGCAAGGTTATTTTTGGAGTTATTTTTGTTAGAGTGTCAGGGAGACACAATATTCAAGGAAGGAAGCCAGTTTTTTATACTTTTTTTAGCATAATAAACGGCTGGCGCTTTTTAGCGACTCAGTCAACTTTTATCTAAGCTGATACCGTTTTCATTATCGTCATCGTCGAAAATAGTACTACGAGGTATAGATACAGGCGCTCACTATAGATTAGACCTTATCACCCCTCGAGATTGGAGTTTCTCGATTTGCTCTAAATGTAAATGATAGTAGAAATTTGTACCTTGGCTAGTAGTACTATTTTCTTTACGAATAATATTTATCCTGTACGTTCCTGAAATTCCCAATTTTACTTAGTAGACATGGTAAGATTGTGAGCTGGGTAATTTACATGTTTACAATCCTTTATAGTGCTGTGGATATAAGTACTGATGGGTTTCTTCGGGCGTAGTACCAATGATTTATTGTAGGAATATCTTTAATGGGGCCTCCAAACCTTGAAGTAACCCGTATAGGATATACATTCCACAGCAAAATTATGAAGATTTAATCTTATACTGTATATAAAAGTGAAAGTCTGTATGTGGGTATGTGGGTGGGTGGATATGTTCCGTATACAAATCTACACCGTTCCACCAATCTCAACCAAATTTTGTATACGCACAGTTAGGACCCAGAAGGAACGGCTGGCTACATGAATTTTCAATAGTCTTTCTCATTCTTCTGATTTCGAGCCTTTTGCACTCGAGCAAAGGCAAATAAAGTAAAATAAATTAACTCATGAAGGAATGGCAAGGCAGATCGTTTCCATGGCAACATAGCTCAAGTCGAGACACGGCCGACTGGATGCGAGTTGCGCTCTGTACTGCCGGTATAGGAATGAGGCCCTTTACATAAAATCCCGTTAGTTACTCAACTGCTTACACAGCACTGTAAACCCAGTATAGCATAAGAAAGACATGACACTATGTGTCAATATAATTTCCGCAATATCAAAATGGAAATTATATCACAAAATACAAAAGCGATGATAACGAAGGAAACTAAACATACCTTTGCACCTTATTAAAAAAAATCCACTAGGTTCACTCGATTTTTATAAAACTACATGAACTTTCCTGCTGAATGGTTAGTACAGAAGTTATTTGGAAGCAACCGGTATTTCGGCTTCCGCAAAAATATTCGTAATAGGTGATACCAATTTCTCTGCAATGACGCTGGAAAGACTGCTGCTGCGGTCAGGTTAATGAGTAGAGAGGATTAGAGTTCTGAGAAATGCAACCCAAACATTTCATACAAGAAATTATTTCCAATGTGAATACAACTTAAACCAGACTTTCAGTTTTCATTGTCGGAAAAGTGATTGGTGCAATATTGCGGTGGTATTTCTGGAATGATTCTCTTCCAAACTGTAAAAATGTCAACAGCTACCTACGGACACATTTTATATGGGATACTCTTACTGTCACAGACCTCTTAACACTAGAAAAGATCAAGGCCGCTACATGAAAAGAGTGCTGGGAATAGGAATAACAGCACCATCAAGACTGACTTATATACTGCTCAAAAAAATTAAAGCACCACTTTTTTCAAAGGCCACCAAATTTTGAAAATTTGACCTACAAGCTCGAAATCTCAGTATGACGTTTGTCCTGACGCCTACCAAGCATATGCTTCAGAGCAACTCCCCAACTTGAGTAGTTTCGGGGTAGCACCCCAAAAACCAGCCCATTTTCGAAAACCGCAAATTGAAGTTTGCGAAAAACGCTGCAGGACTTGTCGCAGGTTGCCAAAGCAGTCGAAAATGAATGAGTCTTGCTCTTAAAGGTTCCACAAACACGTAGAAATCGTTACATTTGACGTTTGGGCATTTTCAACCCCCTTCATCATCCCCTAAACATGGACTACCATTGGGGGCGTCTGAGAAGGTACCGGGTGTGTTTAACCATCTGAAAACCTGCACACCGTCCTCAGTTGCTGATTGCAGTAAGTTCTTAAGGCCTCCGGCAATGTCCACACCCCCTAACATCCTCAACTGGCGTGGGACCAAACCACCCCCTCTCGATTCACCCCTAAGGAAGGTTTTAATCGAGATGTTTATCAGTGCTGTGAATTCGGGGGTCTTCCCCTACCGTTTCAAAAAAGGAGCTGTGCCTTTGTCACCACCCCTTCCCCTGCAACCCCCGTTTGTATGATTTTTCGAATCAGGCCCTTTTTAAAGGCTGAAACGAGGTCTTAATCGCTGAAAGGGCTGTAAAGGTCCTTAGAAGTAGTGGTGACACGAAATCAACCCCTTCCGATCGATGATTGACATTCCGTCCCCCAAATTCGAAATTTTTGCACACCCAACCCTCCCTGTCTGGACGCGTAACGCGTCATGGCAGAGTTTTCAGAGTTGGATGGAAATGAAGCTTATGGCCTGCAATGGAGCCCAAAACAGCAGGTTGGATAGAAATTCATCGGTAGGTTGGGAAACGGGACCAAAATGTTTCAAAAAATTGTACAGCCTACAGTAAGTACGCCCATGCATAGGCAACCCACATCACGTCCGTGCGTGTGGGTTGCCTATGATCGGCAATAGGTTACAAAGTTTGGCAATGAGAGAAAAATGACGTGATGTGGGTTGCCTATGCATTGGTGTACTTACTAGAGGCTGTTAACTTTTTTGAAAAATGTTGGTCCCGTTTCCCACCCTACCGATGAATTTCCATCCAACCTGCTGTTTTGGGCTCCATGTCAGGTCATAAGCTTCATTTCCATCCAACTCTGAAAACTCTGCCATGACGCGTTACGCGCCCAGACAGGGAGGGTCGGGGGTGCAAAAATTTCGAATTTCGGGGACGGAATGTCAATCATCGATCGGAAGGGGTTGATTTCGTGTCACCACTACTTCTAAAGACCTTTACAGCCCTTTCAGCGATTAAGACCTCGTTTCAGCCCTTAAAAAGGGCCTGATTCGAAAAATCATACAAACGGGGGTTGCAGGGGAAGGGGTGGTGACAAAGGCACAGCTCCTTTTTTGAAACGGTAGGGGAAGACCCCCGCATTCACAGCACTGATAAACATCTCGATTAAAACCTTCCTTAGGGGTGAATCGAGAGGGGGTGGTTTGGTCCCATGCCAGTTGAGGGTGTTAGGGGGTGTGGACATTGCCGGAGGCCTTAAGAACTTACTGCAATCAGCAACTGAGGACGGTGTGCAGGTTTTCAGATGGTTAAACACACCCGGTACCTTCTCAGACGCCCCCAATGGTAGTCCATGTTTAGGGGATGATGAAGGGGGTTGAAAATGCCCAAACGTCAAATGTAACGATTTCTACGTGTTTGTGGAACCTTTAAGAGCAAGACTCATTCATTTTCGACTGCTTTGGCAACCTGCGACAAGTCCTGCAGCGTTTTTCGCAAACTTCAATTTGTGGTTTTCGTAAATGGGCTGGTTTTCGGGGTGCTACCCCGAAACTACTCAAGTTGGGGAGTTGTGCTGAAGCATATGCTTGGTAGGCGTCAGGACAAACGTCATACTGAGATTTCGAGCTTGTAGGTCAACTTTTCAAAATTTGGTGGCCTTTGAAAAAAGTGGTGCTTTAATTTTTTTGAGCAGTATATTATGCTTAGTGAGAACTTCTTCATAGAAGATACGAGGTTGCAGTTGCATCTTCCAAACACAAAGGCATATGAGAAAACCTTTCAAATATTACTTGAAAAAAGGAACTACATTTGGACCTAGTTTTATACAACAGACGTCATACTGACACAAAACTGGAGACAGACAGACCAACTATAAACTGAGACACGCCATCACACGATTTTCAGTACACGGGTTTCACCACAAGCTATGCACCAACAAAAGATTTCATTACCCAAATGAGGTCTGTGTGTGTGAATTATGTCACAGTCAATGTTACCGATATCATGCAAATATGTGCAAAAATATGTCACTAACAAAATGGTGCAGTGATTATATATAGGCAAATCATATTATTTTCAAATGTATTATGTATTTCCTCTGGCTATTTTGCTGCAATAAACATTTCATTCAGTCATTCATTCATTCATTCATTCATTCATTCATTCACTGTCAGAAAATATATTCCTGAAATTGTAATTTGATGATAGTTGATGTTTAAGTGCCTGACATGGAGGTTATAGGCCTCTAATTCTTTGGGGTGAAAATGATAAATGATGATAATATGAACACTAGAACTAAAAACAAGATGTTCAGTAAAGAACATATAGCCTACTTTCTCCTAAATTGCTATAACTCTTTGTCCTTTTCAAGGAGTATGATTGAATGTTGGTTGTATTAGCTTGTTGAAATACAACGTGCTATAGGGATATTAAACATGAATATGAGGTGCCCTTTGCTAGTGCTACCTCTGTACCAAATTTCGTTCAATTCGGTTTCACCGTGTTTGAATTGATAGGGGGAATCGATTTGCACACATACTTGGCCACCATCTGCAAACTATTGGGCTGATGATCTAGCAGTTTGGTCAGAATATGCTTCCCACATAAAGATTTGTTGTTGCAAAATTTGGTAGAGACTAGACTATTAGGTTGGTCGTAATTACATTTTAGCCTTTAACATTTGGGTGGCCGCGATTACGTTTCCGTCAAGATGGCGGTGATATAAAACATGACACTGAAGTGGCCTTTTCTAGTGCTACTTCTGGACCAAATTTCGTTCCATTCGGTTTCACCGTGTTCGAATTAATAGGGGGAATCGATTTTCACACAAAGATGGCCGCCATCCGCAAAATATTAGGCTAATGACCTATTAGTTTGGTCAAAGGATGCTCTCTCCATAATAGTATGTTGATGCAAAATTTGGTAGAGATCGGATGATTAGGCTAATCGTAATTTGATTTAAGCTTTGAACATTTGTGTGGCCGCCATTACGTTTCTGTCAATATGGCGGCGATATAAATCATGACACTGAGATGCCCTTTGCTAGTGCTATCTCTGTACCAAATTTCGTTCCATTCGGTTTCACCGTGTTTGAATTAATAGGGAGAATCGATTTTGACACAAAGATGGCCGCCATCCGCAAACTATTAGGCGAATGACCTATTAGATTGGTCAAAGGATGCTCCCTCCATAAAGGTATGTAGTTGCAAAATTTGGTAGAGATCGGATGATTAGGTTAATCGTAATTTGATTTAAGCTTTGAACATTCGTGTGGCCGCCATTACGTTTCAGTCAAGATGGTGGCGATATAAAACATGACACTGAGGTGCCCTTTGCTAGTGCTACCTCTGTACCAAATTTCGTTCCATTCGGTTCCACCGTGTTCGAATTAATAGGGGGAATCAATTTTGACATAAAGATGGCCGCCACCCGCAAACTATTAGGCTAATAACCTATTATATTGGTCAAATGATGCTCCCTCCATAAAGGTATGTAGTTGCAAAATTTGATAGAGATCGGATGATTAGATTAATCGTAATTTGATTTAAGCTTTGAACATTCGTGTGGCCGCCATTACGTTTCTGTCAAGATGGCGGCGATATAAACCATGACACTGAGGTGCCCTTTGCTAGTGCTACCTCTGTACCAAATTTCGTTCCATTTGGTTTCACCGTATTTGAATTAATAGGGGGAATTGATTTTCACACAAAGATGGCCGCCATCCGCAAACTATTAGGCTAATGACCTAGTTATTTGGTCAAAGGATGCTCCCTCCATAAAGGTTTGTTGTTGCTAAATTTGCTAGAGATCGGATGATTAGGCTAATCGTAATTTGATTTAAGCTTTGAACATTTGTGTGGCCGCCATTACGTTTCTGTCAATATGGCGGCGATATAAATCATGACACTTAGATGCCCTTTGCTAGTGCTATCTCTATACCAAATTTCGTTCCATTCGGTTTCACCGTGTTTGAATTAATAGGGAGAATCGATTTTGACACAAAGATGGCCGTCATCCGCAAACTGTTAGGCGAATGACCTATTAGATTGGTCAAAGGATGCTCCCTCCATAAAGGTATGTAGTTGCAAAATTTGGTAGAGATCGGATGATTAGGTTAATCGTAATTTGATTTAAGCTTTGAACATTCGTGTGGCCGCCATTACGTTTCAGTCAAGATGGTGGCGATATATAACATGACACTGAGGTGCCCTTTGCTAGTGCTACCTCTGTACCAAATTTCGTTCCATTCGGTTCCACCGTGTTCGAATTAATAGGGGGAATCTATTTTGACATAAAGATGGCCGCCACCCGCAAACTATTAGGCTAATAACCTATTATATTGGTCAAAGGATGCTCCCTCCATAAAGGTATGTAGTTGCAAAATTTGATAGAGATCGGATGATTAGATTAATCGTAATTTGATTTAAGCTTTGAACATTCGTGTGGCCGCCATTACGTTTCTGTCAAGATGGCGGCGATATAAAACATGACACTGAGGTGCCCTTTGCTAGTGCTACCTCTGTACCAAATTTCGTTCCATTTGGTTTCACCGTATTTGAATTAATAGGGGGAATTGATTTTCACACAAAGATGGCCGCCATCCGCAAACTATTAGGCTAATGACCTAGTTATTTGGTCAAAGGATGCTTCCTCTATAAAGGTATGTTGTTGCAAAATTTGGTCGAGATCGGATGATTAGGTTAATCGTAATTTGATTTAAGCTTTGAACATTTGTGTGGCCGCCATTACGTTTCCGTCAAGATGGCGGCAATATTAAACATGGCACTGAGGTGCCTTTTGTTAGTACTACCTCTGTACCAAATTTCGTTCCATTCGGTTGCACCGTGTTTGAATTAAAAGGGGGAATCGATTTTCACACAAAGATGGCCGCCATCCGCAAACTATTACGCTGATGACTTATTAGTTTGGTCAAAGGATGCTCCCCCCATAAAGGTATGTTGTTGCAAAATTTGGTAGAGATCGGATGATTAGGTTAGTCGTAATTTGATTTAAGCTTTGAACATTTGTGTGGCCGCCATTACGTTTCCGTCAAGATGGCGGCGATATAAAACATGACACTGAGGTGTCCTTTGCTAGTGCTACCTTTGTACCAAATTTCGTTCAATTCGCATTCACCGTGTTCGAATTGATAGGGGGGGACAGACATTCAGAGTACACACACTCACACACACACAGACACACACACACACAGACACACACACAGACTCACACACACACATACACACACACACACAGACAGACACACTTTTTTCGCCCTGTGTTGATCTCACAAGTCTACTTTCATTTTTTGCAAAAATCGAAAGTAGGCTAATAACTACAACTTACAACCAAATTACGGATTAGGAGAACAAAAGGAAAAAAGGAAGGAATAAGAGAAATAAAACAAGATGTTCAGTAAAGAACATATAGCCTACTTTCTCCTAAATGTATGAGTATAGTTATAACTCGTTGTTATTATCAAAGAGTATAATAGAACTATTCTTTGTTGAAGACCTTAGAAACGATTTACCTCTACCAAACGCCACAACCTAGATAAAAACTGCTACCATCATTGAAGAAAGAAAGATAAGAAGTATATCAAGAATGTTATGGATCTGGAGACATAATCGACTGGACTGGCTGCGTGGCTCAGCGGTAACGTTCTTGCTTGCTGGGCCCTAGGTTGCAGGTTCGTATCCTGGCGCAGTCAGCTGGCATTTGAGGGTGCACAAATGCGAGGGAGCCGTGTCAGTACATTTACGGGCACGTTAAAGATCCCCTTCGGGCCAAAATTCCGGCACCCCGGTGTCTCTAACAGCAGCAGTAGTTAAAAGCGATGTAAAACCAATAACATTATTATTATTATTATTATTATTATTATTATTATTATTATTATTATTATTATTATTATTATTATTATTATTACATATACGACCTGCCGTGGGCAACATCCAACTTTGAGTTGAGGCATGTCTTTACACGTCTGGTTGTGCATGGCTTTCACAACCCTCATTGAATTAAAAAATCTTTCCATGACCTACAGAGACGTGTGTATACAAACTATGTGGATATTTTCGATTGCTATTTGCCTGAAATAAAAGTAGTAATTAATAACCTGAACTAACACCAACGGTTTGAATTCAGTTACTATGTGAAATCGTTTTGTTCTTTACTTCAAATAACATTTTCAAGTAACGCAAAATAGGCTGTTACAAACCCTTTAAAATATAAAGTAAAAATGTATCGTAGTATCATCTTGTCATTCTTCAAATTCGATGCGCATAGAATGCCAATGGTATAGTAATCAATGGAGCCCCACGTAGACCAGTCGTGACATCTAGTGAAATATCGAACAATATAATCCTAACAGAGCGAGTGCATTCTAGCGGCCAGAAGAAGAAACTTTTCAATAAAATCTGGAAGTTAATAAGTAGGTCGGCGTGCAGTTACCTTTTTGGCAGCTAGATGTCTCGAGTAAATCTGCTGGCGAATTATGTTTTAATTAAATATATATTTTACACCATAATATGCACAATATAACGCTTAATTTTAAAACATCTGAGTCATTACAAAACAATAAACATATAAAATTTCAAGCAAAAAACGTAGCTCTGATCGGGTTTGAACCATAGGCATTTGAGCGATAGGCTAACGCTCTACCACTGAGCTAATTGTGTCAACGAATATCGTTCTATATAAAATGACTTACATAGAACTTGTTAGCAAATAATGATTTATACTAAACGATTTCATCACTGGAGTATATTATTTATATATAAAGCATTTCATACAAAGTTTATTTATTTTGTATCAGTACGCTATATTGCATGCAATACTCAAATTAGTGAAATATAAGTCAGGCACAAGATATCCGCTGCCATCTTGTGTTATTACTGAATCGGCTCGGCTTTTTAAAATCACGTCTGCACTATAGTATTACAAAATAAACTTTTAATTTCGAACGTGCCTCTTCCTTTAGAACAGTTAAAACGATTCTCGGCTCGATAATCGGAACTGGTTGGTCCCATGATATGGATTATAAAGTTTGCATAATTCGCACGGCCGCCATCCTGAAATGGTATGGCGGACGACCATGTAGTTTGGTCACAAGACGCATCCTATACGAAGGTATGTTGTTACCATATTTGGTAGAGATCGGATGATTTGGTTAGTCGTTATTTGATTTTACGTTTTGAACGTTTGAGTGGCCGCCATTCAGTTTTAGTAAAGATGGCGGCGATATAAAACATGACACTGAGGTGTCCTTTGCTAGTGCTACCTTTGTACCAAATTTCGTTCAATTCGCATTCACCGTGTTCGAATTGATAGGGGGGGGGACAGACATTCAGAGTACACACACTCACACACAGAGACACACACACACACAGACTCACACACACACATACACACACACACACAGACTCACACACACACATACACACACACAGACTCACACACACACAAACACACACACGGACAGACACACTTTTTTCGCCCTGTGTTGATCTCATAAGTCTACTTTCATTTTTTGCAAAAATCGAAAGTAGGCTAATGCAGGTAAAAGAAATGCTCTCAACACAAGAAAAATGAGAATTGACGGATTTGGAAAGGTGTGCCATGAAAGGCGGATAGGAAGGAAAATAGGAGAGAATCCACCCCAGAATCACTAGAAAAGGAAAAAAAAACAGATCCAGCTCAGGTATCATCCCAATCTCAACAGCCGTGAGCCCTTGAGAGTGTAGCACCTCCAGTGGTGGGGCTACACACACCCTGCCTCCTTTATAACCCTGTGCAGGAGGCAGGAGATATTATGAAAAGAAAAACAAGAGATCCCTTTGAAGAATGAGGGTATCAGGAAAGATGAAACAAGGTCCAAATAAGGCGGGAATTTGAAAGACTCCTTAGACCTTGGATATCCTAATACCGTCAGGGTCGGAAGAGAACAAGAGTTGATCAAGGGAGGCCGACAGTAAATATGCCAGAGAGGACCCCGGCACAATTAAGTGGAAGCAATCGCGAACTCAGCTGGGGCCCCCTAATCGCAAACCAGCGTTCCACAAGTTGTAAGTTGTAAGAGTGTTGTAATGTCGTAAGTGAACGAGTGGTGACCAAGGGTGGTCGACAGGAAAGATGACAGAAGGGAGCCCAGTACAAGTAAGTGGAAGCAATACCGCACTCAGCTGGGGTCCCGTTGTCACCAAACCCACATCCCATTAGTCGTGAGTCCCTGGGCCATGTACTGAAGAATGATTCAACAGAATCGCAAGAAAATATTATGATACCCAATTTTCAGAAGATAACTTATGGGTATGCACTGGACGGTTGATTCCGTAGTTAATTGGATATCATCGTAGGTCTCAGAGACAAAGAAGTCCCTATCATATGCGTTACTAGCAGTGGTCAAGTAATATCCCGGCATTTGCCTGGACAGAGTGTAGATAAACCACACTCAAGATAGTTGATCGGTGCTGGGTTTCGAACCTACGATGTCTGGGCTTGCTACAGCTGCCCTCGCAGCCGTGGTGCACGATTAAACGATCACAACTACGGCGCGGGACTCTCAAAATGACTACACACAACAGACGAAGGAGAGTATGTGTCCGATACAAAGTTATCGCGGGAAATCACGTTAAGATAATCATCACACCTATCTCCGTCTCACGTAAACTCGGGAAAGGAAAGCACACCTCCTACGTTCTTCCTATTTAAAGTGCAAAATGACAAACAACAGAATGACATACTGAATTTGAGCAGCGGCGTTCAAACCATGGTTTATAATGTACCCCAGCATTTTACAATTTCATCAGCAAACACTCCAAAACAACGTAGGAATTCAGTATATTAATACCGACTACTTACAATAATTGAAACTGAATCAAAACTTCGTGTACCGCAGACCTCCAAGGCGAAAGCCAAAATGTTAGCCACTATTACACGTGGTCGTCTAAATGATTTATGCATTTTATGTATAATTTTATTCAACCTTCAGTATTTAGGTCACAAAAACCTATGTGACATTTTGGGTCTAATCTTATATTCTAATGCCGCTGCTGTTACGCGAGATTTTGAATCTTTACCTTATGAGGAAAGGTATAATGCGTAATATATTGTATGTAATATCTACTAGAAACGAAGTTTTATACTCTCCGTTAAGGTGTGAAATGTTGACGTTTATATTTTATTTATCATAATGTCCTTAAACTGCATTCTTTTATTGTTGACAGTGTCTACGTCTACCAGCTGTATTTTGTATTACAATTCAAATATACAGTAACTTTTGTGTAATAATGCAGATTGTTCTATGAATAATATGTCCTTCTGTTATTGGGATTATATCGTAATTGGTAATTATGCTGATCTAAGACTATGCTAATTTGTAATGGAACCGGATGTTAAATTATGAATTTAGTTGATAACATGTCAATAACATACGGCAATTAAACTACGAATATATACAGTGTGGTCCACCCGCCCCTTAATATTTAGTTTTATGAAACCCAACTAACATCGCATTTCTCCCGATGGTCGATATTGCTCTGCGCTCTGACTGTGTGACAGCAATGTAATTGGGTCATAGGTCTAGCAAAGCAAAACCGACCTTAAACTTTTCCCCGCCAAATACTATGGCCCATTCTACTAACATATGACTTATGGCTCCTTGAAATAACACATATACGTAATACGATCGAATTAATAGCTTACACCACGTGATCTGTAATAGTAGAAAGTTAAATCAACACCATAAACCGTGATTGAAGACTTTGAGATGGACTTAAACGTTTGAGGTGGGACGGCTACAGTAACTACAGCACGTTTAGCGGGCGGTAACTACCATGTGTTTGTGGCTGAGAGGGTTTGGAGTTGGTCACTAGTCATGGCGGAGTGAGGTGCGTGTGTGCGCGCTGTGTGACCGCATTGGAAGAGTGTACGTTTCCTAATACAGGTGCTTCCGATAGTTCCACGGGTGTACTGACCTTCCGTGTGTCATTCGTACATTACTTTTTCAAGTAGTGTTCCAGATAGGACAACAAAACCAGAAACCCAGAAATCCCCGCTGAAAATCATGTCCGGATACCAGAGGAAAAACACCGTGCGCTGTCAATGGGACATGCAGAGTTCTCGCCCCACACCAGGAGAAATTCACCGCTGGATTAGCGATACCCTCCGGTTGACTGTCGATCAAGTAGAAGCCATCCAGTTAAATGCGCAAGAAAGAACCATGTACATCAAGGTAATCAGCATATCTACTTATCAGAAATTGCTAAATACTTTTGCAGCTTCTATTAAATTTCAGTATGACTCAGGCGAAATGACTAATGTTAAGCTCTCCACAGCGGATTCAAATTTTACCACAGTGCGTATATTTAAAGTCCCACTCGAAGTTCCCCCTGAAATTTTCAAATCCGTCCTGTCGAAATATGGCACTGTGAGTGACGACAGGAAAGAACAATGGTCTTCTGCTTATCAGTTCCCGGTGTATAATGGAATACGTGCAGTCACTATGGAAATCAAACAAGATAACCCCTCCACAGAGACTTTTGGTGGCCATTCTGGCTATATATCGTATAATGGACAGAAACAGACCTGTTTAATTTGCAATGCTAACACACATCTACGTATCAACTGTCCAAAGAAAATGATTCCCCTCGGTATAACTCCTACACAACAACGACGTGTCCAATACTCGGATGTTTCTGACACAGCAAACGTCACATGAAAAAATGCTTATTGATCAGTCAGCTGGGACACCAGCAGATGTGGCCTCGGACACACATGACGCTGAACTGGTACCTTGCACTGACCAGATCAGCGAGCCACAGAGTGCCCCTGTGCTATCGGCAACCTGTATGGCAGCCTTAGAACCAACTCTGCCGTCACTACAGGCTGCCACAGAAATTTTGTCTTCACTGCCCCCACCTTCTCTGGTACCTACCGACTCACTTAAGCAGGTTGATCGGGGATCTGAGAACGTATCTAAGAAGATTAAAACAAATGCCTCGATTGCCGTACCAGCCCCGAAGAATAAAACTGGTTCTACAAACGTTCCCGCAGCTGTGAAAAAGAAACAAAATCTTCATTCTACGTCATCTAGGGACCCACGAACGCTCTCAAACGCTGAAAGCCGGCCTATGAATGGCAGTCATAAGGAACTATCTCAACCTAATTTGACATAATGCACCAGTATATTTCTCACCCGTGTCTTTTTTTTCTCGAGTCCACCTTCCAGTATGTCTAGCACAGCTTTTATACTTTCTTAATGGCGCAATTTCTCACTGTGGCCACTGTGAATATCAATGTAATAGAATACCCTCTGAAATTTCAAATGTTGGAGAGATTCCTTCGAGATGCAGACATTGACATTGCCTTCATTCAAGAAGTTGCTATACCCTGTTTGCCCATATCTGCCTTCTACAAACAATACATCAATACCGGTACTACGAATAGAGGGACCGGATTCCTCATAAGACATGATATCCCACTCGAAGGTGTGCTATGTCATCCATCAGGACGCATAATATCTGGACACATAAACAATACCACCCTGATAAATGTATATGCCCCATCCGGGTCCAATAAACGTGTGGAACGGAAAATGTTCTTTCAACAGAGTATACTGCCTCATCTGCACGACGTTAAGGAAAAACTTATTCTTGCAGGGGATTTCAATTGTATTCAACGCCCAGAGGATTCCACTAGTCCATACCAAGGTGTCTACCCGGCTCTCAGGACCCTCCTTACCTCCCTACACCTCATTGATGCTGTGGATAGTTTAAGGGTGCCCCTGCCCCATTACACCTGTATAAGTCACAACTCCTCATCACGAATTGACCGCATCTACTTTTCCCAGGAACTTATCCAGCCTAGACGATATGAAGTGATACCTGCCAGTTTCACTAACCATCATGCAGTCGTATGTACAATCTCTTACCCCCATCCCATATTTCACATAGGAAGAGGTTATTGGAAACTGAATTGCTCGCTGTTACTGGAGGAGGAATGCCAAGATATTTTCAGACAACACTGGACTCGATGGGTCCAACAAAAATGCAACTTTCGCGACTGTGCAGACTGGTGGGATATTTTAGTTAAACCAGGGATCCGCCGCGTCTTTAAGAACATATCCTACCAACGAGGTCGGGAAAGACGGGATACAGTTGAATTTTACTATCGAGTTCTTCGCCAGCTCCAGCAAAGATCTGATGCTGGGGAGCGTATGTATGACCAGATTCGGGAAGTTAAAACCAAGCTCCTGTCTCTACAGCAACGAACGCTCGCTCATATAAACGTGGCTTTAAAAGATCGTACAGTGCTCCCGGACGAAAGTGCAAGTGTATACCATATCGCCAAAGGACAACGTGAGTGGCAACGTAAATATATCCACCGCCTCCGCACCAGTACTGGAAGTGTCGTCACTTCCCCTGACGCTATACGTAGTGAAATATCATTATTTTATCAACGGTTCTACATTAAGGCTCCAATTGGTTCACAGCAGGTGACCCTATTGCTTTCATCTTGCAGTACCCAACTATCTCCGGACAACAAAACTCTGCTCAGCGCGGATATTACGGATGAAGAGATTCACTCTGTGGTTAAGCACCTCCCAAATAACCGCTCACCTGTCATTGATGGACTGCCATATGAACTGTATAAACACTTCTGGCCTCTCATTGGCAAAGAATTTTGTCACGTCTTGCGTACCATTCTCCAACGTCGTGCTCTTTATCAATCACATCACGAGGGTACCATAGTCCTCGTACCAAAAACATCCTCTCCCATGGCAGTTGGTGACTTCCGACCAGTTACTCTGCTCTGCAGTGATTATAAAGTCCTTACCAAAGTACTTGCATGCCGATTGAAGACTGTTCTACATGATATCATTGGTGATGAACAATGTTGCAGTATTCCTGGAAGAACTCTGTTAACAAACTTAGCGATACTACGGGACCTACACCTAAAAGCCGAAATGCTCCCCACTGAGCCAATGAGTTTTCTCACCTTAGATCTTGATAAAGCTTTCGACCGCATCAGTCATGAATACTTGTACATGGCCTTGCAACACTTTGATTTTCCTGCAATCCTTATTGACTACATTCGTATGATAAATTGTAATGCTACGTCTCGAGTGCTCGTCAACGGTTTTCTTTCCCCTATGATTCCAATACAACGATCAGTTAGGCAAGGATGTCCCATTTCCATGCTACTTTTTGTCATTGGCCTTGAACCGTTCATTCGGACTACCCAGGTGAAGCTACAGGGTTACAAACTGTCCACACATGGTTTTGGCATGTGCGCCTATGCTGATGACGTATCAATATTGATCCGCAATAATGAAGACATCTCCCACATCGATAGCGTCCTTCAGCTCTACCATATCGCCTCTGGAGCACAATCGAACCCCCAGAAAACTGCTTTGCTTCCGCTCAATACTAACTCAGTGATTACCCAACAGCCTTGGTTCCGGATAGTAAATGAGGTGAAAATTCTTGGCATTACCTGGAAGCAATCGCTTCTGGACACAGTGCAAGCAAACTGGACTAAGGTCATTGTCAAAGTTAGGGGAGTGCTGATCCAATTTGGTCAAAGAAACCTCAATATAGTGCAACGGGTCATGGTCCTCAACGTGTTTGCGCTCTCTAAAATATGGTATGTCGCACAACTTTTCCCACTTCCCAAAATGTTTGAGAGCCAATTGTCAAAATATACAGGTTGGTTTATATGGCAAGGATTTTTGTTCCGAGTACAACGGGAACAGTTGTATCTCCCATCCCGGCAAGGCGGGCTAGGGCTAACAGCTCATGGCATGAAATGCCGTGCACTCCTCTGCAAGAACGATATAACCATCCTTTCCCAACATGACACTTTTACGAAAGCGCTATACAAAGATATTCGAAACACAGCCCGTGGTTGTGATAGAGCTTTGCCGAAGATATTTAGGGACCATCAACAGCACCTTCTGGAAACCGTTCGCCAAATGCCTTCAGGGACTTTTCCAACGACGAAAAGTATTTATAACATGTTGCGGCAAGTGGTACACTCCAAACCGCGAATCGAGGCCACCACCCTCTACGTCCATTGGCCCACTGTTTGGAAAAATTTTGGGGCTATGACCATTTCTTCTGCTGTACACTCCCAGGTTTTTATCTTCCTCAACGATCTCATTCCAACGGCTCTACGACGATATACCATCCGTCTTGAAGCTTACCCATGGTGTACTATATGTGGTCAAACTGATACGGCGATACACCGCTTCACATCATGCACGCGAGTTGCCTCCACGTGGCTGTGGTGTAAGGGAAAAAGTATGTCAACTATTAAATGTGCCCACGGATGACCTTGATGACAGGAAGTTGATTCGTTTGTCGGTGACCGCCTTCCCCCAAATTAAACAGACTGCCATTGTGTGGATAATGGGCCAATATGTACACTTCGTGATGGACAATGATCAACATTTCTCGTTCCTGGATCTCAGGTATCACCTGCAGTACGAGCGTTGGAAGCTTAGTGAAAGTGGACAATTGTACGATAAATATGGACACTATCTGGATTCATCATAGTCATGGATGAAATTCACAAGAATGTTAAACAGAGATTGGGACAAGAGGCAACAAAGGCCATGCTGTTTGCAGATGATATAGTGATATGGGGCGAGGATGAAAAGGAAGTACAAAAACAACTAGATGTATGGAATCAAGAAATAAAGAAATATGGGATGAAAGTAAGCACAGAGAAGAGCAAGACAATGGTAATGTCAAGAGGAAGGAAGGAAGGTAGAGGAAAGATAGAATTGAATGGGAAAATTCTAGAAGTGGTTAAAAGTTTCAAGTACTTGGGAAGTGTGATCACAGAAGATGGAAGGATAACTGAGGAAATTGGAAAGAGAATACAACAAGCGAACAGTTTTTACCAGAGCATAAGGGGTATTCTGTGGAACCGAGATGTCCCAAAGAAATGTAAAAATGTATTATATTCAACCTACTACAGGCCCATACTAACATATGCAGCTGGAGCGTGGACTACTACAAAAATAGAGGAGAGTAGAATACAAGCCGCGGAGATGAAATTCCTAAGAGGTATAGAGGGCAAGACCAGAAGAGATAGAGTTAGAAACGAAGAGATTAGAAAAAGGACAGGAATCTTGAAGCTGCAGGACAGGATAGAAACAACAAAGTTAAAGTGGTATGGACATATGATGAGAATGGGAGAGGAGAGAGTACCAAAGAAAACTTTCTGTGAAAAGATGACAGGGAAGAGACCACGAGGAAGGCCCCGAAAGAGATGGGCAGATACAGTGTGGGAGTGTGTAGAGAAGAGAGGAGGAAAACCTGAAGAAGTACTAAAAACAGGAGAGGAGTGGTGGAGAGACAGGAAACGTTGGAGGTCCTTAATTCACAACCCGACCCAGGAAGCTGGAAACGGGAAATGAAGATGATGATGTAATAGTATGGTATTTATCATATCTGAAAATTCTATAATTCTGTAGAGAGCTAATTTAAAAAAGAGGGTTAAAGCCTGACCGTACGTGGTGTGCGCGAGCGGTTAGACTGCTGCTTCGAATCCAGTAGTAGGCATACTTTTTTGAACGAAAGCCCACATTCCATTTTAGTCGGGATGTAATTACATTGCCACATTTATTGCTTTACGACGTATTTTTGTGAAGAATACGTGGCATTTTGATGATTTATAAAGTGAATACGATCGAATTGGTACGTTATGCCACGTGACCTGTAATGGCAGAAAGTTAAAAAAATGGCATGCATATTAACATAACATATCAAAGTGTTGCTCCGGAGGTCCGGGTTCGATTCCCAGCACTGCCAAGAAATGTAATACTTGTCTGAGGGCTGAAATTGGGTACATGTAGCCTCGTGAAGCAAATATGAGAAGAAGTGGGTTCGATTCCCACCTCAGCCACCCTGGAAATGATTTTCCGAGGTTTCCCACTTCTACTCCGGCCAAATTCCGGGACGGATTCTATCTTAAGGCCACGGCCGCCTCCTTCCCAATCCTTAATTGCAAATACACACATCATTACAAGCCCGCAATAACTCAGGTTATCAGACACATTCTACACACACACCCAAGTAAACGGGGCTAAATGACCGCGATGTTATAGCCCCTCAAATGAAACAAAACAACAACATATGGAAGGATATTCTGATCGCCAGTGCTTGCATCGAAGTATACGTATTCCTTAGAAATTCCCATGGTATTATTAGCATACTTTCGATTTCTGCAAAAAATGAAAGTAGACTTATGAGATCTACACAGGGCCAAAAATTGTGTGTCTGTCTGTGTGTGTGTGACTGTGTGTGTGTATGTGTGTGTGTGTGTATGTGTGTGAGTGTGTGTACTCTGAATGTCTGCCCTTCCCCCCCCTCCCCCCTCCCCCCCTCCACCCCATCGATTCGAACACGGTGAAACCGAATTGAACGATATTTGATACAGAGGTAGAACTAACAATGGGCACCTCAGTGTCATGTTTTATATCGCCGCCATCTTGATGAAAACGTAATGGCGGCCTCCCAAATGTTAAAAGCTTAAATATATTACGAATAACCTAAACATCCGATCTCTACCAAATTTTGCAACAACATATATTTATATGGTGAGCGTCTTCTGACTAAACTACAAGGTAATCAGCCCAATAGTTTGCAGATGGCGGCCATGTATGTGTGAAAATCGATTCCCCTTGTCAATTCAAATACGGTGAAACCGAATTGAACGATATTTGGTCCAGAGGTAGCACTAGCAAAGGACACCTCAGTGTCATGTTTTATATCGCCGCTATCTTGACGAAAACGTAATGGCGGCCTCTCAAATGTTAAAAGCTTAAATAAATTATGACCTACCTAATAATCTGATCTCTACCAAATTTTGCAACAACATACCATTATGTGGGAAGCATATTTAGACCAAACTACAAGATCATCAGCCCAACAGTTTGCATATGGCGGCCATGTATGTGTGCAAATCGATTCCCCCCATCCATTCAAACACGTTGAAACTGAATTGAACGAAATTTGGTACAGAGGTAGCACTAGCGTAGAACACCTCAGTGTCATGTTTAAATCGCCACCATCTTGCCGGAAACGTAATGGAGGCCACCCAAATGTTGAAAGCTTAAATCAAATTACGACCAACCTAATAATCTGATCTCTACCAAATTTTGCAACAACATAACCTTATGTACAGAAAATCTTTTAACCACACTACAAGGTCATCAGGCCAATAATGTGTGGATAGCGGCCACGTGCAAATCGATTCCCCTTATCTTTTCAAACACGGTGAAACCGAATGGAACGAAGTTTGGTACAGAGGTAGCACTAGCAAAGGCCACCTCAGTGTCATGTTTTATATCGCCGCCATCTTGACGGAAACGGAATGGTGGCCACCCAAATGTTGAAAGCTTAAATCAAATTACGACCAACCTAATCATTTGATCCCTACCAAATTTTTCAACAACATACCTTTTTGTGGGAAGCATCTATTGACTGAACTACAAGGTCATCAGCCCAATAGTTAGCAGATAGCGGCAATGTATGTGTGCAAATCGATTCACCATATCAATTCAAACACGGTGAAACCGAATCGAATGTTTTTTTTACAGAGGTAGCACTAGCAAAGGGCACATCATATTAATGTATAATATCCCTATTGCACGTTGTATTTCAAGAAGCTACTACAACCAACATTCAATTATACTCCTTGAAAAGGACGAAGAGTTATAACAATACCCATGCATTTAGGAGAAAGTAGGCTATACGTTCATTACCGAACATCTTGTTTTGTTATTAAATTTTAACAAAAAGTCTTATAATATCTTTAGGCCCGTATCACACGACATTCACTGGCAAGGAAGCTGCTGTGATCGCTGGTACAAAATCCTGTATGATTCTGTTCTCTTTGTCAGTACACCTGCTTGTATGACCGAAGTGTATCACACGCTAGCATTTTGTACGCTAAATTGTATGAAATAAAACCGAAGGGCTGTCGTTTAAGGGCATTATTTGCAGTTCTTTCGCCTTATTAACGCAAAGCGGTCGCGACACTTGCTTTAAGTAAATTAGAAAACATGCCAGGTACTGAATGAATGCATCCCAATCAATATTTAAGATCTAACTGTAATAATTGAATATTTTACCATACGTGTTAATAAGAAGCTCAACAAAAACCTCGAGAGTGTGTTGGAAATGTGTGCAAGTGTTATTGCGCCCGCTCACTCTTTCGAAGATCCCGGGTTCAAGACTATCCAACGGCAGATTTTATTATACCCTCCCTACCTCGTACAGCAAGATTTCAACTTGGTTTTGTTCACATTATCTACGAAGACGATGGGGAAAGTTATTTTCTTGTCTCATTTAAATGGTTATTTTCCCTAAATACTGTTCAAAACCATGGATGGATACTATTAGTTATAACTATAATTTTTTTAGTCGATTTTACCCTCCAGGTTAGGTTTTTCCACGGACTCAGCGAGGGATCCCATCATTACCGCCTCTACGTGCAGTGTCCTGGAGCTTGAAACATCTCGTCTGGGGGATACAACTGAGGAGGTGGATCAGCACCTCGCCCAGGTGGCCTCACCTACAAAGCGAACAGGGTCCTCTTGAGGGATAGGAAGGGAAGGGAAGATCGGGAGGGATACGTAACGAAGAGGGAAGGAGGCGACCGTGGCTGTACGGTAGGTAACATCCCGGCATTTTCCCCAAGGCGAAGTGGGAAACCACGGAAAACCACTTTGAGGATGGCTGAGGTGGGAATCGAACCCGCTCTACTCATTTGGACCACCCGAGGCTGAGTAGACCCCGTCCCAGTCCTCATACCACTTTTCAAATTTCGTGGCAGAGCCGGGAATCGAACCCAGGATGTCCGGGGTGGCAGCTAATCACTCTGACTACTACGCAACGGAGGCGACTCTATTCGTAATAATTAGAATTTTAATATTTATAATAATATGACACGTTGTGTAATTACTGCCTTGCTGCGAGGCTCAGCGGTAACGTTCTCGCTTGCTGTGCCCAAGGTTGCAGGTTCGTATCCTGGCGCAGTCAGCTGGCATTTGAGGGTGTGCAAATGCGAGGGAGCCGTGTCAGTAGATTTACTGGCTTGTTGAAGATCCCCTTCGGAGCTAAATTCCGGCACCCCGGCGTATCTAAAAGCCAGAGCAGATAAAATGGACGTAAAACCAATAATGTTACAATTATCCGTATTTACTGTATGTTTGGGGCAGATGCCCTCGTAGTTCCGCCCCTTAAAACCTCACCAACTAAATATTACTGTAAGTGTATAGCAAGCGCTTTTCACACAGATGCCATTGAAAGAAATTATAGTTTCAGTCTGATGTATTTATTCGTGAGCCTACCCACATAACAAATCTATTTGTTATGTGGGTCGTCTGAGTGAGTCGGAGTTTTCCTTTAAACAAAGGTGGTCAAAATTTCAAACACTTGCTACCTTGAATATACGGGATACCTTGCTTTCGTTCTACAGATCATTATGTCGTCGTCCAATCTGGCTGCGTACTATCGGATAAGTACGGTCCTTTTGAGGACCAAATAAAAAAATCACTCGTTGGAACAGAAAGATATGCGTCCATAATACATCCACAATAATCGACCTTAAGCAAAAAAATGTACTAGTTCAAGGTTCGAACCCACTACAATGCGACTTCGTTGACGCTACTTTAGCAATTCTTCATTTAGCAACCATAGCTACCGAGAACCATGGTGTATTGCTGGAACGTATTGAATCTATTCGTAGACACTTCCTGTCCAAACGTAAGAAGGTGTTATTCGGAGCTCTGATCGTTTCAATCATGCATTATATTTGTGGTCATTGAAAGAACACTGCCACTATTGATTTCTATTATATTCGCGAGGATGTACTCAACGGTCAAGTTGTACAATGGACGTAAAGGAGCAGGTACTAATGTTTTTAGGATGACAGAGATATACGCGTTAGTTGGGTTGCCTTCCTCCAAAAAAAATAAGGGGCTGGTGGACCACACTGTATATTATTATGCGATAATGTTCTACAAGAACCGAACAGTAAGTAATGATACTTTCCCATAAGAATAGCGGACCCCATTAAATCAAAAATAAACACTATCAGGAAATTGTGAGAGTGAGTTCTCGAGGAATTGCGTGTATATATCCCTTTTTATTATTGTTGCATTCTCCGCTACGTTATTGTACTCCACAGTACTGTACTTTTCGACTATTTACAGTGATTAATATTGAACTTGAGTAACATCAGAATCGAGGAGAACCATGTTCGAAACTCACTTAAGGGCAAAATGAATACACACTGCGGAATATATTGGCATGTATCTTTCTATAACATATAAAGACACCTCCCGGACAACGCCGGGTACAATAGCTAGTAAATAATTATTGCTTTCAGGAGATATGATATAATGCATATTTTCACGCGATTGAACGACAAATTGAAGATGATTTATTGTAGGAATATCTTTAATGGAGCCTCCAAACCTTGAAGTAAACCGTATACTATATACATTCCACTGTTAGCCGACAGTAGCCCGAATGCTTACATTAAATAAGAATTCAGCAAACGTATGAAGATTTAATAAATCATAATTTGTTTTCAGCAAATATGATATAATGAATATTGTCATACCAAAGAACGACAACTTGAAGATGATTTGTTCAAGAAATATCTTTAATGGGGCCTCCAAACCTTGAAGTAAACCGTATGTGATATCCATTCTTCATATCCCCATGGCCGACAGTACATCATGGTACCAATCTCGGCCACCGCGCGCGCTCATTGTTTCCTCTTACACATTTCCGTTTCATTTCCATCCCTTTTCCAAAAATCACTCCCACAAAAATATCCAGCAACTGAGTGGAAAGATGTTACACAACAATAATAATAATAATAATGACATCCATATTTCGAGGGTTCTCAGTGCAGCGTTTTTCTCTAGGAAAATGACCCTTACCAGATTGCTATGCGTGGCTGTTTACCCATTTCTGGTTGAGGATGTTGCCAGTATTTAGTTGATGTGTACTAGAGGACATTATTGTCACATAGCGGATTTTGGAGGAGAAGTGAAGTGATGAAATACTGTGTTATACGGTGGGTGAGTTGCCTGCTCCCTTGTTACGAGGGTATTATATGCTCTATCACAATGCCAATGATCTGATCGCTAGGATGACAAAAAGTGTGTGGTGTCCCGCTGCGGTGTCCTCGGCCAGGGATATGTAACCACAGGGAAACTAATACCCTGGTCGAGTATCACTAACAGAATATCAACCGCAGGCTTCATGCAGTCACAGCTTTAAGGCGTGGAAATGACACCAACAACATTCCAATTTTAATTATATTTTATGGAAAGCAAAAGTGTTTCCACGAAAAATTTAATGAAAACTGCCATTTGCGCTCCTTACTTGTGCTTTCTTGCAACCGACAGCGGTAGCTACTCTTGCTACCGCGCAGCGCTAGGCCATGTGGCCAAGCTCTCTGTGGACTCGGTAACGTGGGTTCGTGCCCCATCGTCGGCCAGTCATGAAATGGTTTTCCAAACAAGTTAATTCAAGATAAGAACATATCCAACAGGATTGTTGTCAAATCGACAAAGAAACACAGAAAGAGAAACTATGCACGTGGAGGCAACATACTAACAATTAAATACGAGGTACTTATTGCACGTTTGATAATAATGAATAGACAATGTTTAGATATTTGCAACAGTACGTTTACAATGGGACAATGCACCTATATGGTCGCAGTATTTGTTTTACAGATACTTGTCGGGCAAGATTACGCAGATGTTTGTCAATTGCTTTTTTTTTTTCTCAAAGTGTTCTCCATGTCACAACAAAGGGTTTTGACTGTAGAAAAATTCAAGAAGGCTGGAAAAGTAACAAAAGAAAATACCGGAGGTTTATTTATTTATCGTATGGCTTTTAGTGCCGGGAGTGTCCGAAGACAAGTTCGGCTCGCCTGAGTCTGTAGCTGCTTCCAGCGGACTCCCGAAAGGGTGAGCTACAAGTGCCGTTCAATTTCAAGTAGTTCCAACTTTCGCCACCAGATATCAATGATACCTAGTGGTGAACGTTGGAACTTTGATAGAGCGTTCTGACGAAATATAACCTAACAATTTTGCTTTACACAAGTTTAGTCTGTGAAAGGATTTTTAACATGCCATAAATCTATGACATGGGACCGCCGGCTTTACTTCCCCTCCGAAGGAAGGCATATTGACGGATTTTTAACGCTCTTAAAAAATCCGAAGACTTCGGCCGGGTTTGAACCCGCTATCTTGGGCACAGCAGATCAGCATGCTACCGACTACGCCACCGGAGGTGATCATTAGGGTTCGGAAGTTCAAGACCTAAAGAAGTACAAAATATGCAAGCAAATATGCCCTAAAAGCTAGCTAAATATGAACTAAAAACTATAAAATATGACCTAAAAACTATGAAATATGACATGAATTTTTGGATAGGTTATCACTAACATACAGTAAATGCTAAATTACATCCGTAGAGGAGCGCCTTCTTGGAATCAGGTCCTCTAAACCTGCTATCTGCCTGTTCCGGAAAAAGAAAAATATAGGCCTATCCACTACACTATTCAGAAATCCTGTGTTTGAACCTCGACGCAGATAACACGTACCTTTTTAACCACATCTCAATTAAAACAACAATGCTGAAATTATCACCAAATATCACCTTATATCACTAAAATATGACCAAATATGACCAAAACAATAAAAATGGCCGAAATATGCATTTATTGGCAACATCAAATTGCTTTAAACGTGGTCAGGTATCCGTCATACAAACATATTTCTCAGATTTCGGGTAAAATGAGCTCGGGAAAAATTATGACTTTTCCTTAACATCCGAACCTTAGTGATCACCGATCACATAAGAGTATTCACAATAAGGAAAAGGTTGTGGAATTTTCGCACGACAGTCTCATTACAACACAATAAAATCCTGTAGAATTGACCGGCAGAGTTCACTGTGTTCTAATTGCACAAACTTTATAATTCCGCTGTCGAGAAACCTTATTGAGTTAAGTATGTAATGTTTTATAAATTTTCACCACGAACTTTAATATTGGTTTTGGATCTCTGCAACAGATAGCTGTGGTTTATGTACGAGGCTGCGCGCAGGAATACAGAACTCCGGAGGAGGCACACAACCAAGAAGTAACCTGATGCTTGATTATCGTTTGCATAAATTAAGAGCCAAGCAGTTCTACTTGATTTTGAATGATAAAAATGACAAAACTGTAACATTATGCTTTGATCTGCAACAAGTCCACGTTTTCCCAAAAGTATCTAAACAAGAAGCATTTTATTCTAGGCGGTTATCGTTCTATGCATTTTGTATTACACGCCCTGACACAAATGATCCGTGCTTCTACACATGGACGGAGAACCAAACTCACCGTGGCCCAAATGAAATTGGATCTGCACTTTTTGACTTTTTGAGGAAGAATTATGAGAATCTCCAAGGAGCTGAGGAAGTAAGGCTGTTCTGTGATGGCTCTAGTGGACAAAACAAGAACTCTCATATTGTTCACCTTATTCTGTTTTGCCTTCATTTTCATTTTCCACAAACACTGATATATACATACCCAGTGAGAGACCATTCGTATCTCCCGGCCGATAGAGTATTTGGCCGAGTTGAAAAGGTGTAAAAACACGCAGTAATCCTGATACCTTCCAAATATATACAGTAGAAATCTATTCCAAATTTGGCGAGATTAAAGTTTTGGGTCAGGACTGGTCTATGTTGAATGTTAAGAGTCTTTCACAGGATCTGAAGAAAGTTGATGGCATTTCACAAATGAAAAGGCCAGTCATAGAAAAATATGTGGTAGAGGGTAAACCCAAGGTTCATATGGAATGTCATCAATATTCCAGAACTGATCTAGGTGATAATGAGAAGTTTACATTGATGAAAAGGGGGAATGTGCTTAAAGTAAAATGCAAGAACAACTAAATTCTGTACATTCTGTTCCTTGTAATCTCTACTTAGTATAAAACAAAGTCCCCGATTCTTGGATGTCACGGGTAATCTCGAGAGCCACTGGAGGATTTTGATGCGGTTTCCATAATTCTGTAAAGGATATCTCGAGGAAGGTTTCTGTAGAAAATAATAATTTATTTAGGATCAAAGAAAGCCAAGCAGTAACGATTTCAGTGAAAAAGTCGAAACAAAAACCTGGCGTCCGTTCACTCTTTAAGCTTACGCTGGGCAAACCGTTAAAAATATCAATATACTATGAGTGTAAGAATTGTTCAGCATGAAAAGTTTTACAAAAAAATAAGTCTGGGAGAGCTTATCTCTATGTTCAATACATCGCCCACTATAAGTGTTTTTATGTGTTCATTTCTTCCAACAATCTCTATTCAATTACTGAGGCGACAGTTTACGAGCTAGCTAGGAAAAGAAAGCCCTTGTCACGTAATACATTCATAACTGTTTTCGGGCGAAGCCATCCTGATGTCTATGGAGATGATGTGAATTTGTTATGGTCCCTCCCTTGATAAAATAGACAAATATACGGTAGATATAATTTTGATATAGCAAAATAATTAATTAGTCAATGAAGTACACAGCAATAAATAATACGTTCAAAATTAATCTAACTAATCTAACTGTAACATATTAGAAATACCATCACCGTCTATAATTCTCAAGCCGTGCTGTTGGTAGAATTGGCAACGTTTAGTAGAGTCCGTAAGTTCTATAAACACGTAAGACCACATGCTGAGTTGTATTCATAAATATCGTTTATTTTGATCTGACAGCATCTAAAAGCAGTTCGTACTAACTATTTCAACACCCTTGAAATTCCTCGTGGTAAATTATACCTGAAGAAAGTTGTAGAAGTATTTCCCGTATTAATTTGCATGTGTAACTAATAACTACTAATGAATTTAACCCACGAATTCTTCAGTAATGTTTCATTAAATTATTTCAGTAGCATCTTGGGTCAACCATGTCTGAAGATAGCAACATAAATACTGAGATTAACCACAGGGTTCAGTCAGCCTGGATGAACTGGAAAAGGTTTTCTGGCATTCTGTGTGACAAAAGGCTCAGTATAAGGGTAAAAGGAAAGGCCTACAAGACAGCTGTGAGGCCAGCCATGATGTATGGTGCGGAGACATGGGCAATAACTAAGTCACAATGTCATAAGGTGGATGTGACTGAGATGAAGATGCTGCGCTGGATGAGTGGCATCACTAGGATTGATCACATCGCAAATGAGAAAATCAGGGGCACAGTAAAAGTAACAGAAGTCGCCAAGAAGATCCAAGAGAGAAGACTGCTGTGGTATGGGCATGCTATGCGTCGAGATAACAACCATGTAGGAAGGAGAGCGATGTCTCTGGTTGTGGATGGCACGAGGAATAGAGGCAGACCTCGAAGAAGATGGACTGACAATATCCATGAAGACATAATGGATAAGCAGTTAAGGGACGACGATGTGTGGGACAGAATAAAATGGAAAAGACTTGCCAGAAACATCGACCCCACTTGAAGTGGGATAAGATGATGAGGAAGAAGAAGAAGATTTCAGTAGCATAGGAAGTGTTGTGTGCCTGGCTGTAAGTCAAATTATGGCAGCACTATTAAAACAACTGGTTATATCACTAGGTTTCGATCACTACAGTGAAGTGGACTTTCAATGCCTAGTAATTTAGTTTTGGTATAACTCTTCATGTGGCCTCTATACTCCGGTACATTATGAACTGTACTCAGTTGGCAATTGCTTTTAGGTAGATTTCATTAGAAAGCTACCGCTCCCTATTTTAAATTAAGTGAACCGTGGAGCATTATTGTTTGACTGTCAACATTAAGCTGGGAGGCCTATTGTGACTATGATGAGTGCATCTGTGGACAAAAAGTGAAGAATTTAATATCCAAGGCAGTCTCTAAGTTCGTAAGAATAGTCTTAAATGTGTTTTCTGAGCGCGTCAATGACGCCAGTGAGCATAGCAGCAAGAAAAGGAAACTTCAGACATTGGGACATTGAGGTACAGTACAGCATTTTATTATTAGTCTACCTTATCGGGAACCGACAGTACATAGTATGATAATATGTATCCTTTATTTGTGATATTTGTGTGTAGATTTAGTGGACGTTATGTTCTGTTAAATTTTCGGAAACATTTGGCGCCAAAATCTTTGTGTTTACACAGTGTTAGCAATTACCATGTTCTTGCGCTAGGCCTGCCAGATGACGGATGGGCGGTGTTGCCAAACGTTATGACACGGCTTGAGAATTGTTGATGGCGATGGAAATACCATACAATACGGAGTGAGATAAACGGATATTACTGTAAGTTTCGTCATTGTGGTAATTCAGTTTTATATTGGCGTTTTATGTTCCAGTGCTTAACACTTGTTTAGGATCATTTCCGGTATAAAACAGTGGTTTAGATTCACAATGAAGCTACATATAGAGCGTCACAAACTACTGAACTCACCAGACTTGCCGACGCCTCCCTGACCCAGGACCATGACCTTGAGTGGCTTCTGGCGGGAACATAGTCCGATCTTACAGAAGGAGGACTTGGGCGATGTGGTCATCATACTGGCAGCGCGTGGGTCACCTGACCTCACCTGACGGCCTCCTGAGCAGCCATAGCCGGCACTCACTCGGCGGAAACCTGCGACAACAGACAACACATTGATTTGACTGTGATGGAACAAATTGCAAGGTAATATGGTAATTCAGTGTTGCCTTTGTAATCTAGTAAAGGAATCGGTCAATAAGAAACACCAATAATAACCATCTACTATTTTCTCCTCGTTCGTATTTATAAGGTGCGTTCAAAAAGTAACGAGCCGGAGGCTGTAAGGCGCAAGCCGGTGACTACATCGGCTAATCGTGGCGTGTGTAACGAGGTGTGGTTCCAACCAGAGCGTGGAAGGTCACAGCCCGTCGCTAGAGGCACGCGTGCACGTCACGTGACGATACAAAGCGAGCAGCCGCATGCATCAATCGTCCAACGCTGCCAGTCGCATTGCAAACAGTGACGTGGAGGCGTCAACCGAAGAGCAAAGAGGTGTTGTTCGGTTTCTGACAGCGAAAGGAGTAGGGGGAACGGACATTCATCGCCGAATGTCACAAGTGTACGGCGAACACTGCATGTCTCTTGCAAGGTTCGAGGCGTGGCACAAGCGCTTCAGGAAAGGACGGGTGTCGTTAGCCGATGATGCCCCGTCTTGGGCATCCCCCTGCATTACCGATGACAACGTCCAGCTGGTTGATGCACTCATTATCCAGGACCGCCGAGTGACAGTGAACGCCATAGCCGCCGTGGTCGCTCCACGACAATGCACGACCTCATACGGCCAACACAGTCGCGGCACTCTTGCAGAAATTCAAATGGGAGGTTCTCGGCCACCCGCCATACAGTTCGGACCTCTCTCCCTGTGAATACACCATGTTTTGTCCCATGAAAAGGGCTCTGTGGGGCCAACGATTCCCCTCGGACGCCAACGTCCAGCAGTACGTGCGGAACTGGTTCACATCGCAGCCCAGGGAATTTTATGACACAGCCATTCACCGCCTCGTGTCACAGTGGGACAAGTGCCTCAACAGCCAGGTCCAATACTTCTAACATACAGATACTGGGTTCTGTAATTATGCCTCTGGCTCGTTACTTTTTGAAAGCACCTTATAGTAAGGCTATCCGTGTGAAAAGCTTGCTGAGTCCACGAACTGAACTGATTTTGACGGGTTGACTACTACACAAACCCTCGTATTTCATATCACGATTCTAAATGACCATCTATACTTTTGTGGATCCTCTCGAAAAGTACATCACCTGCTTTTCGACTGCCCTGTTACTCTCACTAGTAACGGCGTTACCCTTTAGTTACCGTAAAAAGTAACTGTTAATAGTAAACGCCTTACTCCCCCGTTACTGTTAAAGTAATTGTTACAAGTAACGCGTACCTCCTCAACCCTGCTCTTACCGTAGACACCTTGTAGGGGGAGTGGTTTTAACAAAGCCGTTCTAAATCTCTCATCATTCCTGTTACCATCTCTATGGATGGCGCAAATGAATCATCATTAGGGCCCGGATGTTGATGACATGTCATCTTATTACTGAGCAAACTAAAACAATGCTGAAGTACATAGAGACCCCGGACGGGCCACCCCGACTTCAAATATGTCATTTTTATTTGGCATCTTTTTGCATTTTTTGCTATTTTTCCATTTTAAGAGCTTACTTTTAAGTTTGATAGATTTTTTGGGTCATATTTTAGAGAAATCGGCCTTTAAGGGTTTTTTTTTTTCAATTTAGTCATGTCACAGCTTTATATGAGGGAGTTACGTCTCTCAGAGTTAACAGCAAACGACCTTCCTCACTTCAAGTACGCTCCAATCACATCAGTTGATGTTGAACGCAGCTTTTCGAGATATAAAAACTTGTTGGCTGATAACCGCAGATAATTTACATTTGACGACAGCAGAATGACATTCGTAGTGCAGTGCAACTGAGACTAAAGTGAACAGAAACCTTTAGTTAAGTGCTAGAAATCTATTTGATTGACTTTTCAGTTTGAGCATAATATGTAATTTTTGAATTATAGGTGAGTTTATTATTATAAGATAATATTCTCCATTTTATACTGCATTTTTCCAATTTTTGAAATATTGGTGAGTTTACTATTATAAGATCATTTTCTCCATTTTATAGTGCATTTTTCAAATTTTTGAAATATTGGTGAGTTTATTATTATAAGATCATTTTCTCCATTTTATAGTGCATTTTTCAAATTTTTGAAATATTGGTGAGTTTATTATTATAAGGTCATTTTCTCCATTTTATAGTGCATTTTTCAAATTTTTGAAATATTGGTGAGTTTATTATTATAAGATCATTTTCTCCATTTTATAGTGCATTTTTCAAATTTTTGAAATATTGGTGAGTTTATTATTATAAGATCATTTTCTCCATTTTATAGCGCATTTTTCAAATTTTTGAAATATTGGTGAGTTTATTATTATAAGATCATTTTCTCCATTTTATACTGCATTTTTCGAAATTTTAGGTAATTTATTACAGTCATTTTTGAAAATGTTAAGTGCATTTTTTAAACTTTTTTACGGCATAACATCCGGGCCCTAATCATCATCATCATCATTGGGACCTGTGTAAGGCACATTGGGCAGCAAATCATCTCCATCGATGTCGGTCGATCGCAACAGCTTCGGCATCATCCCAAGAGATGCCAATGCTCCTGAGATCTTCTCTCATTGTTTGACGCCAAGTTCTTCGAGGCCGGCCTTGTTTCCTTTTTCCTCCCAGTGGTGTCCAACTTAGTGCAGTTCGTGGGTGATGGTATTCGGGCATGCGGAGGACGTGGCCAGCAAGTTGCATCCGACGCTCAGTTACAGTTGTTGACAGGCGTACTGAGTCTGATCTTCTTAAGACGTCTTCATTTGTGACATGATCACGATAAGAGACTCCAAGAATTTGCCTAAGGCAACTTTGTTGGAAAACATCTAACCGCTTAAATACCTTCGAGTGAATTTCCATGTTTCACAGGCATATAATGCAGTAGGTAGGACAATACTCTTGAAAAGTTTCAACTTTGTGGCGACGCTTATGACATACACTGAAATATGCCTGATTTCATTCCGACTTGACAGGTAATATCCCTTTCTGTACCTCCATCAATGGAGATAATGCTACCAAGATATGTGAATTGTAGAACTTGCTCTATAGCTTGACCACGAACGGTTATGGGCCTGTTATTCTGGACTCCAACAACCTGCATATATTTGGGCTGAAATGCCGTCAAAAAACATGATTTTCGTGTGACTTGATCAAGATGTATGCAAAGTTACACCGAGATGTTTCCTTGTAAGAGTGGCATCTGGATGCTCCTGCTCATATACGTGTCCTCATGTCATTGAGGGAAGGAAGTTATTGTTAAAGCACGCTGTCTTGGTGAAGCACTCACAGCAAGGCTAATTCTGCACAGGATGTTTCCTTTCACTTGTTTTCCAGTTCCATGGCCATTGATGAAAAACACAGTACATCGAGAAGTTAGACAGTATATTATTATTAATAATAATAATAATAATAATAATAATAATAATATCGTATGGCCTCGGGTGCCGGGTGCAAGTTTTGTTATTTGACACCCAAGGAGTAGCTTGAATGTTGAATTTCGTTGTTCCTTGAAGCACTATGAAAGTCAAGGAGGTGAGAAATCTAAGCTCCTTGAACACTATAGCCCATTCTAGTAGAGAAATGAGCAACTTTGTGTTGGCGAAAACTCCCGAGATTAATTTTGCCATTCTGAACACGGCCTACTGAATTCAAATGGATTCTTTGACATGCCAACATCGTATGACATGGTGTCGTAATTTTTGTCGCCTTTCAAAAAAAAATAATCACTTATCACGGCCAGGAGCGAACCTGCAAGCTTGGGGTTAGTAGACCGACACGTTAACCACTCACCCACCGTGTCAAGCTGACAGTATATTAAACACACATGACATTAATTCCATGAACTTTTGTTTAATTACTAGCGGCAATACCTAGTCCACTCATTATATTTTTCATTTCCACATTAATAACTTATATTTTTCTCGCATTTCTCATTAACCATCGGCTCGCTGGGCGGCCATGCTTACATTCCATGTCTGGGTGGAGCCAGGACTTTCCCAGCTCAAGGCACAGCGTTGCCAACTCTCCACCCTAGCCACTGAGAGACTGTGCAACACTAGAGATCTGACAAGCAAGCACTATCCGACATTCTTGACTGTCACCGTGGAGGTTCGATTCCCGGCGCTGCCAATACATTTAATTTTAGGGGCCTGGGGCATCTTGACCTTCTGCCCCGTGCAGTTGGGTACGTTTTATACTTTTCTGATAACTTGTATTTATGCGATGATTGTAGTAGTGTGTAACCATGTTAAGGACAGGGATAGGGTAGGTGTCCGTGATCTTGACGTAAGGTACTATCCCAGCATTTGCCACACTAAGTGTAGCCACTGTCAGCGCAGGGATTTATGCCTCTTGAATCCCGATTTGCTACAGCTGACTTCATGGCCGTGGTGCACGTTGCGGGAATGTTACCAATAGGGTAGTAAATGTTATTAACTTATTAGCAACCCGCCCGGGAACAGTTATGAATGCATTACGTGATAAGCGTTTTTTTTTGCAATGAACTACGACCTATATCCGTTTTACGTCTCGGCATGATGGGTTAAACTCACTGACTGGATTATTAATTATATTATCATGGAGATACAGGTGCGACGAATTCTTTTTTTTTTTTAGTCGTTTACCCTCCAGGTTGGTGGAACCCACGGACTCAGCGAGGGAACTCACCACTCCCGCTCTACGGGCAGTGTCCTAGAGCTGGGAACATCGAATCGGAAGGGATACAGCTGGTGAGGTGGGATTGGCACCTGCAAAGCGAACAGGGGCCTCATGAGGGAAGGTAAGGGATGGTTAGGATGGATAGACAAGGAAGAGGGAAGGAGGCGGCCGTGGCCTTGAAGAAGGTACTGTACCCGAAATACCTACCGCCAGCTTGTTGATATCCCTCGTTGGTAGCTGGATTGCAGAACCTGAAAACCCCGACTAAAAACCCCTAGATTCCACTCAACAAGAGACGGGGATAATGGGGCACAAGGATCACCTAACTGAGGGAACGTCAAGAAAAACCATAGCAACAAAAGAAAAAAAATCTAGCTCGATAGAACACAAGAACGAGAAAAAAACATAATCTCCAAAGCGTGGAATTATACTGAAATGCCTGCAATGGTTTCCTTAACGTGACCTCCTATCGCAGCTATAAAGTATTACTCTAAAAGAATTAAAATAGAATTCTCCAAAATTTATTCACAAAGGCATTATAGCAGAAATTGCTATAACAATATTACAAAAAACGAAAAGCAATTGCGGCTTCAACCGGAAGCTCAAATCACAGTGACCTGAATACAACTTCTAGTCATTACTAGACACACTGTATTCTCCATAAAAATAAATTGAACACTCTTTAAGATAATACCCTACTATGGCACAAGCAATGCCTCAAAAGCCTTATTGAAAATTGAAAATCAGTCTTCTATTCATAAACCAATCACACAGATGTATAATGTTCGAAGATGCAGTAGGAAAATGTAGCCCAACAAAAACACAATCTAACGATGCGAAGGATGTCACAAATTGACATAATAAAGAGCTCACCACGTTGATAAACTACACTGAATCACAAAATGCCTATCGATGTCCTCTTCACTACTCTAAGAAAGCTTCATGAAATATTACTGAATTTAAGATGAAATCTACTTAAACATACTTAAATACAAGCTGAAAATGGGTTGCACTTCTTATGGAAGTCTAAAACCTGTCGATTGTGAAATCAGTCATGATTAAAACGTCATGCCTAAAGTCCACAGTCCGACATACTACTCAAAAATTAATATGCAAAAAAATAATGGCGTAAATTAACATTGAAATATCTACACTTAGCTACGAGAGACGAAGTTGTGTAAGCTGTACCTTGTTGATAGATGAATTTCCAAGAGCGAGCATTGATACGGCCTGCATATCACACCTTATCCATAAGTAGCTGTAACTAGCACTCCCCAGGTCGTCGGGAATCGAACCAGGGAACACTTTCTCCAAACGGCACGTTCTTCTCGGTTCAGAAGGCCATCCTGGGTAAATAGTCAGGAATCACTAATTCTCGTCTCCAACATCTTCCAGAGCACAGTTCGTTTCTCAGTAGTATCGCGTTATTCATATCGGGCCGAAATATTAATGAACGAAAGACGAATGACTGCCCATGCGAATAGCATTCAGGATTACGAATGAGGTAGACACAAGTAGCCTTACAATCAGAATCAGTCATCACTGGGGCCATGGCGATAGTTCATTGAAATGTTCGATACAATGCCGGTCTAGTAGCGTTCATGCTGCTGCGTTTTTAGCCTGCCATTATAGACGAACAGTACAGCACTAAAATTATTCCTCTTGACATCTTGATTAAGAATATGTCTGTTCACGATGAGGAATAGTGTTTAGAGTTCAAACACATTGCTGCGCACTCGATGACAATGCAATGAAAACAGAGACTGCTTTTCAAAACGAAAGTTCACTGTGGTGACAGGCAGCTTGCTGTATTGAAATTACAGTTTCTAATACTGCTTACCCTTGTAGCGGTATAGATTGCATCTCGCGAAAACGAACAGAGTCCTTCGACACTGGCTCTGTATCCACTTTAAAGTGTTTGATATAAACCTCGCGTCACATTGCAATAACGAAACGCGTTCTCAAGCTTTCCAAAGAGATATGTTCTCAAGCGCTCCGTAAAGTTATCTGCCCACAGCTGTCTGTGTGTCCAACCACCTAGCTTCACGCTACCCCCAGTCAGACGTGACAGAAATCGAACTGATCTCTCATAGGTGGATGTAAATCATAATTTATAATGTCTCCGACAGATACTAAACATGTATAGGTAACAAAATACGCATTATGCTCTGTTCCAGGGTCTCGTATAATGTTGCAAATCTTGCATGTTATTCTCTTTTCTTCTTATTGCTGATAAAAATGTAATCCTGGTGACCGATCAATAAACTGGGTCAATGGTCGCCATGTTGTAATCATATCCGCTTGCCTTCGTGCGTGCACGTCGGTACTCGGAAAATACCGTAATCGAGCAGCCGACTCCTGCTTCGGTTTGCAACTTGTGGATCGCGCCGATCTTCAACATATACTTCAAACTGCACTGTACATCATAACAATATGAGTATAATGGTACAGTACCATCCCGGCATTTGCCCGAAGACGCAGTGGGAAACCACGGAAAACCACTTCGAGGATGGCTGAGGGGGAATCGAACCCCCTCTACTCATTTGGGCCACCCGAGGCTGAGTAGACCCCGTTCCAGTCCTCGTACCACTTTTCAAATTTCGTGGCAGAGCCGGGAATCGAACCCAGGACCTCCGGGGTGGCAGCTAACCATGCTGACCGCTACGCTACGGAGGCGACTGCGACGAATTCTTGCCAGATTTAATTCAAGAATGGCGAGTTGCATGAAACACAAATCCCCCTTTCATCCAATTTAAAAACACTTATAGTGGGCGATGTATTGAAGATAGAGATATGCTCTCCCGGATATTTTTGTAGAACATTTCATGCTGAACAATTCATATACTCATAGTATATTGATATGTTTAACGGTTTGCCCAGCGTAGCTTAAAAACACACGGACGCCAAGTTTGTTTTCGACTTTTTCACTGAAATCGGTACTGCTTGGCTTCCTTTGATCATAAATACATTATTTTCTATAGAAACCTTCCTCGAGATATCCTTTACAGAATGGTGAAAACCGCATCAAAATCCATCCTCTGGTTCTAGAGATTACCCGTGACATTCATGTATCAAGGACTTTCATTTATACTAGGTAGAGATAATGGCAACTCTATTTCAAATCATTAATCAGATTCTTTTTGAAAAAATCGTTATTTTGGGAGTTTGCCATTTTATGGTCACTTTTTTTTGAAAGACGCTCTTTAATTTTGGTCCAACAACGAATACTGTCAATAAATGCTGTGTTTTATACTAAAACATAACATGTTTATGTTTCGGGAGTACACTTCACTCACTCACTCTCGTGGCACTACAGTCAATGAAGGACCCTGGCGCTTTCTACAGCAGCCTTCCATTCTTCCTTGGCTGCAGCGCATCTCCTCCAGTTCCGAATCCCCAGCGCCTGTATATTCTCTCTGACGTCATTAATTGACCTCTTGCTAGGCCTTCTTAGGAATTCTATCTTCCTCCATTCTTATAATATGCCCCAGGTAACACAACCGTCCGTTCTTTACCTCGGTCAATATCACAATTCAGCTGATACACTTCTTGGTTGGTACGAATGCGTCGCAGACTGTCCTCAGCAGCTTTCTTTCCGGAGCAAATTCCTGTCACGCTCGATGTTACACATCCATAGAGCACCACTGGCCGAATTATGACGTGGCACACGGTGAGCGTGAGTCTTCTGGAGAGGGTTGAAGATTTCAGTAGCTTGCCAATAGGATAAAAGCATCTGTTTCCTACTGCAATTCGGGCTTTAATCTCTATAATGATCACGTTGTTCTCAGTTACCAGCGCCCTAGGTAATTACGTAGATTCACCAACTCTCCCATACCTTTCTTCTTCACGTTCTAAGTGACACCTCACGGAACCTTTCTTTTCCTCTCACTTCAGTACTGTCAATATTTCAAATTTGTCTGTCCCTGGAGGCTGGTTGGATCATCAAAAAGCACCACCATAGGTTATGTGGTAGAAACCCACAAAACCAAGGCAGCACTATAATGAGGCGTACTAGGCAAGGTGTGGAATGAGGTACTTTGCCATTGCTTTTCTCACGTATTCAGTACAGCTGTACTAACCCTATGATCAGAACCTTTCACAACACCCACAGGCACTAGCTGTGCCCTGAGTCCATTACTCAGCACCACCCATACCTCAGTAGCTTGCATATAATCACAGCCATGAATGAGACTGAGACACTGGTCTTGTCTACTCTGCTGCTGAATATTGCGCCCCAGTATGGCTTAATAGCCCTCATGTGAGGAAAATTAATGTTCAACTACATACAGCAATGAGGACAGTAACAGGATGCATTAGATCTACTCCTCTACAATGGCTACCACATTTAAGTCATATTGCTCCACCAGATTTGCGAAGACAGAATGCCCTTCTCAAGGAATATGAAACATTGATTAAAAATCCACAGCTCCCAATTCACTCTGACGTTCCTATGCTTAAAAGAAGTAGATTAAAATCTAGGCGGCCATCCATAATATTGGCAGAATCGTTACAAGAAATGGGGTTTAACATGAACAAGAAGTGGTCGTAAATGTGGAGTAGAACTAATAATGTCGAACATCAGACTCTAATAAGAACCACCACAAAGCCATCAGGCATGGATCTCCCGCGACATGCATGGAAGACAATTAACAGGATTCGAACAGGCCATGGCATCTGCGCAGAGAGTCTTCACCGCTGCGGAAAGGTCCCATCTGCCCAATCTGATAGTGGCAGTGAACATCAGACCATCAAACACATTATGTCAAGTTGCAGCCGTCAAGCGTACCCTGGAAATCTTAACGATTTCTATGAAGTGACAGAGGCAGCCCTTCAATGGATAGAGAATTTAGATATTAAATTATAAATTTAATGACTTAGTTAAATTAATTTTGTATATTTATTATGTTTTAATTCAGTTTTGTTATTGCTATAGGCTACGCTAAATAATAATTGGTGAAAAGCCACATTTTACTCTAGCCTGTGCCAACAAACATTATGCAAATGTACTGCATTCATCAAGAGATAAAATATATAAAATAATCTCAAGTCATCTCTCGATCTACAGCTTGTGAAATGAAATTCATGCGACGAGCAGCAGGCTATTATTTCAAATTTAAGATAAATAAAAACATAATCGTATGTTCTATTCAGTTTTAGGGGCCGATAACCTAGATGTTAGACCCCTTAAAACAACTATTATCATCATTATCATCATCTATTTAGTTTTATATGATTGTCTCAAAAGGAACTAAAATGGAACTGTCAGGCGCTTTCTCCAAGACCTTCAATTATAAGGATGTTATCGAGATCTAATATTCTTCCTAACAAGTGCTTACACAGGCTGCTTTGAGAAACACAGCATTAGACGATCCTACTTTTCATTTTCCACTAATAAAAATAAAATTCCAACAAGAATATTTTCCGCCCAAGAAAGGGCAGAAGATCAATACTAATGAAGAAGTACTGGGAAGACCGCAAGGCTCGTACAGTTCCTACAAGTCCACGAACTAATGGTTGGTTAAAGAGATCCTATATGGTCTCAAAGAAGAAGAAAGAGGAAGACGATTTCACAGGTGGGATTGGTCATCATCATCATCATCATTTCCCCTTATCCAGCTCCTGCCGGGTCGGGGTATTTATGGCACTTCTCCACTTTCCTCTTTCCTTCCACCATTCTTCTTCCACGATCTTGTCCCAGTCCAGATTTCTTTTTCTTACGCCGTTCTTCACTGAATCCATCCACCTTGTTCTAGGTCTTCCTCTTGGTCTCTTACCCTTGCACTTCGCCTCCAGCATCTGTCTTGGTATTCTATTTTCCTCCATCCTCTTTACATGTCCAAACCACCTTAGTTTATTCTTCTCAATTCTCTCATTTAGTTTTCCCATCCCAACTTCCTTCCTAACATCTTCATTCCTCACTCTGTCTTTCCTTGTCTTTCCTATCATACTTCTTAGGAATTTCATTTCACTGGCTTGGATTCTACTCTCTTGCCTGCTTGTCAGGGTCCAAGTCTCAGCTGCATAAGTTAATATGGGTACATAATACACTTTATACATTACCTCCTTGCTTTTCCTTGGTACTTCCTTATCCCAAACAAGTTTTCTTACACTTTGATAGAATGCATTGCTCTGCTGTACCCTCCTGCCAATCTCCATGTCCAACCTACCAGTTTGCATCAATTCACTTCCTAGGTATTTGAACGTGTCCACAATTTCCAAACTCTGACTTCCAATTTTCACAGTGCCCTTTCCTTGTCTTTCCCCTCTTGTCATCACCATGGTCTTGCTTTTCTCTATACTGATTTTCAGGCCATACTTCTGAATATTTTCGTTCAGTGCATCTAGTTGTTTTTGCACTTCTTCGGTGTTCCTTCCCCAGACCACAATATCATCTGCAAATAACAGTAACTTCATTTCTTTATGTTCATATGCTTCCTTTGTTTCCTTTACTATTTCATCCATCACCATTATGAACAAGAGAGGTGACAGCACACTCCCCTGTCTTAGTCCAGTCTTGTTCGTAAACCAATCTGTCTTTCCAACTGGGGTCAGTACCCTGCTAACACAGTTGTTGTACATTGCTTGCACCATTTCCAACATTTCTCTTCCCAGTCTCTTCTTAACCATGGTTTCCCATACCTTCTCTCTGGGGACACTATCATATGCCTTTTCTAAATCTATGAAAGTCATGATCAAATCCTCTCCATATTCCCAGTTCTTTTCCATCACCTGCCTCAAGCTAAAGATTGGGTCCACTGTGGATCTTCCACTCCTGAAGCCATACTGTTCCTCTTGCAACTCTCCTTCCACCTTTCTTCTCATTCTTCTTTCTAATATCCTTTCCAGTATTTTTACTATCTGTGATATGAGGGTGATCCCTCTATAGTTATCACACACCTTCTTGTCCCCCTTCTTAAACACTGGTATTATTAGCCCTTTCTTCCAGTCTTCTGGTACACATTTCCATTTCCACACACACTTTAGCAGTCGATACAGCCATTGCATACCAACAGGTCCAGCAGCCTTTATCATTTCTAAACTGACTTCATCCACCCCTGTTGCTTTTCCCATCTTCATTTTCTGTACTGCTAATTCCACCTCCAGCATTGTTATATCATCTTCTGTTATAGAGTCGTCAGGTTGTGTCACTTCCATCTCACCAGTACCATTGCTCACATTCAAAAGCTTATCGAAATACTCCTTCCATCGTCCCTTTATCTCTTCTGGGTGTGTTAACAACTCTCCATCTTCCTTTTTCACTAGCTTTGTAGTAACTCTTTCTTTCCTCTTACTTCTTAGAAGCCCATACAGCATCCTTTTACTGCCACTTACATCTGTTTCCATTCTTCGTGTAAATTCTTCCCAACTTTTCTTCTTTTCTTCTCCTACCACTTTCTTACACCTCCGTTTGCTGTCGTGATACTTCCTTTTGCTTTCTTCTGTTTGATCTCGGTTCCATTCTTTCCATGCAGACTTCTTTTCTTTCACTGCTTTCCTCACTTCCTCATTCCACCATGGTGTCTCCTTCTCTTTCACTCTTGTTGACGTCCTACCACAAGCACTCTCTGCTGCACCAACAAATGCCTTTTTAAAGTGAGACCATTCCTCTTCTATGTTTTCCACTTCAGTAACTGGGATTTGTTGCTTCAATCTCTCCTGAAAATTTTCCTGTACGGTTTTGTCTTTCAATTTCCATACTTTTATTTTACTTTCTCTGATCTCCTTTAGGTTTTCCAATTTTTCCCATCTAAATTTTGCCACCACAACTCTATGGTCCCCATCAAATGCTTCTCCTGGTAAAGCTGTCACATCTATCAGCTTTCTGCGATTAGTCCTTTCCACCAGAAAGTAGTCAATTACTGATTTTGTTCTTCTATCGCCCCAACCATATCTCGTAATTTTCCTGCTGTTTTTCTTCCGAAACCATGAATTACCCACTATCAGTCCATTCCTTTCACAAAAGTTTACAAGTTCCTCTCCTTCCCGGTTCTTTTTCCCATATCCATATGGTCCAATGACTTCTTCCTTTCCTTGTCTCTCGTTTCCGACTTGTGCATTCATATCTCCCATGATCACCACTTCTACATCTGAAATTACTCTTTCTACATCCTCCAGGAATACTTCAATATCTTCTTCTCTGTTTCCGGTCTGTGGTGCATACACTTGTATGAAGTCCATCACGTCATTTTTCATCTTCATTCTTATTTTCATTATTCTGTCACTCACACACTCGACCACTTCAACATACTCCTCCAGTTGTTTCGAGGTTATCAGTCCCACGCCATTTTTGGCCTCTTGGCCACCACTCCAGTATAATGTATATCCTTTCCTCAATTTCTTCCTTCCTTTACCTTTCCATTTCACTTCACTCAGCCCCATCAATCCAACATTCTCCCTCTCCATGAAGTCTACCACCTCCTCCACCTTGGTAACAACTCAAATGTAACAACAAAGAACAAGAATGTTCGAGACGTGTGTTATTGCGCCCGCAGCAGCTGGAGCTGAGTTATTGGAGACTCATGAGGGAACAGTTGGTATGCTAATACTTCGGCACAGAGATCATCTCCACATAGTATAAAGCCAAGTCCCCGATTCTTGGATATAACGGGTAATCTCGAGAACCACTGGATGGATTTTGATGCGGTTTTCACCATTCTGTGACAGGTTTCTCGAGGAATGTTTCTTTAGAGAAACATTAATTTATGACCAAAGCAAGTCGAGCAATAACGTTTTCAGTAAATCGAGTCGAAGAAAAACCTGCCGTCTATGCGCTTTTTAGGCTTGCACTGGGTAAACCGTTAAATGTATAGGCTACTATGTGTGTAATAATTGCTCAGCATGAAATATTCTACAAAATGTCCATGACAGTACATCTCTATCTTTAATATATCTCCCACTATAGGTGTCTTTTATGTTTTAATTTCTTCCAACAATCGCCATTAAGTGAAAATTTAAATTACTAGCTTCGGAACGAGCGAGCTTTGGCCAGCATAAAACTGTCGAGTCGGGTTGAGTTAAGACTTCAGAGAAGAGTATATGTGTTTGGAGTTTCGCTGTTCACCTCGGCTTTGCTGAATTGCGTCTGGGACCCACCGTCCGTGCGCCTTTTAAGCTTACGCTGGGTAAAAGATTATCATTTTTATCAATCAATACGGATAACATCTATTTACCATTTTCAAAATGGTTAAGGTATACGCATTCTACGCTGGGTAAACCATCTGTTAAAGATACCGGGCGAAGCCGGGCTGGGTTGATAGTCATGTATATAAAACGCTAAGGTGTATGTTTCACAAAACTCAAGCTTGTAAACCAGAGGAACTTAGATGTGGATTGTGCCAAAATCTTCCAAATCGCCTGAATAGTACAGGTACAATCTTGCATTTCTTGAAAGGTCAACGAAAATGCATCTATTTGTTTAAGATGTACGTTTAAACAAATAAACAAGACGATAGTTCCTTCCAGAACTTATAATAATAATAATAATAATAATAATAATAATAATAATAATAATAATGTTATTGGATTTACGACCCTTTTAACTACTGTGGCTTTTACAGACACCGGAGTGCCATAATTTTTCCCCAAAGGGGATCTTAAACGTGTCATTTTATCTACTTTATAGAGCATTATAGAAAGTTGAATATAATAATTTCTTAAGATTGTATCTTTATTGTGGCGACGTTAGGGCTCTTGACCCTCTCTTACACTTAACCGCACACAATGCAACTTGTTATAAGTAAATACTCATATTTGACATTCTTAACCTACTAAACTTACACTACAGTAAATACCGGCACTAGAATTTAAATATTAATTTATCTATTAAACTACTTAAATGATGATAATGATCGTGTGGCCTCCAGAGAGGCCGAGTGCAGGTTTTTCCAGTTGACGCCCGTGGGCGACCTGCGCGTCGTAATGAGGATGAAGTGATGATGAAGACGGCACATACGTCCAGTCGCCGAGCGACGGGAATTACCCTCAGGAGATTAAAATCCCTGATGGCTCGGCCGGGAATTGAACCCGGGGCTCTTCGGGTCAGAGTCTAGCGTGCTAACCTTTAAGCCACGGAGCCGGACACTACTTAAATGACAATTTATCACGGTATAAGAAAGTTTTACTATGGTCATTCACTGACACATTACCACAAAAATTGTTCTACCTGGTCTACAAATTCAAGAGGAAATCTTTCTAGAACATTGGACGTTAGAAATAGGACAAATATTCCAAATTCTAGTTCACGACACGAGGAAAGAGTTACTGAAGTCAGATGAATAATGTAGAGGAATTGCAGTTATATATCCAGATCGCGTATGACGATCATGAAAGCAAAAAAAAGAAAACGAAAATTACAAGACAGATACTGAGGTGTACTTTCATTGAGAAGTCGATAGATAAGTGTACATACTGTATGTTCAGATTTCTTTGTTGTTCTACTTTTAACCAGGAAAGTCGAGCATAGAATGGAGACACGTGTGAGGAAAATGTTAGAGAAAAAATAAAACTAATTGAGGAATTTAAAGCTCTCTGAAGTTATGGTTTTGTTCTCCGGTAGAATCGCAGTAGTTAAATATAGGGAGTATGAGTTTATTTTGGTGAATATCCCCTTGAGGTTGATATGTAGATATACTTAAGATATAGTTAGGTTCACACTTACCCGGTTTCACCATTGTTTTATCTTCAGTGCGGTATTAATGTATTTCACTTAGCTACAGACACTTCCGGGCGCCCGTATCACAACTCCGCCACCCACTCGACACTACTGAATGGCAGGACATACCGACCAGGCTGATGTGGAGGGCAGGACTTTCCGCTTCACAGTGTCATCTCACCGCGACAAGTGGACGAGGCCAACTAGTTCGCTGACAGCTGGGCTCACGATGTCGCCTGATCAATGAAATTTGGCACTTCTTTGGTGTAGCAGCACATTGCCTCGCTTATTAACCAGACTTATAAGAAGGTGGCACAAGAAGATCAACTTAATCCACTTACGCTTGAGTTCATTAATTAGAATTATCTCAATGATCCTTGACAGCTAAAGCACCAGCGGAGGATGTTTAGTTGTTGTTGATTCAATTAGGGGCTTTGCGACATCGTATTCATTTGGTGGCATAGTCAGTAGCATGCTGAACTGCTACGACCAAGATCGCGGGTTCAAACCCGGCCGAAGTCGTCGGATTTTAAGAGCGATAAAATCCCTCAATATGCCTTCCTTCGGAGGGGAAGTAAAGCCGGCGGGCCCATGTCATAGATTTATGGGATGTAAAAGAACCTACCACTGCAATTGGTAGTGTGTAGCTAAATTTGTAGTTTATTTGGTAAGAAACGCTCTATCAAGTTCCAACGCTCGCCGCTTGGTGTCAGTGACAATGGCGTCTGATAGCCAAAGAAATTGAAATTGAACTTGATGGGGAGCATACGGGCGTTCAAATAAAATATCCCGCTATGGCCATTGGCTGCAATTCAAATATAATATTCCAATTAGTATGAGTTCCAAGGCGTAGCCGTGCTCGTTGAATCGTGCACCACGGCCGTGAAGGTATCTGCAGAAAGTCCTGAGATCAGGTTCGAATCCTAAGTGTGGTTTATCCCCGATTTTTTCCACACTCGCTCCAGTCAAATGCCGATTCCGGGGTACCTACCCCATCCTTGTCCCTAATACAGTCAATCTCATGAGTACAGCTTATCAGACAAATTCAACACACTGCCAACTACACGGGGCTAATGACCAAGACGCAAAAAAAAACAAAACAAAAAAAAACAACAGCATTCAGTATAATTGGTGTCTCAAAGTTAATGTCAGTACTACTGGGGTGCCAGAATTTTGCCCCGAAGATAATCTTTAACGTGCCAGTATATCTACTGACACGGTTCCCTCGCATTTGCGCACCCATAAATGACAACTGATTTTGTCAGGATTCGATCCTGCAACCTCGGGTACAGCAGGCGTAAACGGTACCGCTGCCCCACGCAGCCAGTCTGTCTCAAATTTAAGACAGAGCTTTGAGGTCCGAGTCTGTGCTGATTCAGAAGATCCTCATGAGACCCATCACCATTTTAGGGATGGTCCCTCTGTACCGACCATAACATCCAACATCGTAACACTCTAAGGAAGATTAACGTTCGCATATCAACTCATGAATTATTTCCAAACATGTCTGGCATCAAGTGACTCAAAAATACTGCGGCGGATGAAAGAGGAGACGTTTTTGATAACAAGACAAGAATATGACGCATTTCCATTGTTCAGCAAGATGCTTGGCTCTGCCGTAAGCAAGAATAATGGCTATACTTAACTTAGCTAAAGGAGTCTAAGCCTCTTAGAGTATTGTTCATTCTTGCGGACGTTTTTACAGCTTATGTTGTCAGGCTCACTGGAAGAGTACATTTTATTTTAGCAGCTTTATATTTATACAAGATGCTATCAAGATATTTTTAAGAATAGAGTGGTTATACAGGTTAAAACAACGGGTTCTTAGCTTGAATTATTACCGTAACATCACCAATGGTTAACAATACTTAGCTAATATGAGAAAAACTCAAAAAAAAAAAAAGAACAACAGGCAGTAGTAGTACTCTCGTTCAGTCATATCGCTTGGTGACGATGGAATAATGCGTGGAGTCTGGTGCCCTAATGGGCTCCTTTCACTCCTATGTTAAGTGGGTAATAACATTGTTAATTGATTAATTTTTTTTGTTTTTTTTTTGTTTTGTTTGGAAAGTTATAATGCCTCCCTCTGTGCATTAAATGATAATACATTTGAGGGAGTATTTTGTCCATTGGTGAGTTATTCCGTCGTGGTGATTTAGTTATTTTCTTAGGGGAAACTGTTCATTAGTTTTTGAGAGTACTAGAACAAAGTTTCTGCCTTTAGAGCTGCGAATACGAATATTGGGTCAGCATCGTGGCTATTTACCATCCGTTTCGCAGTGGCATTAGGTGTTGATATATACCGTTCGCCCGAACATGGCCTGTCAGCAGCTGCTTCAGCGGAGTTAATAATTATAATAAAAGATTTGGAAATTTTTAGATTGAAATTACTACGTTATGTAAAAAGTAGACAGGCCTCTAGTTAGGTATGGTTTTGTAGAGGAAGAATAATAGACCTATAGTAGGTTTTTGGGTATTGAAAATAATAATAATAATAATAATAATAAGCCTCAGTTGTGTAGAATGATTATTGGATGTGTAATTTGCTGTAATGAGTTTGTGGAAGGAGTAATTATTATTTAATAAGAGTTTCGCAGACGGGGAATATGAATTTGACGGTACTTGGCTCTGATTGGCTGGAGCTGTTCTGTGATTGGCTGTTGGCTTGGATCTGTTTAAATGTATTTGTAAGTGTAAGTAATAATGTTTAATGATTGTTTATTGTTGATGGAGGTTGTTTAGCCTAAGTCGTATTTTATGGTTTTTAGGTATTTCGGCGGTGTTTTTTTTTTTTTGGTCAATTTAGTGGTTTAATTAGGCCTGCTAAGCGCTTACTGCCGACTGGGGCTAGCTGCGCTCAGCTAGGCTTTCAGTTGAGGACTGGGTTCGATTAAGGTTTAGTTGAATGTTTGTTTGCAGTCTCTCGGTCCGTAGTTCATCACCCCGGGCAGGCTGGTTTTATCCATTACCTCCCACGACAGACATTGGAAAAGTATCAGCAATAATAACAACTAGCGGATCCGTGCGAGAACTCTCGCATGTGTATAAACCACCCGCCTGGCTTTACTGTTATGCGGGCTTTGTGTATAAATATGTTAATTTGTTTAAACGCACTTTTTAAACAAATTGTCGATATTTATGAAATCAGAGAGCAATTCATCACAACTACCCGCCCGGATTTAGTACTATGCGGCTGTACGCGACACAGTTATGACAGGGGCTATCGTTTTGTTTAATCGTTTAATAGTAATTTATAAACAAATAAATATATTTCCGTTGACTTTTCAAGAAATACAAGATTTTTCCTGTACTATTTAAACGATTTGGAAGATTTTGGTACAAACCACACCTTCTAACTCCGTCTGGTTTAGGAGCTTGAGTCGTGTGAAACAAACACTTTAGCGTTTTATACGGTATATATAGATATTCCTTTTAGGAGGAGAGATGCATTTACGCACACAGTGTCGGGCTCCTGAGTGGAGACTACCGACTAAAAATCCCCCCGTTACTTCTGAACACTAGCCTGGAACCATTCATCACATTACTTCAGGCTAGAGCCATTTAATCTTTGCCCGTAGGGCACTCTTCCGTATTGAATTATCTTCAGTGGCGATCCATATTTGTCTTCTTTGTTCGGAGGATAGTTTCAACAAAACTTGCTACCAGCTTCCATTTCTCTTCATTTTGTAGCATCACCGCAACAATATTGTCAGGTGATATCTCTACCTCAATGTACTCTTGAAGAGACCGTCTATTTTGGACCCACCGTCAACAAGAAAAGAAGGTGTGATTAGCATTATCTAGTTCATTAACACAGTAGAAGCAATCCGGTAAATCCACCTTCTCCATCTTCTTAAGATAAGAACAGAAGTATTCATGCCCAGTCAGGAACTGAGTATGATAATAACCAACCTCACCATGTTTCCTCTCTGTCCTAACCTGCACCTTAGTCCACTGGCTTCGGTCTCCTTGCTCTCATTTGATCTGCCAATTATGAAAGATTTGCACTCTAGCTGTTCGTCTTGCATTTTGTAAACCTATCTTAAATTTCCTCCAGTAAATCTCCTTGCGTTCTTGGAATAATCCCGGCAATAACAAGAACTGCTTCTTCAGAAACCATGTGATATGCAGATGCCGAGCAATATTACTGCTACTACTAATAATAATAATATTAGTAATATTATTAATAATAATACCATCCTATTGGGAGAAGAAATTGTTGTAGTTGTTATTGTAGCAGTTTGATTTAGGAGCTTAGACACTGAGGTCATTTCATCCCAGTTCACTTGGGTGTGTCTGTGTGTATTGAATTTGTCTGATAATACGCATTATTGTAATAAATGTTTTTATTTTGAAAGAAATGGAAGGAGGTGGTTGCGGTTACCTGGCAATGAAGTGCGAAACGACGGATAAACACTTCCAAGATGCCTCTTCTCAGTATTGGCTCACGAGTCTGAGCATCACTAATACAGTCATCACAATTAACACCGGTTATCAGACAGATTCTACACACACCCAAAGTACACGGGGCTACATGAGCGCGTTGTCGCAGCCCTTAAACTTAAGAACCAACCAACCAACCGAGTCTGAGCATACCCTCGTCCAGCCTTCAGACCAGAATTAATTTTGTTGACAGAGCCGAGAATCAAACCCGGACCTCAGGTTTGACAGCCAAGAATGTTACCCTCTGAACCATGAAAGAAAGAATGAAAGAAATAAAGGAAGAAAGAAAGAAATATAATAAAAATGCTACCCGTTGAAAACGGGAAACTTGCTCGGATAATTCTGGTAAGGTACAAAATAATTTTAATGACAATGGAGTGATAAAATTACATTTTTCAATTCTTTTAATGAATGTTGCTATGCTCCATAAAAGTAACTATTATCAACGTTAACTGAATGTATGTTTTTTCAGTCGGTCAACACATGAGGAGGGGAAGTAAAGCCGGCGGTCTTATGTCATAGATTTATGGCATGAAAAAGAACCTTCCACTAACTACACTTGTGTGAAGCTAAATGTGTAGATTAGAATTGATAACGCTCTATTAGTTCCAACGTTAGCCGCCAGGTGCTGACTGCGATGCCATCTGGTAGGCAAGTCTGCAAGCTAGGTGTCGACGACGGTAGAATTTGGTAGCAAAAGTATGAACTACTTGAAATTACTCTCTGCAGTCTTTACTTGAATTAAAAACAGATAACACACACTAATACAGTCATCACAATTAACAGCGGTTATCAGACAAATTCTATACACACTCAAAGTACACGGGGCTACATGACCGCGTTGTCACAGCCCCTAAACTGAGGAACCAACCATCTTTCAGAATTAGGCATAACACCCAATACAATTGGATACAATCGTGCTGACCGACCGAAAAGCATAAGTTTTGTTTACTAAAACAACACTGAAGAAATTTAGCTTCCAACACGATTATTACAATGTTAAATAGAGCCTAAATTCTTAGCCGAGAGAACAAAGGTGGGCTGCTCTATTATCCCACCCGAGATTCTAATCCTAATACCAACAATAGGTTTTCCACGATATTTAGCCTATTTTTATTTATGAAAAAAAAAAAGCTTATGAATTCACGTTTTGTCTGTGTGTATGTGTGTATGCATATGTGTGTGTGTGTGTGTCCCCAAATAAAAAATGAACGGCTGGAGCGATTTCAATGAAACTCGGTAAGGACATACTGTAGTAGTAGTTTGTCCTACCCCAACCGTGCCCTTCAAATTTTTATGTTCGACGGTGTCAATATGTAAATATTATATGCAGAAAACTGTACTGTAATGAGGCTCATTATAGTACAAGTTTCCATTATGGGACAGTTTCTCCCTCCAATCAGAGCTCCGGAAACAGATGTTTGACCAATTAGGTAAGGATAGCATAGCACCTGCGCTGAGTTCCAAGGCCTTCTAATTTAAATTTCACTGCGTCGCCTAGTGTCATAGTGGGGTAATCGAGAAGGCCATGGTCAAATACAAGGTGTTCTCTGCGTCCCATGCATTCTGTTCAGTACATAAAACTGGCGAAATCACGACAGATATTTATGAATACTTATGTTCGAACATAAAATAGTTATAATAATTATCGTCGAACATAAACAGTCGTATAAAACTCGCCTATAATGGTAATTAAGATTATTTATTGCCATTATAGGCTCGTTGCGTAATGTACTATAATATGCCTCACCAATCCAACATGACGGCTGTGCGAAATATTTCACTGGCATTCTATATCCACGAAACTATTACTGATATCACACTTAGATTTTGTACGGTGATAAAGAAAAAGCAAGCTTGTAGTTTAACGTGACCATTAATCGCGAGATCATGAGCCACGGGACCTCCTTTTTACGTGGAATCCGAACCACAGGACATGGCATTTCACTTCGAAAATCTGACATGCATTGGCCGGGAATCGAACCCGGACCGCCTTGGTGAGAGGCATTCAGCTAGACCGCTGAGCCACCACGCCCCCTCGGTGATAAAGAATACTGAGTTAAGTTCAGTTATATGATGCTTAAAAACATGGCAAGTACAAAACCATGTTAAAATATATCAATTGCATTTTCTCGAGATATAGGCTAATCAACATAGTTCAGTGAAACATGGTGCATAAATGTTTATACAGGATTTAAACTACTGGCACCTGATTCAATTCAATGTTACTTATAACAACGATATGGCGGCCGTGCGAAATTTTAAAATTATTTATTTTATTTTTAATTTCTTAATCATGCGATTGAAGTGAACGTTTGAATAATAAATCTATGTAATATTCTTCATCTAATGGTATATAACTCCATGGCCTACATATAAAACAATCCAACTTGGCGATCATCCGAAATTTTTCGATGGTTCTCAATATCTCCGAATCTATTAAGCAATCAAACTGATTTTTATGCTGATAGAGGCTATTAAAATAAGCTTTTCAATAACCAGAAGAACACAAATCCAACATGGCGGTGATGCGAAATTGAAATATTTAGGTTTCTCGGAAATTTTTTGTAATAGGCAGGAGGGTTTTAATGGAAAAGACCAGTGGGATATATGAAAATAGGCTATTTAGTTCTACACGCGGACTTTCGGAGAATTCTGGGACTATACCGTATATCAGGAAATATTACTTAGGAAAGTAACCTGCACATTTTGCGGAAAGGATGCAATGAAACGAAGTTGTGTTAGCATCTGGACCTGCAAGGGTACTGTCACTGGAGGAGTGTGGCGATTACGTGACGTCAAAGAACAGTAGTGATACATATTGTGTTATTCTGTATTTGTACTTTGTTTTTAAATCGTATGGCCTCGGATGCCGGGTGTAAGCTTTGTTGATTGACGCCCAGAGGGCAACTTGAATGTCGAATTTTATCGCTCTTTGAAGTGCTATGAATGTCAAGGGGAGGGGCAGATGACCTCGTAGTTCCGCCCCTTAAAACAACAATAACTAACTACAAACTTAAGTCAAGGGGGTGAGATATCTAAGCTCCTTGACACGATAGCGCTTTCTAGTAGAGAAATGAGGAACTTTGTGTTGGCGGAAAATCCCGAGATTAATTTCTCCATTACGAACATGGCCTACTGAATTCAAATGGGTTCTTTAACATGCCAGCATCATATGACATACGTATCGTGATATTTGTCGCCTTTCAAAAAAAAAACACTTACCAAGGCCAGGAGCGAACCTGCAAGCTTGGGGTTAGTAGACCGACACGTTGACCACTCACCCACCGTGGCAAGCTGTATTTGTACTAAAACAATCATTTAAAGAATACTTGCTGCATACGTTTGAGTTGGGCCCATGGTCAGTAGCGTAGGTTTCTTCATTTGTTATGTTCGGCCGCTCACTTTATTTATACTGTACTGTATATCATTCTTGTTATTAACAAATAGGGGCAGATGACCTCGTAGTTCCACCCCTTAAAACAACAATAACTAACTAATTAGATTATTAACAAATATCAAAATTACTATCCAATGCCAAGAATTATTGAAATTATTACAACAACCTGGGTACAAGAAGAAAAAAGGATTTGGAAAGAAACAATATCACAGAAGAAGATACACCACAGAGAGATATTTTAGGCAAAAAGTGCTAAAAAAGGAAGGATTCCAAGGGAGGAAGGGAAAGATAACCGGCTCGAAATGGTCCGAGGAAAGGAAGAGGAAGCATAGTGACATGATGAAGGAATATTGGAGAAAGAAGAAGGAACAGCAAAGGACAAAGCATTGAAATTGGCTCGTGGTCCCTAGACGACCGAAACGAGAATAATAATAATAATAATAATAATAATTATTATTATTATTATTATTATAATGCCTTATCTCAAATGAGATTCTCAAATTAATAATCGAGTTACATCCACAATTAATATTACGAATGTTCAATGAGTGTCTAAAAGCAGGAGTGTTCAGCATCTGCTGGAAGGTCTGTCGTCTGGCCCTCATTAATAAGGGAAAGGGAGACCCGGATTTACCATCATCATACCGCCCTCTGTGTATGCTTGATACAACAGGGAAGCTCTTTGAGAAGCTTCTGAGGGCCAGGTTGCGCCAAGCGATCATGGCAGCGGGCGACTTATCACCAAGACAATATGGATTTCGAACAGGAAGATCGACCCTGGATGCGATACAAGAAATTGTTGCAGCTGTCCAGCGGGCGGAGAATTACAATCACCACTCCCGCCATGTGGTTCTCTTTGTTACTCTTGACGTAAGAAATGCATTCAACTCTGTCAAGTGGAGTGACATGCTGAATGCGTTGGAGAATACATTTCATGTTCCAAATTATCTTTTACGGATGATAAATTCCTACTTGAAAGATCGTTCGTTACTTTATAACACGACAGAAGGGCAACGCAGGGTAGAAATCTCAGCCGGAGCAGCACAGGGTTCGATTTTAGGACCAGATCTATGGAATATCACATATGATAGCTTGCTGAGATCTGAAGTCCCTGATGAAACTATCCTAGTAGGTTATGCAGATGACGTTGCTGCTCTTGTAGCAGGAAGAAGTGTCGAGCAGGCACAGTTGCGACTCAATATGGTAATGCGTACAATCAATAGTTGGATGGAAGAACATGGTCTGTCTCTAGCACTTAGTAAGACAGAAATTGTAGTGCTAACAAAGAAGAGAATTCAGACAATACTCCCAATACAGGTAGGAGACATACAAGTAGAGACGCGGCCAGCAGCAAAATATCTGGGCCTCATGATCGACAATAAACTGAATTTTGGAGAACAAATTAGACGGTCTGCAGATAAGGCGGCAAGAGGAGTAACTTCTCTCAGTCGGCTAATGGCCAATGTTGGTGGGCCAAAATCTAGTAAGAGGAGATTACTGATGACAGCCATCCATTCAGTTCTGTTGTATGGAGCGGAAATATGGGCGGATGCCCTGGATAAGGAAATTTATAGGAAGTCACTAGCACAAGTGCAGAGGCGGGGTGCTTTACGCGTGGCATCTGCTTATCGCACGGTCTCTGAAGAAGCAGTTCTTGTTATTGCTGGGATAATTCCAATTTTTTTTCTAGCGAAAGAACGCAAGTACATTTACTGGAGGAAATCGGAAGTAGGTTTACAAAATGCAGGACGAACAGCAAGAGCACAAACCTTTCACAATTGGCAGATCAGATGGGAGCAAGGACACCGAAGCCAGTGGACTAGGAGAATGATACCTCAGGTGCAGATTTGGACAGAGAGAAAACATGGTGAGGTTTGTTATTATCTCACTCAGTTCTTGACTGGCCATGGATACATCTGTTCTTATCTTAAAAAGATGGGGAAAGTGGATTCACCAGATTGTATCTACTGTGTTAATGAGGTAGATAATGTTAATCACACCCTCTTCTCTTGTGGACGGTGGGTTCAAAATAGGCAGTCTCTTCAAGATCACATTGGTGTAGAGATATCTCCCGACAATATTGTTGCGGTAATGCTACAAAATGAAGAACATTGGAAACTTGTAGCAAGTTTTGTTGAAGATATTCTCCGAACAAAGAAGACGGATCTGGATCGCCACTGAAGATGATTCATTACGGAAGAGTGCCCTACGGGCAAATATAAAATGACTCTAGCCTGAAGTAATGTGTTAAACGGTTCCAGGCTAGTGTTCAGAAGTAACGGGGGAGTTTTAGTCGGTAGTCTGCTACTCAGGAGCAGGAGCCCGACACTCTGTGCGTAAATGCATTTCTTCCCCTAAAAAAAAATAAAAAAAAAAAAATAATAATAATAATAATAATATTATAATGCCTTAATTTGGTATATAATAAAATATAAAAATAAGGTTAAATAACCTAACTTAACCACACATAATCTAACCTAACCTCACCGAATCTAATCTAAACTACCCATACCTAACCTTACCTCACCTAAACTACCAACCTGATCTTACTCCATCCAATCTAAATTAACCTAAACTTATCTCTCCTTATCTAAGCTAAACTAACCTTACCTTACCTCACCTAATCTAAACTAACCTAACGTTGATTCGCCTAAACTAACCTAAACTAACCTAATCCAACCAAAACTAACCTAACGCTACCTCAACTTATCTAACTTAAACTAACCTAACCTAGCCCAACCTAACCTAATATAACTTACTGTAACCTCACCGCATCCTTCATAACCTAACCTAAACTTACCTCAGCTAATCTAACCTAGCCAAACCTAACAAAACACAAACTAACGTTATCTAATATAAACTAACCTAACCTAAACTAACCTTATCTAACATAAACTAACCTAACCTAACCTCACCTAATAACCTAACCTAACCTTACCTCACCTAAACTACCAACCTGATCTTACTCCATCCAATCTAAATTAACCTAAACTTATCTCTCCTTATCTAAGCTAAACTAACCTTACCTTACCTCACCTAATCTAAACTAACCTAACCTAGCCCAACCTAACCTAATATAACTTACTGTAACCTCACCGCATCCTTCATAACCTAACCTAAACTTACCTCAGCTAATCTAACCTAGCCAAACCTAACAAAACACAAACTAACGTTATCCAATATAAACTAACCTAACCTAAACTAACCTTATCTAACATAAACTAACCTAACCTAACCTCACCTAATAACCTAACCTAACCTTACCTCACCTAAACTACCAACCTGATCTTACTCCATCCAATCTAAATTAACCTAAACTTATCTCTCCTTATCTAAGCTAAACTAACCTTACCTTACCTCACCTAATCTAAACTAACCTAACCTAGCCCAACCTAACCTAATATAACTTACTGTAACCTCACCGCATCCTTCATAACCTAACCTAAACTTACCTCAGCTAATCTAACCTAGCCAAACCTAACAAAACACAAACTAACGTTATCTAATATAAACTAACCTAACCTAAACTAACCTTATCTAACATAAACTAACCTAACCTAACCTCACCTAATAACCTAACCTAAACTTACCTCACCTAAACTACCAACCTGATCTTACTCCATCCAATCTAAATTAACCTAAACTTATCTCTCCTTATCTAAGCTAAACTAACCTTACCTTACCTCACCTAATCTAAACTAACCTAACCTAGCCCAACCTAACCTAATATAACTTACTGTAACCTCACCGCATCCTTCATAACCTAACCTAAACTTACCTCAGCTAATCTAACCTAGCCAAACCTAACAAAACACAAACTAACGTTATCTAATATAAACTAACCTAACCTAAACTAACCTTACCTAACATAAACTAACCTAACCTAACCTCACCTAATAACCTAACCTAACCTTACCTCACCTAAACTACCAACCTGATCTTACTCCATCCAATCTAAATTAACCTAAACTTATCTCTCCTTATCTAAGCTAAACTAACCTTACCTTACCTCACCTAATCTAAACTAACCTAACCTAGCCCAACCTAACCTAATATAACTTACTGTAACCTCACCGCATCCTTCATAACCTAACCTAAACTTACCTCAGCTAATCTAACCTAGCCAAACCTAAAAAAACACAAACTAACGTTATCTAATATAAACTAACCTAATCTAAACTAACCTTATCTAACATAAACTAACCTAACCTAACCTCACCTAATAACCTAACCTAACCTTACCTCACCTAAACTACCAACCTGATCTTACTCCATCCAATCTAAATTAACCTAAACTTATCTCTCCTTATCTAAGCTAAACTAACCTTACCTTACCTCACCTAATCTAAACTAACCTAACCTAGCCCAACCTAACCTAATATAACTTACTGTAACCTCACCGCATCCTTCATAACCTAACCTAAACTTACCTCAGCTAATCTAACCTAGCCAAACCTAACAAAACACAAACTAACGTTATCTAATATAAACTAACCTAACCTAAACTAACCCTATCTAACATAAACTAACCTAACCTAACCTCACCTAATAACCTAACCTAACCTTACCTCACCTAAACTACCAACCTGATCTTACTCCATCCAATCTAAATTAACCTAAACTTATCTCTCCTTATCTAAGCTAAACTAACCTTACCTTACCTCACCTAATCTAAACTAACCTAACCTAGCCCAACCTAACCTAATATAACTTACTGTAACCTCACCGCATCCTTCATAACCTAACCTAAACTTACCTCAGCTAATCTAACCTAGCCAAACCTAACAAAACACAAACTAACGTTATCTAATATAAACTAACCTAACCTAAACTAACCTTATCTAACATAAACTAACCTAACCTAACCTCACCTAATAACCTAACCTAACCTTACCTCACCTAAACTACCAACCTGATCTTACTCCATCCAATCTAAATTAACCTAAACTTATCTCTCCTTATCTAAGCTAAACTAACCTTACCTTACCTCACCTAATCTAAACTAACCTAACCTAGCCCAACCTAACCTAATATAACTTACTGTAACCTCACCGCATCCTTCATAACCTAACCTAAACTTACCTCAGCTAATCTAACCTAGCCAAACCTAACAAAACACAAACTAAGGTTATCTAATATTAACTAACCTAACCTAAACTAACCTTATCTAACATAAACTAACCTAACCTAACCTCACCTAATAACCTAACCTAACCTCACCTAAACTACCAACCTGATCTTACTCCATCCAATCTAAATTAACCTAAACTTATCTCTCCTTATCTAAGCTAAACTAACCTTACCTTACCTCACCTAATCTAAACTAACCTAACCTAGCCCAACCTAACCTAATATAACTTACTGTAACCTCACCGCATCCTTCATAACCTAACCTAAACTTACCTCAGCTAATCTAACCTAGCCAAACCTAACAAAACACAAACTAACGTTATCTAATATAAACTAACCTAACCTAAACTAACCTTATCTAACATAAACTAACCTAACCTAACCTCACCTAATTACCTAACCTAACCTTACCTCACCTAAACTACCAACCTGATCTTACTCCATCCAATCTAAATTAACCTAAACTTATCTCTCCTTATCTAAGCTAAACTAACCTTACCTTACCTCACCTAATCTAAACTAACCTAACCTAGCCCAACCTAACCTAATATAACTTACTGTAACCTCACCGCATCCTTCATAACCTAACCTAAACTTACCTCAGCTAATCTAACCTAGCCAAACCTAACAAAACACAAACTACCGTTATCTAATATAAACTAACCTAACCTAAACTAACCTTATCTAACATAAACTAACCTAACCTAACCTCACCTAATAATCTAACCTAACCTTACCTTACCTCACCTAATCTAAACTAACCTAACCTAGCCCAACCTAACCTAATATAACTTACTGTAACCTCACCGCATCCTTCATAACCTAACCTAAACTTACCTCAGCTAATCTAACCTAGCCAAACCTAACAAAACACAAACTAACGTTATCTAATATAAACTAACCTAACCTAAACTAACCTTATCTAACATAAACTAACCTAACCTAACCTCACCTAATAACCTAACCTAACCTTACCTTACCTCACCTAATCTAAACTAACCTAACCTAGCCCAACCTAACCTAATATAACTTACTGTAACCTCACCGCATCCTTCATAACCTAACCTAAACTTACCTCAGCTAATCTAGCCTAGCCAAACCTAACAAAACACAAACTAACGTTATCTAACATAAACTAACCTAACCTAAACTAACCTTATCTAACATAAACTAACCTAACCTAACCTCACCTAATAACCTAACCTAACCTTACCTCACCTAAACTACCAACCTGATCTTACTCCATCCAATCTAAATTAACCTAAACTTATCTCTCCTTATCTACGCTAAACTAACCTTACCTTACCTCACCTAATCTAAACTAACCTAACCTAGCCCAACCTAACCTAATATAACTTACTGTAACCTCACCGCATCCTTCATAACCTAACCTAAACTTACCTCAGCTAATCTAACCTAGCCAAACCTAACAAAACACAAACTAACGTTATCTAATATAAACTAACCTAACCTAAACTAACCTTATCTAACATAAACTAACCTAACCTAACCTCACCTAATAACCTAACCTAACCTTACCTTACCTCACCTAATCTAAACTAACCTAACCTAGCCCAACCTAACCTAATATAACTTACTGTAACCTCACCGCATCCTTCATAACCTAACCTAAACTTACCTCAGCTAATCTAACTTAGCCAAACCTAACAAAACACAAACTAACGTTATCTAATATAAACTAACCTAACCTAAACTAACCTTATCTAACATAACCTAACCTAACCTTACCTCACCTAAACTACCAACCTGATCTTACTCCATCCAATCTAAATTAACCTAAACTTATCTCTCCTTATCTAAGCTAAACTAACCTTACCTTACCTCACCTAATCTAAACTAACCTAACCTAGCCCAACCTAACCTGATATAACTTACTGTAACCTCACCGCATCCTTCATAACCTAACCTAAACTTACCTCAGCTAATCTAACCTAGCCAAACCTAACAAAACACAAACTAACGTTATCTAACATAAACTAACCTAACCTAAACTAACCTTATCTAACATAAACTAACCTAACCTAACCTCACCTAATAACCTAACCTAACCTTACCTCACCTAAACTACCAACCTGATCTTACTCCATCCAATCTAAATTAACCTAAACTTATCTCTCCTTATCTAAGCTAAACTAACCTTACCTTACCTCACCTAATCTAAACTAACCTAACCTAGCCCAACCTAACCTAATATAACTTACTGTAACCTCACCGCATCCTTCATAACCTAACCTAAACTTACCTCAGCTAATCTAACCTAGCCAAACCTAACAAAACACAAACTAACGTTATCTAACATAAACTAACCTAACCTAAACTAACCTTGTCTAACATAAACTAACCTAACCTAACCTCACCTAATAACCTAACCTAACCTTACCTCACCTAAACTACCAACCTGATCTTACTCCATCCAATCTAAATTAACCTAAACTTATCTCTCCTTATCTAAGCTAAACTAACCTTACCTTACCTCACCTAATCTAAACTAACCTAACCTAGCCCAACCTAACCTAATATAACTTACTGTAACCTCACCGCATCCTTCATAACCTAACCTAAACTTACCTCAGCTAATCTAACCTAGCCAAACCTAACAAAACACAAACTAACGTTATCAAACATAAACTAACCTAACCTAAACTAACCTTATCTAACATAAACTAACCTAACCTAACCTCACCTAATAACCTAACCTAACCTTACCTCACCTAAACTACCAACCTGATCTTACTCCATCCAATCTAAATTAACCTAAACTTATCTCTCCTTATCTAAGCTAAACTAACCTTACCTTACCTCACCTAATCTAAACTAACCTAACCTAGCCCAACCTAACCTAATATAACTTACTGTAACCTCACCGCATCCTTCATAACCTAACCTAAACTTACCTCAGCTAATCTAACCTAGCCAAACCTAACAAAACACAAACTAACGTTATCTAATATAAACTAACCTAACCTAAACTAACCTTATCTAACATAAACTAACCTAACCTAACCTCACCTAATAACCTAACCTAACCTTACCTCACCTAAACTACCAACCTGATCTTACTCCATCCAATCTAAATTAACCTGAACTTATCTCTCCTTATCTAAGCTAAACTAACCTTACCTTACCTCACCTAATCTAAACTAACCTAACCTAGCCCAACCTAACCTAATATAACTTACTGTAACCTCACCGCATCCTTCATAACCTAACCTAAACTTACCTCAGCTAATCTAACCTAGCCAAACCTAACAAAACACAAACTAACGTTATCTAATATAAACTAACCTAACCTAAACTAACCTTATCTAACATAAACTAACCTAACCTAACCTCACCTAATAACCTAACCTAACCTTACCTCACCTAAACTACCAACCTGATCTTACTCCATCCAATCTAAATTAACCTAAACTTATCTCTCCTTATCTAAGCTAAACTAACCTTACCTTACCTCACCTAATCTAAACTAACCTAACCTAGCCCAACCTAACCTAATATAACTTACTATAACCTCACCGCATCCTTCATAACCTAACCTAAACTTACCTCAGCTAATCTAACCTAGCCAAACCTAACAAAACACAAACTAACGTTATCTAATATAAACTAACCTAACCTAAACTAACCTTATCTAACATAAACTAACCTAACCTAACCTCACCTAATAACCTAACCTAACCTTACCTCACCTAAACTACCAACCTGATCTTACTCCATCCAATCTAAATTAACCTAAACTTATCTCTCCTTATCTAAGCTAAACTAACCTTACCTTACCTCACCTAATCTAAACTAACCTAACCTAGCCCAACCTAACCTAATATAACTTACTGTAACCTCACCGCATCCTTCATAACCTAACCTTAACTTACCTCAGCTAATCTAACCTAGCCAAACCTAACAAAACACAAACTAACGTTATCTAATATAAACTAACCTAACCTAAACTAACCTTATCTAACATAAACTAACCTAACCTAACCTCACCTAATAACCTAACCTAACCTTACCTTACCTCACCTAATCTAAACTAACCTAACCTAGCCCAACCTAACCTAATATAACTTACTGTAACCTCACCGCATCCTTCATAACCTAACCTAAACTTACCTCAGCTAATCTAACCTAGCCAAACCTAACAAAACACAAACTAACGTTATCTAATATAAACTAACCTAACCTAAACTAACCTTATCTAACATAAACTAACCTAACCTAACCTCACCTAATAACCTAACCTAACCTTACCTTACCTCACCTAATCTAAACTAACCTAACCTAGCCCAACCTAACCTAATATAACTTACTGTAACCTCACCGCATCCTTCATAACCTAACCTAAACTTACCTCAGCTAATCTAACCTAGCCAAACCTAACAAAACACAAACTAACGTTATCTAACATAAACTAACCTAACCTAAACTAACCTTATCTAACATAAACTAACCTAACCTAACCTCACCTAATAACCTAACCTAACCTTACCTCACCTAAACTACCAACCTGATCTTACTCCATCCAATCTAAATTAACCTAAACTTATCTCTCCTTATCTAAGCTAAACTAACCTTACCTTACCTCACCTAATCTAAACTAACCTAACCTAGCCCAACCTAACCTAATATAACTTACTGTAACCTCACCGCATCCTTCATAACCTAACCTAAACTTACCTCAGCTAATCTAACCTAGCCAAACCTAACAAAACACAAACTAACGTTATCTAATATAAACTAACCTAACCTAAACTAACCTTATCTAACATAAACTAACCTAACCTAACCTCACCTAATAACCTAACCTAACCTTACCTTACCTCACCTAATCTAAACTAACCTAACCTAGCCCAACCAAACCTAATATAACTTACTGTAACCTCACCGCATCCTTCATAACCTAACCTAAACTTACCTCAGCTAATCTAACCTAGCCAAACCTAACAAAACACAAACTAACGTTATCTAATATAAACTAACCTAACCTAAACTAACCTTATCTAACATAACCTAACCTAACCTTACCTCACCTAAACTACCAACCTGATCTTACTCCATCCAATCTAAATTAACCTAAACTTATCTCTCCTTATCTAAGCTAAACTAACCTTACCTTACCTCACCTAATCTAAACTAACCTAACCTAGCCCAACCTAACCTAATATAACTTACTGTAACCTCACCGCATCCTTCATAACCTAACCTAAACTTACCTCAGCTAATCTAACCTAGCCAAACCTAACAAAACACAAACTAACGTTATCTAACATAAACTAACCTAACCTAAACTAACCTTATCTAACATAAACTAACCTAACCTAACCTCACCTAATAACCTAACCTAACCTTACCTCACCTAAACTACCAACCTGATGTTACTCCATCCAATCTAAATTAACCTAAACTTATCTCTCCTTATCTAAGCTAAACTAACCTTACCTTACCTCACCTAATCTAAACTAACCTAACCTAGCCCAACCTAACCTAATATAACTTACTGTAACCTCACCGCATCCTTCATAACCTAACCTAAACTTACCTCAGCTAATCTAACCTAGCCAAACCTAACAAAACACAAACTAACGTTATCTAACATAAACTAACCTAACCTAAACTAACCTTATCTAACATAAACTAACCTAACCTAACCTCACCTAATAACCTAATCTAACCTTACCTCACCTAAACTACCAACCTGATCTTACTCCATCCAATCTAAATTAACCTAAACTTATCTCTCCTTATCTAAGCTAAACTAACCTTACCTTACCTCACCTAATCTAAACTAACCTAACCTAGCCCAACCTAACCTAATATAACTTACTGTAACCTCACCGCATCCTTCATAACCTAACCTAAACTTACCTCAGCTAATCTAACCTAGCCAAACCTAACAAAACACAAACTAACGTTATCTAACATAAACTAACCTAACCTAAACCAACCTTATCTAACATAAACTAACCTAACCTAACCTCACCTAATAACCTAACCTAACCTTACCTCACCTAAACTACCAACCTGATCTTACTCCATCCAATCTAAATTAACCTAAACTTATCTCTCCTTATCTAAGCTAAACTAACCTTACCTTACCTCACCTAATCTAAACTAACCTAACCTAGCCCAACCTAACCTAATATAACTTACTGTAACCTCACCGCATCCTTCATAACCTAACCTAAACTTACCTCAGCTAATCTAACCTAGCCAAACCTAACAAAACGCAAACTAACGTTATCTAATATAAACTAACCTAACCTAAACTAACCTTATCTAACATAAACTAACCTAACCTAACCTCACCTAATAACCTAACCTAACCTTACCTCACCTAAACTACCAACCTGATCTTACTCCATCCAATCTAAATTAACCTAAACTTATCTCTCCTTATCTAAGTTAACTAACCTTACCTTACCTCACCTAATCTAAACTAACCTAACCTAGCCCAACCTAACCTAATATAACTTACTGTAACCTCACCGCATCCTTCATAACCTAACCTAAACTTACCTCAGCTAATCTAACCTAGCCAAACCTAACAAAACACAAACTAACGTTATCTAATATAAACTAACCTAACCTAAACTAACCTTATCTAACATAAACTAACCTAACCTAACCTCACCTAATAACCTAACCTAACCTTACCTCACCTAAACTACCAACCTGATCTTACTCCATCCAATCTAAATTAACCTAAACTTATCTCTCCTTATCTAAGCTAAACTAACCTTACCTTACCTCACCTAATCTAAACTAACCTAACCTAGCCCAACCTAACCTAATATAACTTACTGTAACCTCACCGCATCCTTCATAACCTAACCTTAACTTACCTCAGCTAATCTAACCTAGCCAAACCTAACAAAACACAAACTAACGTTATCTAATATAAACTAACCTAACCTAAACTAACCTTATCTAACATAAACTAACCTAACCTAACCTCACCTAATAACCTAACCTAACCTTACCTTACCTCACCTAATCTAAACTAACCTAACCTAGCCCAACCTAACCTAATATAACTTACTGTAACCTCACCGCATCCTTCATAACCTAACCTAAACTTACCTCAGCTAATCTAACCTAGCCAAACCTAACAAAACACAAACTAACGTTATCTAATATAAACTAACCTAACCTAAACTAACCTTATCTAACATAAACTAACCTAACCTAACCTCACCTAATAACCTAACCTAACCTTACCTTACCTCACCTAATCTAAACTAACCTAACCTAGCCCAACCTAACCTAATATAACTTACTGTAACCTCACCGCATCCTTCATAACCTAACCTAAACTTACCTCAGCTAATCTAACCTAGCCAAACCTAACAAAACACAAACTAACGTTATCTAACATAAACTAACCTAACCTAAACTAACCTTATCTAACATAAACTAACCTAACCTAACCTCACCTAATAACCTAACCTAACCTTACCTCACCTAAACTACCAACCTGATCTTACCACATCCAATCTAAATTAACCTAAACTTATCTCTCCTTATCTAAGCTAAACTAACCTTACCTTACCTCACCTAATCTAAACTAACCTAACCTAGCCCAACCTAACCTAATATAACTTACTGTAACCTCACCGCATCCTTCATAACCTAACCTAAACTTACCTCAGCTAATCTAACCTAGCCAAACCTAACAAAACACAAACTAACGTTATCTAATATAAACTAACCTAACCTAAACTAACCTTATCTAACATAAACTAACCTAACCTAACCTCACCTAATAACCTAACCTAACCTTACCTTACCTCACCTAATCTAAACTAACCTAACCTAGCCCAACCTAACCTAATATAACTTACTGTAACCTCACCGCATCCTTCATAACCTAACCTAAACTTACCTCAGCTAATCTAACCTAGCCAAACCTAACAAAACACAAACTAACGTTATCTAATATAAACTAACCTAACCTAAACTAACCTTATCTAACATAAACTAACCTAACCTAACCTCACCTAATAACCTAACCTAACCTTACCTTACCTCACCTAATCTAAACTAACCTAACCTAGCCCAACCTAACCTAATATAACTTACTGTAACCTCACCGCATCCTTCATAACCTAACCTAAACTTACCTCAGCTAATCTAACCTAGCCAAACCTAACAAAACACAAACTAACGTTATCTAACATAAACTAACCTAACCTAAACTAACCTTATCTAACATAAACTAACCTAACCTAACCTCACCTAATAACCTAACCTAACCTTACCTCACCTAAACTACCAACCTGATCTTACTCCATCCAATCTAAATTAACCTAAACTTATCTCTCCTTATCTAAGCTAAACTAACCTTACCTTACCTCACCTAATCTAAACTAACCTAACCTAGCCCAACCTAACCTAATATAACTTACTGTAACCTCACCGCATCCTTCATAACCTAACCTAAACTTACCTCAGCTAATCTAACCTAGCCAAACCTAACAAAACACAAACTAACGTTATCTAATATAAACTAACCTAACCTAAACTAACCTTATCTAACATAAACTAACCTAACCTAACCTCACCTAATAACCTAACCTAACCTTACCTTACCTCACCTAATCTAAACTAACCTAACCTAGCCCAACCTAACCTAATATAACTTACTGTAACCTCACCGCATCCTTCATAACCTAACCTAAACTTACCTCAGCTAATCTAACCTAGCCAAACCTAACAAAACACAAACTAACGTTATCTAATATAAACTAACCTAACCTAAACTAACCTTATCTAACATAACCTAACCTAACCTTACCTCACCTAAACTACCAACCTGATCTTACTCCATCCAATCTAAATTAACCTAAACTTATCTCTCCTTATCTAAGCTAAACTAACCTTACCTTACCTCACCTAATCTAAACTAACCTAACCTAGCCCAACCTAACCTAATATAACTTACTGTAACCTCACCGCATCCTTCATAACCTAACCTAAACTTACCTCAGCTAATCTAACCTAGCCAAACCTAACAAAACACAAACTAACGTTATCTAACATAAACTAACCTAACCTAAACTAACCTTATCTAACATAAACTAACCTAACCTAACCTCACCTAATAACCTAACCTAACCTTACCTCACCTAAACTACCAACCTGATCTTACTCCATCCAATCTAAATTAACCTAAACTTATCTCTCCTTATCTAAGCTAAACTAACCTTACCTTACCTCACCTAATCTAAACTAACCTAACCTAGCCCAACCTAACCTAATATAACTTACTGTAACCTCACCGCATCCTTCATAACCTAACCTAAACTTACCTCAGCTAATCTAACCTAGCCAAACCTAACAAAACACAAACTAACGTTATCTAACATAAACTAACCTAACCTAAATTAACCTTATCTAACATAAACTAACCTAACCTAACCTCACCTAATAACCTAACCTAACCTTACCTCACCTAAACTACCAACCTGATCTTACTCCATCCAATCTAAATTAACCTAAACTTATCTCTCCTTATCTAAGCTAAACTAACCTTACCTTACCTCACCTAATCTAAACTAACCTAACCTAGCCCAACCTAACCTAATATAACTTACTGTAACCTCACCGCATCCTTCATAACCTAACCTAAACTTACCTCAGCTAATCTAACCTAGCCAAACCTAACAAAACACAAACTAACGTTATCTAACATAAACTAACCTAACCTAAACCAACCTTATCTAACATAAACTAACCTAACCTAACCTCACCTAATAACCTAACCTAACCTTACCTCACCTAAACTACCAACCTGATCTTACTCCATCCAATCTAAATTAACCTAAACTTATCTCTCCTTATCTAAGCTAAACTAACCTTACCTTACCTCACCTAATCTAAACTAACCTAACCTAGCCCAACCTAACCTAATATAACTTACTGTAACCTCACCGCATCCTTCATAACCTAACCTAAACTTACCTCAGCTAATCTAACCTAGCCAAACCTAACAAAACGCAAACTAACGTTATCTAATATAAACTAACCTAACCTAAACTAACCTTATCTAACATAAACTAACCTAACCTAACCTCACCTAATAACCTAACCTAACCTTACCTCACCTAAACTACCAACCTGATCTTACTCCATCCAATCTAAATTAACCTAAACTTATCTCTCCTTATCTAAGCTAAACTAACCTTACCTTACCTCACCTAATCTAAACTAACCTAACCTAGCCCAACCTAACCTAATATAACTTACTGTAACCTCACCGCATCCTTCATAACCTAACCTAAACTTACCTCAGCTAATCTAACCTAGCCAAACCTAACAAAACACAAACTAACGTTATCTAATATAAACTAACCTAACCTAAACTAACCTTATCTAACATAAACTAACCTAACCTAACCTCACCTAATAACCTAACCTAACCTTACCTCACCTAAACTACCAACCTGATCTTACTCCATCCAATCTAAATTAACCTAAACTTATCTCTCCTTATCTAAGCTAACCTAACCTTACCTTACCTCACCTAATCTAAACTAACCTAACCTAGCCCAACCTAACCTAATATAACTTACTGTAACCCCACCGCATCCTTCATAACCTAACCTAAACTTACCTCAGCTAATCTAACCTAGCCAAACCTAACAAAACACAAACTAACGTTATCTAATATAAAATAACCTAACCTAAACTAACCTTATCTAACATAAACTAACCTAACCTAACCTCACCTAATAACCTAACCTAACCTTACCTCACCTAAACTACCAACCTGATCTTACTCCATCCAATCTAAATTAACCTAAACTTATCTCTCCTTATCTAAGCTAAACTAACCTTACCTTACCTCACCTAATCTAAACTAACCTAACCTAGCCCAACCTAACCTAATATAACTTACTGTAACCTCACCGCATCCTTCATAACCTAACCTAAACTTACCTCAGCTAATCTAACCTAGCCAAACCTAACAAAACACAAACTAACGTTATCTAACATAAACTAACCTAACCTAAACTAACCTTATCTAACATAAACTAACCTAACCTAACCTCACCTAATAACCTAACCTAACCTTACCTCACCTAAACTACCAACCTGATCTTACTCCATCCAATCTAAATTAACCTAAACTTATCTCTCCTTATCTAAGCTAAACTAACCTTACCTTACCTCACCTAATCTAAACTAACCTAACCTAGCCCAACCTAACCTAATATAACTTACTGTAACCTCACCGCATCCTTCATAACCTAACCTAAACTTACCTCAGCTAATCTAACCTAGCCAAACCTAACAAAACACAAACTAACGTTATCTAACATAAACTAACCTAACCTAAACTAACCTTATCTAACATAAACTAACCTAACCTAACCTCACCTAATAACCTAACCTAACCTTACCTCACCTAAACTACCAACCTGATCTTACTCCATCCAATCTAAATTAACCTAAACTTATCTCTCCTTATCTAAGCTAAACTAACCTTACCTTACCTCACCTAATCTAAACTAACCTAACCTAGCCCAACCTAACCTAATATAACTTACTGTAACCTCACCGCATCCTTCATAACCTAACCTAAACTTACCTCAGCTAATCTAACCTAGCCAAACCTAACAAAACACAAACTAACGTTATCTAACATAAACTAACCTAACCTAAACCAACCTTATCTAACATAAACTAACCTAACCTAACCTCACCTAATAACCTAACCTAACCTTACCTCACCTAAACTACCAACCTGATCTTACTCCATCCAATCTAAATTGACCTAAACTTATCTCTCCTTATCTAAGCTAAACTAACCGTACCTTACCTCACCTAATCTAAACTAACCTAACCTAGCCCAACCTAACCTAATATAACTTACTGTAACCTCACCGCATCCTTCATAACCTAACCTAAACTTACCTCAGCTAATCTAACCTAGCCAAACCTAACAAAACGCAAACTAACGTTATCTAATATAAACTAACCTAACCTAAACTAACCTTATCTAACATAAACTAACCTAACCTAACCTCACCTAATAACCTAACCTAACCTTACCTCACCTAAACTACCAACCTGATCTTACTCCATCCAATCTAAATTAACCTAAACTTATCTCTCCTTATCTAAGCTAAACTAACCTTACCTTACCTCACCTAATCTAAACTAACCTAACCTAGCCCAACCTAACCTAATATAACTTACTGTAACCTCACCGCATCCTTCATAACCTAACCTAAACTTACCTCAGCTAATCTAACCTAGCCAAACCTAACAAAACACAAACTAACGTTATCTAATATAAACTAACCTAACCTAAACTAACCTTATCTAACATAAACTAACCTAACCTAACCTCACCTAATAACCTAACCTAACCTTACCTCACCTAAACTACCAACCTGATCTTACTCCATCCAATCTAAATTAACCTAAACTTATCTCTCCTTATCTAAGCTAACCTAACCTTACCTTACCTCACCTAATCTAAACTAACCTAACCTAGCCCAACCTAACCTAATATAACTTACTGTAACCCCACCGCATCCTTCATAACCTAACCTAAACTTACCTCAGCTAATCTAACCTAGCCAAACCTAACAAAACACAAACTAACGTTATCTAACATAAACTAACCTAACCTAAACTAACCTTATCTAACATAAACTAACCTAACCTAACCTCACCTAATAACCTAACCTAACCTTACCTCACCTAAACTACCAACCTGATCTTACTCCATCCAATCTAAATTAACCTAAACTTATCTCTCCTTATCTAAGCTAAACTAACCTTACCTTACCTCACCTAATCTAAACTAACCTAACCTAGCCCAACCTAACCTAATATAACTTACTGTAACCTCACCGCATCCTTCATAACCTAACCTAAACTTACCTCAGCTAATCTAACCTAGTCAAACCTAACAAAACACAAACTAACGTTATCTAATATAAACTAACCTAACCTAAACTAACCTTATCTAACATAAACTAACCTAACCTAACCTCACCTAATATCCTAACCTAACCTTACCTCACCTAAACTACCAACCTGATCTTACTCCATCCAATCTAAATTAACCTAAACTTATCTCTCCTTATCTAAGCTAACCTAACCTTACCTTACCTCACCTAATCTAAACTAACCTAACCTAGCCCAACCTAACCTAATATAACTTACTGTAACCTCACCGCATCCTTCATAACCTAACCTAAACTTACCTCAGCTAATCTAACCTAGCCAAACCTAACAAAACACAAACTAACGTTATCTAACATAAACTAACCTAACCTAAACTAACCTTATCTAACATAAACTAACCTAACCTAACCTCACCTAATAACCTAACCTAACCTTACCTCACCTAAACTACCAACCTGATCTTACTCCATCCAATCTAAATTAACCTAAACTTATCTCTCCTTATCTAAGCTAAACTAACCTTACCTTACCTCACCTAATCTAAACTAACCTAACCTAGCCCAACCTAACCTAATATAACTTACTGTAACCTCACCGCATCCTTCATAACCTAACCTAAACTTACCTCAGCTAATCTAACCTAGCCAAACCTAACAAAACACAAACTAACGTTATCTAATATAAACTAACCTAACCTAAACTAACCTTATCTAACATAAACTAACCTAACCTAACCTCACCTAATAACCTAACCTAACCTTACCTCACCTAAACTACCAACCTGATCTTACTCCATCCAATCTAAATTAACCTAAACTTATCTCTCCTTATCTAAGCTAACCTAACCTTTCCTTACCTCACCTAATCTAAACTAACCTAACCTAGCCCAACCTAACCTAATATAACTTACTGTAACCTCACCGCATCCTTCATAACCTAACCTAAACTTACCTCAGCTAATCTAACCTAGCCAAACCTAACAAAACACAAACTAACGTTATCTAACATAAACTAACCTAACCTAAACTAACCTTATCTAACATAAACTAACCTAACCTAACCTCACCTAATAACCTAACCTAACCTTACCTCACCTAAACTACCAACCTGATCTTACTCCATCCAATCTAAATTAACCTAAACTTATCTCTCCTTATCTAACCTAAACTAACCTTATCTAACATAAACTAACCTAACCTAACCTCACCTAATAACCTAATATAACCTCACCACACCTTACCTAACGAAAAGGGGCAGATGACCTCGTAGTTCCGCCCCTTAAATCCTCAATATCTAACTACCTAGCCTAACCTCGCTTCACTTCACCTAACCTACGGTCGACGGTAATCCGCAGATAAATGTTTTGACCATGGACCCAACTCAATCGTGTCCGTGACTACTGGGTGTAGTTCCATGGGACCAAATTGAACCTCCATCCGGGCTGACCATGGGACCAACTAACTGTGAGCCCAACTCAACACCACCCCACACAGCGCTTCAATATGAGTCACTGCCTATTTGCACACAGAAAGCTACTTGAGCTGCAGGATATGGCGCACTTTCCCTGGCTGCTGAACCTGGCCAATGAAGCGAGACAGAATTAAGATGACATCTCCGGCCTGACTGAGAATAATGCACACCGACAGCCGTGAACTGTGCAGATCCTGATTTGCAAATTTCTCAGCCTCGGTGTTATGTTACTCGGCTCTGAGGTATCAGCTGTTCTCTTGTGTGGCCTAGGAAGCTTCAACAGCGAGTAATTTTATCGTCAGTTTCATGAGACATCTTCATCATTCTATTCCTCCCATGTTAAACCCCTCCTGCGATGGTCCGTCCAAGTATTTAATCATTCACTGATAAATTGAAATTTTGATTACAAAATCTATAATTTTACCAATATAAATATTTTATAGTTGCGAAAAGTGGACAATTGGAAAAGAAGAAAAAAGGAGGTTAAATTATTTTGAACAATGGTGTTATGGAAGAATGCTAAAAATTAGCTGGACAGAAAAAATAACGAATGCTGAAGTATTTAAAAAGGTGGAGGAAAATTATACCTTATGGAAAAGCTTAAAGAGGAGGAGGACTAGACTGATAGGACATATTTTGAGACACGATAGCCTGCTGAAAACGGTATTGGAGGGAATGGTTGAAGGCAAAAGATGTCGAGGAAGACCACGCCTACAATATGTACAGCAAATCATGTCTGATGTAGGATGCAGAAACTATGAAGAGATGAAGAGGAAAGCTATAAATAGAGCCGACTGGAGAACTGCCGCAGACCAATCCATGGATTGAATACTTAAGAAGAAGAAATATTTTATAAATAACGCAATTTTAAAACTACATTAAGCTATGAATGTGTTTAACCACTAAAGGATAAACTTATTAGAACTCACCCTGGGTGAATTTCACCCGTAATTATTTTGTGATATATTTCATCTGTTTTCATTGGAATTTTAAGTGATTCACTTGCATACACTTTCTTGCTCCGCATGTTGTTTATATATTTATTTAAATTATTTAATATGCTGAAATCCACTTTGTCAATACTATATATAGCTTATTATTATTAATTAAACGTACATGTTTCAATATTCAGTGATACTTTCTTCAGCGTTTTAGCGGAGTAAAATTGATATCCTTACAATTTTTATGATTAAAATAGAAAGTTCCAAATACATTAATACATATTTTCATAACACTTAGAATATTGTGTTTCAAAACTCTATCATTGGTTTTGCGGTAGATAAACATTGATAGAAGGAACTGAGATTTCTACCTTCAAGGTCTACCAAAGCCAGCAAATAAGGTATTGACTTTGGCAGATATCGAAGGTAGAAATCTAAATTCCTTCTATGGATCATTTTGTTTTGTTTATAATTTTACTACAAACCATCACAACTCCAATGACACAGTTTGGGATCATCTTCTAAGTGTTTGAAAAATTTATATTTATGTATAGAGAAGTCCAATGCAAATGAAGGTAAAAACGACGCTGTAGCATCGTTGTCTCCATCGATACGGTAATACACTTGGTCAATAGTATCATCTATACGTTGTTATCACAACGCAGGCTCTTAGTTACGTGTTGTTTGTTCATTTACGTGTATTAGTTCAGTAGAGTCCTCTACATGTTGCTATAAAAATACAAGCTCTTAGTTACGTATTGTTTGTCGTCTATGCATACTAGGTCAGTAGCGTCATCTATGTATTGATATAAGAACCCAAGCTCTTGGTTACGTGTTGTTTGTTCATCTATGTATACTTGGACAGTAGCGTCATCTAGATGTTGCTATGAGAACTCAAGCACTTACTGTCGACCAAAGTATTACGTGCACTCGAGTTTGAAGGTTGTTTGTGAAGCAACCAATAGACCTACATAAAATCCAATAACATCATCATTTTCGTCGTTCTATTTTGCGTTAGTTCATGTAGGTTTGGATTTTTTAATTTATATTTTAATATTTTTTATCGCAGTTGGAACACAAAAAGTGCACGTTTTTAAGCGTGTCTCAACCATGCGTCATATTTATGAATTATTATCTCAATAACCCGTCATCAGATCGAATCCAAATTTTAACACAATATACATTGGAATGTTCTATAACTGGTGTATTAATTTCAAAATTGTGTGTGCCAAAGAAACAAAGTTGTTGTAATTTGTGTAAGGTAACTTTTTCTCGGCTCGGGGTGGTTGGAAAATGTAGTTCTTGGTTGCGATGTAATCGTTTTACATCAAAACGTTATGCTGTATGACTGTGAAATACGTAAATTAATTCACTTATTTTATATCGGTTTGTAATTGTACGAGGAAATAACACATGGTTCACCAGCAAGCCGCGCCGGGAACAGCTGTACAGCGTTGCCGAAAAGGTGCCCACACGCACCATGGCGCGTCTCGCTCGGCGGTGATGGGCTCCATCTCAGCAACGCTGTACAGCTTTTGCTGGAGTGGCTAGCTGTTGAACCATGTGTTATTTCCTCGTACAAATACAAACCGATATAAAATAAGTGAATTAATTTACGTATTTCACAGTCATACAGCATAACTTTTTGATGTATAACGATTACATCGCAACCAAGAACTACATTTTCCAACCACCCCGAGCCGAGAAAAAGTTACCTTACAAAGATGATAACAACTTTGTTTCTTGGACACACACAATTTTGAAATTAATAAACCAGTTATAGAACATTCCAATGTATATTGTGTTAAAATGTGGATTCGATCTGATGACGGGTTATTGATATAATAATTCTTAAATATGACGCATGGTTGAAACACGCTTAAAAACGTGCACTTTTTGTGTTCCAACTGCGATAAAAATATTAAAATATAAATTAAAAAATCCAAACCTACATGAAATAACGTAAAATAGAACGACGAAAATGTTGATGGTATTGGATTTTATGTAGGTCTATTGGTTACTTAACAAACAACCTTCAAACTCGAGTACACATAATACTTTGGTCGACAGTTGTTACGTGTTGTTTGTTCATCTATGCATACTAGGGCAGTAGCGTCATCTATGCACTAATATAAGAACCCAAGCTCTTGGTTACCTGTTGTTTGTTCATCTATGTATACTTGGACAGTAGCGTCATCTATGCACTGATATAAGAACCCAAGCTCTTGGTTACGTGTTGTTTGTTCATCTATGCATACTAGGGCAGTAGCGTCATCTATGCACTGATATAAGAACCCAAGCTCTTGGTTACGTGTTGTTTGTTCATCTATGTATACTTGGACAGTAGCGTCATCTATGCACTGATATAAGAACACAAGCTCTTAGTTACGTATTGTTTGTTCATCTATGCATACTAGGTCAGTAGCGTCATCTATGCACTGATATAAGAACCCAAGCTCTTGGTTACGTGTTGTTTGTTCATCTATGCATACTAGGACAGTAGCGTCATCTAGACGTTGCTATAAGAACACAAGCTCTTAGTTACATATTGTTTGTTCATCTATTCATACTAGGCCAGTAGCGTCATCTAGACGTTGCTATAAGAACACAAGCTCTTAGTTACGTATTGTTTGTTCATCTACACATAGTAGGTCAGTAGCGTCATCTATGCACTGATATAAGAACCCAAGCTCTTGGTTACGCGTTGTTTGTTCATCTATGTATACTTGGACAGTAGCGTCATCTAGATGTTGCTATAAGAACACAAGCACTTCGTTACGTATTGTTTGTTCATCTATGCATACTAGGTCAGTAGCGTCATCTAGATGTTGCTATAAGAACACAAGCACTTCGTTACGTATTGTTTGTTCATCTATACATAGTAGGGCAATAGCGTCATCTATGCACTGATATAAGAACCCAAGCTCTTGGTTACGTGTTGTTTGTTCATCTATGTATTCTTGGACAGTAGCGTCATCTATGCACTGATATAAGAACCCAAGCTCTTGGTTACGTGTTTTTGCTCATCTATGCATACTAGGGTAGTAGCGTCATCTATGCACTGACATAAGAACACAAGCTCTTAGTTACGTATTGTTTGTTCATCTATGCATACTAGGCCAGTAGCGTCATCTAGACGTTGCTATAAGAACGCAAGCTCCTAGTTACGTGTTTTTTGCTCATCTATGCTTACTTGGTCAGTAGCGTCATGCATATATAATAATATTAACCCCTGACACTACAGTCCATGAGGGCATAGGCCTACCATGCGACCGCTGACCAGCCATTTGGCCTGCAGATATTGGGGAGACGAGTGGTCAGCGCGTCGGGTCCCCTCAGTCGTTACTCTTGGTTTTCGTGACCGGGCGCTGCCTCACTGTCAGACAGCTACTCAATTGTCCTCACGAGGCTGAGTGCACCCCATTCCACCCTCCACGTCAGTTTCTAAAATCCCTGACGGAGACGAGCGCACTACCCCAACACCACGGGACCGGCCTAGCATCATGCATACGTTGCTATAAGGAAGAAAGCTCTTAGTTACGTATTGTTTGTTTTGTTACGAATACATTTGTTTTGTATAATGTTGAACATTGAAAAGTGCAAAATTTTTCGCGAACGGAAGCTTGCGGAGACGGAAGAGAAGGAATTTCAAAAGTTTATCCTGGACACGCATTCTCCCCCCCCCCCCCCCTCGCCCCCCCCCCCCTCCCTCAACTACCGAAGCAGAAAGTACAAATCAATGATAAAATGATGCTTAGTTGTCGGAAAGTCATAAACATAGGCTATGCATAGCTCGTGTGGCGGAGACAATGTACTAGTGTTCGCTCTGCGCTGCTCGAGGCGAGACCTTATTCACGGGACTGCGTTAGGCGGGGTCGAGAACCGCTTGATTAAAGCTTAATGAATATATTAGTGCCGTGTTGTGATGAAGATTGCCCCATTACCATGCACTCCTAGCAGCTAGTTTATCACACTGATAGCAACCATTGGAGGAGTTGAGACCAATTACAACTTTGCCAACAGCCGGCAAGTTATTTTCTGTCCGACAGTTCATTACAAGATGTGTTGTTTATTCCCGGTGAATATAAGCCGTTTATGAAGGACACATAGGGTGAAAGTCTTTTCGTATCTATTAACAGAATGTCTCACTCAAGCGAAATTCATAGAATTTTGTATTTAGGAAAGTAAAGCAAAGCCAACTCCCTGCAGGCCATGGAGGCCCTGGGAGTAGTGGAAGGTAGAGGCTTCCACACTTTTTGTGACATCAGCACTAGATGGGATGGAGTTGTCAGCTTTGTGTCCGGCCATCTGTGCTCCCAGGAATTACCCTGTTACTCATTTCTGGTGTAGGCTGAGTGAACGCCAGGGCTATTTGCGTTTCCGAAAGTGGTAGTTTTGTTTCTAAAATCCACTACCTGGGTGGGGATCGAACCCACTCCCCTTCAGTTAGACGCCCGTGAATTTTGCAAGTTCTCGAACTGGGGTGTTGGCTGGCTAGGTTTTGATTTTGTCCAAGACAGAATTATTTTATTTCTCACAGCGAGAAAACCTCTCGGTGCCATTTTCTCGCGATGTGTCACAGCCGACACTCAAAGTTAAACTGACAATGGTGACATGAAGACGAAGTCAAGTTCTGAGCTCAGGAACAATGCATAGCTGTTTATAGGCTACTGTCACTGATCTCTATACATGGATGGCTGGTAGCTAAGGCAGCAGTAAGCCGAATAGACGATGACAGGTGTAGCAAGATGGCAGCGAGCGCATGGTGCAATATTGCGAATCCGGCTCTGGGATTGGTTACTGGTAGTTTGATGTTATACATGTATTTATACTGGCAGTAAATATTTTGTGTTTCTTGTAATTGTAAAATGGGCTGAATTTGGTTATTTAAAGCGTAAAATCTTAGTTTTAAGTACCGGTTTGGTGACCCATCATCCCAGGCAAGCCGGTAATACCTTTACTTCTCAGGGAAATAGGTCGCTTAGCCGTAATTTTGAAGTTATTGTGAAGTTAAGTATACATATGCGGTGGTGCTGATGCAGACGTGATCGGGCTAGGCTATTGCGTGTTTAAATTTGATCCCATTTCAGGGTTTTTCGGTTCTGGGTGCGAATAGTTCGCTTAATAGTTGTAAAACGGTGGGGAGAGTATATTTTGAGTAGGTTTTTAGTTGTGTTAAGTTTTATGTGGAGCTGAGGAGTGAAATTGGTTTGGCTTCAAGTGCATTTTTGGCTTTGATCTACTTCCCGTTATTATTAAGTTTATTGTGCTGCTAGCGTGATTAAAAGCTGTAGTATTTGATGTAGAGTGCTGGGATTACTTGGAGGAAGTGTTGGTTATTTCATGGAAACAGGAATTCATTACGGTACAAATCACTGATTACGATATGCCGAATCTAAGCCTGTATAGTGAGCTACGTTTAGGCCTATAGGTACATAATTTGAAGAATGCATAATTTTGTGGCATATATACATGTGTACCGTAGCCTATATACAATTTACAAGAATGTTTCCAGAAATTGTTTTTCACTCGTTACTCTGTTGATCGCTAATTGCCTGTACTCAGCACCTAAGTTGATATTTGTCAGCCGTTATTATACATTCATTTTTATTGATATTCCGGAGATTTACTGACCTGGGAATGACGTGTCAGTGATCCCAATGCTCTTATACTATGAGTGAACATATCTCTATATTTTTATGTGCTCCAAAGCACCATTAATTACGATTTAATATTGACTAGATTATCATTGCTTGCCCATAAGGAGGACTCGAGAATGGGTAGACCAACATGGCGGACCGCGCGCTCAACCTGGCGTACTTTCTCGTGCAGCGGAGCGCTGCCATTGGCGATCCATGTATAGAGATCAGTGGCTACTGTACATGGACTTTGTCAGGCTGCCATAATATGCATGGACTTTGTTATGAAGAGTAGAAAACCTCTGTTGTCTCTGTAATCCGACGTGAAACAACCTTGTTTTGGTACATTTGTTTCTGGTTTTAAGAATTTGTCTCCCTTATCAAGCGTCTCTCAAAAGCGACTCCTTCCACCCCGTCAACATCCACGCGTACCAACCACCGGTTATTTTTCCGTTGGCCCTCCCCATCCAGTTACCACAGGCTTCTGGAGTACCTTTGGCTCAACTTCAAAGACATTACCGACCTAAGACACTAAACGCCAATTGAATATTGAAGCTTGAAATTTTGTACACCAAAGGCAATAATTCAAGCAGTAGAGGGTCCAGGAATGCACTAATGTTGAAACTTTGAAGTCGATTTCCCACAAGTTCATTTTTTTCCTGTAAAAGGTACATTATCTCCGGAACTAATAGTGCAATCATTGTGAGTAAGTTTCTGGGTTATTTTGAAAATTATTCATGAGAAAATTTGCAAAAATATTTTCATTATTTTAAAAATCCATATTTTCTAAACAGTACCTTTTTTTTAAGAAAATAGTTTCAGTACTATGCCAACACATTAGTTTATAACATATCAAAAAATCAACTCTTTATCTTGTATATTCCCTGAGAAAATGTTCCTTAAAATGCCACAACTTTAGCATTGTTAAGATAGGGCTTTCCGTATACCCTTAATCTTCAAAAAATTACATTTTTCAAAAATGTCGTTTTCTAATATAACAAAAAATTTCCCTTTCTTTCAGTTAAAGAATTGGTTTAATATCTCGAATAGAAAGGAAGTTATAGTAAACAAGATGTTCAGCAAAGAACATATAGCCTACTTTCTCCTAAATGTATGGGTATATTTATAACTCTTTGTCCTCATCCCTAAAACCACCTCTACCACAATGTAGTGTTTATTTTCTTTTATATTGATAATTAGCCAGTATGTGTCAAAATCAATATTATATACTTTATGATGATTGAATAACAAAGCTACTAACTTATTGTAATGCATTCACGTCCGTTAATCTCTATATTAAGCCAGCCTGTAGACTTAAGAATCTTTCGTTTTGGGTACCTTCCCCTTTAAAAATCCGCGCCGATCACAGTAGGTTGGTGCTGCGACCTAGCAGTGAATTAATATTTATCTTGTACGCCTCTGGGTGTTCAACGAGCAGGCAGTTTAAAGTAGCCAGGAGGGAGGCAATCCAGCTGGCAGTGTTTAAAGGTAATCGGAGCGCGATCGTGGCTAATAGTTGAACTATCAGTATTACAAAATTGCCATACTTCAGAAGGCCAGGTATTTACACAGCGGTATGTTTGGAACAATATTACCCACATAACCCACAAGAGGAAAGCACCGTACAGAGACATTAAGAAGGCTGTGGTTGATAACAACGTGTATCTAGTTCTTCTATTCTCCTTTTCCTAATGTCTTCTGTTTATGTGCAATGCTGGGACTGTGATCTTATTAATAAACGAGTGTATACATTAGCCTCCCCTTTGAGCTAAATTACATTTTATTCAGTATCTGTGGAAAGTGCTTGTGTACATCATTTGTAAATGAATTCAAGAAAAAATAAGTTTACTGTAGCAGTATTCGATCCCCAGTCAACTGCGTGACAGACTAACACGCTAGCCCAGAGCTAACCATATCCTTAGCATCACGACGATCTTAACTGATATATTAGATACAACCTGTTGGCAAATAATGACTTTAAATAAACTATTTCTTCACTGCAGTACATCTTCATTATAGATCATTTCATACAAAGTTTATATTATTGTATCAGTAGGGTATATCACATACAACATACTAAAACTACTGAAATATAAGACAGGCTCATGAGGACAGCTGCCATCTTGTCGTGTGGCAGATACAGCTCTGCTCTTTTAAGCCACTCATACAGAATAATATTATAATATTAAATTATAATAAATAACGGATCACGACCTTCAGGATAGCTTAAACCACCCTAGGCTTGATAACCTGAATTGGTGGGTCTTAAGCTATTGATTATAATGGTTGCATAATTCACACGGCCGCCATCCTCAAATGGCAACCCCGATGACCTAGAAGTTTGGGTGAAAGACGCGTCCTATATAAAGGTATGTTGTCACCAAATTTGGTAGAGATCGGATGATTAGTTTAGCCGTAATTTGAGTTTACGTTTTGAACGTTTGAGTGGCCGCCATTCAGTTTTGGTAAAGATGGCGGCGATATAAAGTATGACACTGAGGTGTCCTATGCTAGAGCTACCTCTGTACCAAATTTCGTTCAATTCGGTTTCACCATGTTCGAATTGATAGGGGGGGCAGACATTCAGAGTACACACACTCACACACACACACACAGACTCACACACACACACACACAGACACACAATTTTTTGCCATGTGTTGATCTCATAAGTCTACTTTCATTTTTTGCAAAAATCGAAAGTAGGCTAAAAATACGACATACCTGGCATCTACCAGTGACAATTACATTTCCTGTCAACGCCCAGTTTAATGAGCAATCTCCATTCCTCAAATTTGACCTTTTTAGAATATTCACTTTATCTACCAAATTATGTTGGTAGCAGTGGCATTATAAAATTTGTTCAAAATATAGCTGGAATAGTTTGGTCTAATAGTTGTTGTTTGAGTCTTCAGTCTTTTGACTGAAATAACGCAGCTTTCATGATTCCCTGTCCTGAGCTAATCGTTTCATTTCTACATTGCTACCACACCCTACATCCGTGGCAATCTGTTTAACATATTCTAACCTTGGTCTATACCCCTACAGTTCTTATCCTCGACACTTCGTTCCATAACTAAGTTTGCTATTCCTGGGTGTCTTAATATGTGTCCTACCAACCTATCTCTTCTCTTCATTAGCATTAGCAGAGAATACAAGTTTTGAAAGAAGGAAGAGACTACGACCGGAGGAAAACACTGCGATGTCCAATGAGGAAGGACCAGTTTATGCGGCAGGGGAATTTTAAAGCATCCCAACCATGTGAAACTTTCATCGCTCATTCCCCGAAAGTTCTTTTTTAAAATTCCGTTTCCCTAATAACTCATGAACTCACGAGTACAAAGATATTTCAGTGAATTTTTGTAGTCACATTTCTAGAAAAGTTATCAACAAAATGTACTAGAATGGTTACCCTAACCATTATAGTTTATTAATAATAAATTATTTACCATGAAAACAATATTAACAACATTAATGTATCAGTAAAATTGGCTATTTTACGAACTGATTTCTCTGTCATCCGGAAAGAGGCAATGTCCTATACTTTCCCACACAATCATAAACGTCAGAATAGCGAGTCGTTAAGAGTGAAGTCTATCAAGTCCCGTGGGTGTGGTCTCCGTCGGACAGTATTGGCATCATCAGAGCTATTAAATGTCAGGGAGGAGGTTTCTAACCGTGATTTAATTTATGATCCAGCACTAAACTGGTTACAAGATACGGAAGACTACTTGGTTAGTTATGTTATAATCTCTAAATTATAAGCTATTAATCATCATAAGAAATATTCGCATAAACATTATTACAATGCCGCTACCATCAAAGTGTTTAACCCTATTACTTGAGCGTGAGTGGCTTCGGTGGCGTAGTTGGTAGCATGCTGAACTGCTGTGCCCAAGATCGCGGGTTCAAACCCGGCCGAAGTCGTAGGATTTTTTAAGAAGCGTTAAAATCCTTCAGTATGCCTTCCTTCGACGGGGAAGTAAAGCCGTTGTTCCCATGTCATAGATTTAAGGCATGTAAAAGATCCTTCCACTAACTAAACATGTGTGAATCTAAATTTCTAGGTTAGATTTCGTTGAAACGCTCTATCAAAGTTCCAACGTTCACCACTAGGTGCCAGTGACATCTGGTAGCGAAAGTTGGAACAACTTGAAATTGAACGGAAGTTGTAGCTCTCCCCATGGGTGTCCGCTTGAAGCAGCTACAGCGTCTGGCGAGCCAAACATATCCTCGGACACTCCCGGCACTAAATGCCATACGCTAAATAAATAAACTTGAGCTTGTCCCCACCCGATAGCGGGTAACAGACAAGGCAGCAAATTCCATGACTGCATTGAGTTGGCTGATGGGCAATATTAGAGGCCCGAAACCCAGTAAACGGGGGCTTCTCATGTCGACTGTCAAATACTGTATATCCTTCTATACGGTTCTGAAACCTGGGCTGAATCCTTGAAGTTTGAAAAATATCGGAGACTGATGGCGGCAGAATAGCGGAGAGAAGCTTTACGAATTGCATGCTCATATCGTACGGTGTCTGAACCTGCGATACTCATAGTAGCAGCAGTTACTCCTATTGACTTACTAGCCTTATAAAGACAGGAGATCTGGCATACCCAAGGAGAGCTGGGAACGAAACGGGCAAAGGAGCTAGCTGTCACCCACAGAATGGATTAATGGCAACAGAGATGGGAAGATGATTTCCGAGGGAAATGGACGCAGAAGCTGATACCATCCCTAGCTACCTGGGTCGACCGGAATCGGGTGAAGTAAAATATTACCTCACACAGTTCCCGACAGGTCACGGATACTTCCGAAAATTCCTCCAGAGAATAAAGCGAGTGAGTAGTCCGGCGTGCCTTTACTGCAATGACATCGATGACGCACTCCATACTTTCTTTTTTGCGTCCATTGGCTGCCACAAAGAAGATGCTTGGAAGATGAGCAGGGAGAACTGACTCCCGACAACATCGTTTTTATGCTGAAAAATCAAGAATCCTGGGATCAGGTAGCAGTTTATGTGGAAAGTACTTTGCGCTAAAAGAAGAGGGACTTAGATGCTTAAGAGCGATAATAGAGAAGAAGTGTAGGAAGAACAAGCATAAGAGGCTTCACGCCAAGAAATGCGAGAGTGGTTCCGAGGCGAAGACTCATGTCGTGGGAGAAGTTAGTTATTGATGTTTGAAGGGGAAAAACTACGAGGTCATCTGCCCCGCGTGGGAGAAGGATGTGGTTTTAGTGAGTAAGAATCCCACACCCTAATGGAGTGCGGATCCCCCACAAGCGTCTCAGTCGGGTTTTGCTACATTAAATCGTAAAAAAACAAGATGTTCAGTAAAGAACATATAGCCTACTTTCTCCTAAATGCAGTTCAGAGGTAGCACTAGCAAAGGGCTCCTCAGTGTCATGTTTTATATTGCCGCCATCTTGACGGAAACGGAATGGCGGCCACCCAAATGTTAAAAGCTTAATTCAAAATACGACCAACCTAATCATTTGCAACAACATATCTTTTTGTGGGAAGCATCTTTTGGCTGAACTACAAGGTCATCAGCCCTATCATTTTCAGATAGCGGCATGTGTGCAAATCGTTCCCCATATCAATTCAAACACGGTGACACCGAATTGAATGAAATATTGTACAGACGTAGCACTAGCAAAGGGCACTTCATATTCATATTTAATATCCGTATATCACGTTGTATTTCATCAAGCTACTACAACCAACATTCAATTATACTCCTTGAAAAGGACAAAGAGTTATAAGAATACCCATGCAGTTAGAAGAAAGTAGGCCGTATGTTCTTTACTGAACATCTTGTTTTGGCCCTGTGTTGATCTCATAAGTCTACTTTCATTATTTGCAAAAATCGAATGTAGGTTAAAAAACATGTCCCCACCCAGGGGTTCACAGCTAGTTGGCAACCACGGGATCCGAGCTGAGTCTGGTATTGCTTCCAGTCACTTAATTTTAATTTTATTTACCATAGATCATACAAGAAGTGTAGACCGATGGCTAGCACTTTTGGCTATCACAGCAATGGCCCGAGTTCAATTCCCGGCTCTTCAAGAAATATCATTCTGGTCTGTGGACCACTGAGAAGAGGTGGGTTCAATTCCCACCTCCGTCATCCTGCAAGTGGCTTTCCGTGGTTTCCCACTTCTACTCCAGGCTAATACCGGGATGGTTCCTAACTGAGGCCACGGCCGCCTCCTTCCCAATCACCACCATCATCATCATAATTACAAATACACACACTAATACACCCATCACAATAACATAGGTTGACAGAAAAAATCCATACACACTCAAGTACACGGGACTGCATGACCACGATGTCGCAAAGCCCCTTAATTAATCAACAAGAAGAAGTATGTAAGGCCCAGTGAAAAATTCATAATTCCTGCTTCACTGTCACAACTTACGTCTACATTTCGTATTTACAATATTTACATGTTTTATAAAGGAGCCTCCGTGGCTTAGGCGGCAGCACGCCGACCTCTCACCGCTGGGTCCGTGGTTTAAATCCCGGTCACTCATGTGAGATTTGTGCTGGACAAAGTGGAGGCAGACCGTTTTTTCTCCGGGTACTCCGGTTTTCCCTGTCACAAATTTCATTCCAGCAACACTGTCCACTATCATTTCATTTGTCATTCATTTAATCATTGCCCCAGGGGAGTGCGACAGGCTTCGGCAGCCGGCACAGTTCATATCCCCGCCGCTAGATGGGGGCTTCATTCATTCCATTCCCTGACCCGGTCGGTCGACTGGAAGCAGGATGTGGATTTTCACATGTTTTATAAAGATATCTGCAGTCTAGTATTTACATACAGTAATTAGGATCATATTACAGGTGAGTCAGCCACCCCTTATAATATTGCTTTTATGCGGTCCAACTAACGTGTATTATCAGGAAGGTCGATATTTCTGTGCTTGCATCCCGTATGGCACTAATGCACTGCAAGCATATCCCGCAAACGATACTGAACCCTATTATTCCCCCACTCGATGTGGACATCTGGTAGCGAAAGTTCGAACTACTTGAAATTGAACGAAACGGACACTATGGGTGTCCGCTTGAAGCAGCTAGAGCCTCTGGCTAGCCGATCATATCCTCGGACACTCCCGGCACTAAAAGCCATACGCTAAATAAGTAAATAAATTCAGGAACACCTATCTCGGTTGCTTGTCAACCGTCTCTCTCTTTCAGTAGATCTGTACGCAGATAGGTTTCATCTGGACGTCCTCCATTCCTCTCTATCCTGAGGATCTTCTTTCATTTGCTTGTAACTTCTTCCACTCTCCACACCTGTTAATATTCCAAGCCATCTTCTTTCTCTCCCAATGCATTCTGTTCATAATAAAGAAAATAGATAAAATTAACACTCCAGACTCCTATACACCGAACCATGAAGTTCAATAAATCTTTTGTTTGCACCGCCTCACGCCTCTTCAACACCTTCGATTTATATAAGATCGTCAACTTTGCAAGCACTGCAGCTTTCAAAAGACATCTTTCATCCTGCTTCTTGGAGAAGTATACTTCTGACATCTGATTACTGCATTATGCTAAAATACTATTATTAGTTCAATTATAACATCAGGACAATACCTGACAACCTGTCTACTTTAATATATTTTCTTGTATTTGTTTGTTTTTCAGGCTGATACTGTGTCTGTATGCACTCACTTGTATATAATTTTTCCAATATTATTTTATTGTTATTGTAGTATTACTGTCTTCTTTTTTACTATCATTGTTAGACTATTATTATTATTATTTAAATTGTGAATGTAAGTGGAACGTTTTATTTTTATAAGCCCTAATCTTATTGGATGTAGGGCACTATTGTAAAGGAGTTCTTAAGCTCCGTGTAGCCACGGAAATAAATAAATAAATAAATAAATAAATAAATAAATAAATAAATAAATAAATAAATAAATAAATAAATAAATAACCGACAGCAGTGGCTACGCCCGCTAAAGCGCAGCGTTAAGGCTCGGTCAAACAGGAAGCGAGCTACCCGCGCGAACCAGCCCGCCCGACCGCTGCAAACTTTGTATTGTGTAATATTGTATCATCCTGGTTAAACAGGAGGCGGTCTACCGCGGCAGACCAATCTTGTTCGCGGCAGGCAAGTGAGCAGTTGTGATTTTCCACAAAGAGGGCGCGGGCTGGAAGCATGGCCGACGAAACAGAGAGGTTAATTGACCTTTTGCGCGAGTGCATTCTACAGTCATTCGAAAATATACGAAAAAAAAAACGGTCTGGAAATGACCTCAACTCGCAGCATAGTTTGTGATACTCGCCTAACTCCTGTCTTTTTTTTCATTAGTATCATGCACCCATTTTCTTTTTCGTCTCGCTTGACTCAAAGCGAACAGAAGAAGCAATTCTTCTTCGTCCGAGGAACTGCTGGACATGTTGAATTAACAGAAAACACTGTGATATGCACTTGATGGCGATCGCTTTCATACTGGTTCGCCTTGACTTGCCCGCATTCAGTTTGACCACTCCAGTCCGCGACGGGCTGCGGTCGTTTCGTCCGCGCGGGCAGCCCGCTTCCTGTTTGACAGAACCTTTAGGTCATGGGGCCAAGCTCTCTGCTGACTTGGTAGACGCGTGGGTTTGAGCCCCACCGTCGGCCGTACTTGAAATGGTTTTTCATAGTTTCCCCCATTTCAACACCAGGCAAATGCTGGGACGGTACCTTCTGACAGGCCACGGCCACTTCCTTCCACATCCTTGCCAAGTTTCATTCATCTTCATCCATTCCATCTCTCATCCCGACGCGCCGGTCGCCCACGGGCGTCGACTAGAAAGACCTGCACTCGGCCTCTCAGGAGGCCACACGACAAAAATAAATTTAAAAAAATCAATCAATCAATTAATCGATCTTTTTCCTTCTACTTATTCCTCCTTGATTCTTTGTAGTAGACAATTCCTACGTAGTATGTGACCCATCCTAGATTTTTTCCTTTTCTGTAGTCTATCATCCTCATGAAACTCCTCTCCTCTCCTACCCTTCTTAGCATCTCCTCAATTCTCAATCGATCGACAAATTTTACTTTCTTTATTCTTCTCCATAACCATATTCAACTTTCTAAATATGTTTGTTCCTTCTGTCTGACTGTCCATGTTTCCAAACCGTAAGACACCACACCTCACACAAAACATTATGCAAACCTCTTCCTAAGTTTGATCGGTATGCTTCTGGCTGTTAATAAACCTCTCACTCTCCCGAATGCTTTCTTGTTTCTTCCCCATGGAGATTCTGCGTCTCCCTTCTTCTGTACAACTTCCGCTGGAGCTTATCAAGCTTCCTAAGTACTGGAATGATTGAAACTGTTCTAATACCATTCCACCAATATGCTCACCACATTTTATCAGGTAATGAGAAAAGATAACTTCATAATATCAACCTATTTATTTGTTGATGTTTGAGTCTTCAGTCTTTTGACTGGTTTGATGCAGCCCTCCAAACCTTCCTGTCCTGAGCTAATCGTTTGCATTAGAATAGAATTCATGGAAAAGAATTTCAACAAACTTTTAAAAATATTTTAATGGATTCCGTATTTTCCTGCATTTCTGTAACTTCCGAGTCAAGTATCAATCGGTCAATTTCAGGATCGACAACATAGTCAGTAGTTAATTTCCCTCAAAGCTATCTCAATGTCAACTTGAAAGTACTTTCGCTCTGCAGCCGAATAATAACCTACAGATCGTTAGTTGTTACTCAAATGCTTTCAGATCAAAAGATAAAATTATCATGAATCAGCATGAATTGGAACTAGTGCCATCTGTTAGATAACATTAAAACTATCTGGAAATCGTCTCTCAGAGCTTCTCAGAGAGACGATCGCACGATCAAACCAGAAAGAAGATCCCCAGTTCTAGGGTTAAGGAATGACTTGTGGCAAAACACGTGCCAATAGTTTCTGGTGTCTTGCCGAGTAGGAACTTTATATTGGTGCTTCTGTGGAGTTAATCGTAAAGGATAGTGTGTACTCTTGATCTTGTAAATTGTCTCCATATCAAGCATCATTATATTAAACAGTTTCTCGTTTTGTGGTTAGGATAAGGCCAAGAATCTTGTAACGTGAAAAACGCAAATTATTTTAAACTGATTGACATATTTTTGGTTTATAATCTGGAAAATTAATACGATATGCAAGAAAACAATAGTGCCATTGATTCATTCTGTAACAAGCGCCTTCGGTGGCGTAGTTGGTAGCATGCTGAATTGCTGTGCTCAGATCGCGGGTTCTAAATCCGGCCGGATTCGTCGGTTTTTTAAGAGCGTTAAAATCCTTCAGTATGCCTTCCTTAGGAGGGGAAGTAAAGCCAGGGGTCCCATGTTATAGATTTATGGCATGTAAAATATACTTGGTCGCCTCCGTAGCGTAGCGGTCAGCATGGTTAGCTGCCGCCCCGGAGGTCCTGGGTTCGATTCCCGGCTCTGCCACGAAATGTGAAAAGTGGTATGAGGACTGGAACGGGGTCTACTCAGCCTCGGGTGGTCCAAATGAGTAGAGGCGGTTCGATTCCCACCTCAGCCATCCTCGAAGTGGTTTTCCGTGGTTTCCCACTTCGTCTTCGGGAAAATGCCGGGATGGTACTGCCCCCGTAATTGAATTATGTAGAGACCACGGTGGCTATATTTGAAATTATGATTAGAGTTATGGCTGTCATAGGTATGACGTGGGTAGTCATGACGTAAGCACGGATGACGTAAATGTTATGCCAGCAAGCTACTTGAGCTGAGATTCTCAGTGACGTCAGCATTTTAGTCCAGAATGTTCCAAGATGTACGACGCAGTCGCAGGAAACGAGGAATTCTGCTGAGGAAGAAACTATGCTATTGGAGGAGAGGCATGAACCAATGAACGATAGTTTAAAGGAAGACGGAGATTGCTGAAACTATGGTATTTTTATGACTTTTTGAATGCAGAATTGTGGAAATACATTTGCAGTAAAAGCATTGATTTGGAATTTTGATGAAATTTATTTTCAGTTTTTGAATTTTGAAAATCCGTCATGTATTAACGAAGTTGGAAGTTCTAGCGATGACGCAGTATCACGCTTTGGAAGGGATGGTAACGCCCCTCGAGAAGGTAATAAAAGGGCTTGCGCAGAAGAGAGGAACCTCTTCTCTTCTCTTTCGTTCGCTGATCATTGTGAGATCTAATGCTCAGATCATCGAAGTTTTTGTGAAAGTCAGTTTCTTATATATTCAATAGTGAGACATCAAAGTGAACAGCAAGTGAAAAGAATCGTTTTTATAACGCGTGGCGAGGCCACTATGTTAACGAGATACAGGTCAAACTAGGTGAAGTTGAAACAGACCTTAGAAAGCTTCTATAAGTGTAACTTCAAACAGTTAGCGGTCTACGATAACATAATTGTATTGTGCAGTACTACATGCAATTATAGAAAAAAGCTGAACAATTTCGACCGAGTACTTCAAAAGATATTAGCTATTTTATACGACTGGCAAAAGTGATTATCTCGCCACTAGAGAAACACTTTTGTATAAGCCAGAAACAAAGCAAGGCTAACGCTGTGAGTGGAGTAGAAAGACTTCAGATTGCTTGCTTACAGAACGATACAGTATAATGGAGCATTTGAATACGGCAGTTTGTTCTTCTGACACTACAACTGAAGTGCAAATGGAAGGCTAAGAAGGCTTATTGCAATTGGGACATACTTCATTGGAGTAAGATAGCGACATGGAACTTCGCTAATTGCTATTCCACACAAGCGAACATGCGGTGAATATCATCTACACCCATGTTTCGTAATTAAAGGCTGAATATCATCGAACAGCCATAGAAACAATTTCATACTCTGAATATGAATAATTTCTTCGGAAATTTCTACAAAACTTCATGATGACTGTCTACTGGAACTTCAGGGAATTTTTCAAGAGAGGTCAGGGTAGTCCCGACTCACAAAGAAGATTATTGCCGGAAGGATGTCTATTCGTATTCGAGGAGCAGAGCGATTCACGGAGAAGGAAGCAGTTCGATTCTCCGAGGGTGCTATTTCCTATTTCGAGGATGGAGCTCAGCTTTAACGTGGTGAAATGGATCCATCAGCAGTCTTCTTTGGGGAATTTTCCTCTGGAACGTCAATCGGCAGATAAGGTAGTCGTGAACGTTTATTGTATTTGAGTAACCTAGTAATGTTTGAGCAACCATTTTTCCCATATTTTTATCCTCATGTATTTTGCCTTATTTTCTTGTTGAGATTCTTATTCTCAGTACACCTTGATGAATTTTGCATTTTTCGACGATTTATTAAGACATTGTTATGTCATGGGCATAGTTAACGATTTTGAATCAGTTGAGACTGATATTTAGATTTTTCAGTAATTAATTAATTTGTTTTGTAGTCACGATTTGACTGTAAGTTAATGTTTTTTATGGCAGATTTAAATTCAGACAGCGTGTCATTTTATTAAAGTAATTCAACCCCAGTTTAATTACTTTGAACAATTTTCTGTCATCATCAAGAAGGAAGAACATTTAAATGATTTTAGAGCGTTAAAATCTCTTACGTTATCGACGATCTTGGAAATACTAGTCGTTATTTGTATTGATTGCAACACAGACATTTATCGTCAGTTATGAATGAACATTGCATTATAGACAATTTTGTGAAAGAGTAATGTTAATAATGAATTATTGAATGCATTAAAGTCAAGTACTTTTGTTAGGAGTTTTTCTCAATTAGAGAATTATATAACGATGTTTGCATTCCCCAGTCTAATTGGATTCTATTCGACTACTTTGCAGTTTAGTCGCACTTTATTTGAAGATAGTATTTTCATACTACAATTATTCTTTTAAGATGTTAGTCTTAAATTTTGATAGACCAGATAGGCGTATATAAGCGTATTCACTATTAAATTTGTTTGTGATTGGCAAGTTTTGACTTCATTTCAGTTCATGAATGAAATCTACGAAGGTTAAATAGAAAAACAGTTTTGAAACAATTATGATTATAAAATTTTTAAGTGGAACTATGAATGTATAATCGCTAGTACAGCGCGTGTTGAAAGTCGCTGAAATATAATGCCCTTGAATATGAAGGAAGTTCCCACAGGAATAAATGTTAAAGAATTATTTGTGGAAGTTTTGTAAGTGATGTGAAAGTTTTAAATGCCATATAGATTAATATATGATGATTTTGGGCATATTTTTAATGCAGATTGTGCATTAACGTGTTAGCGAAGGATTTTCCGCTGGATTAAGATTATTATAGTTCGTTGAAAATTAATCAAGTGATTTACTGTTATAATTAACACGAGTTTTGAAAGAATTTGAGACAAGATTATGAATGAAGGTTGCCGTCACAAATCATTATTAAAAACTTTATTAAAACAGATTGTGACACTAACATGTATAACTATCCTTCATTGGTCGATTATATTAAACAGGATTATAAAATTACCAACCGAATGAACATGTGGCTAATGTATTTATTAAATTAATAATTTAAACAATTTAAATGTTAATATTGTAAATAATTGTTGTAAATATTTTTGAAAATAATATGATACGAGAGTGATGTTAAAGGCGTGCTTAGAATATTTTTATTGTCTTTGACAAATATTATAAACAATTTCTAATTGTTATAAATAATTTATGTGATTTGTTATAAACATTTAAGAGCTAATTAAACATTAGGATTGAAGTTAACAAGTTTAAGAAATTTATGTAATGATCCATTAGGATGTGATCAAAGTACTTGAAAGATTTGCGTAAATATAATGTGAGTTGTCTTGTAAGACATTTAAAAGCTTGAGAGTGCAGGCTGGATTCTTACGTAACATAGCGTGTGAGAAGGGAGTGCATTTGACCAGTATGCGTCAGGCTGGAAGTTAGCCCGCAGCTGTGTCAACATATGGTTTTCAGAGAGTGAGGTCGTACACTCCGGCCTTGCGACTATAAATATCATTCTCTTGTTTATTAAAAGGAAACAAATGCTCTATATATGTCACACCCTGACGTCCTTTTCCAATCCAATAGTGTTATGAATATTACGGTATTTGGAGCTCTTGGGAGCTAAAATGTTTTATATATCATGTTGTATAATAATTTTGCAAGTCCTACTGGAGGACGTAGTCAGATTGACTTGGGCTACTGATAGCCACGTATATTTTGTTGTGTTAGGAAAATCAGACCCTTTATTAGAAATAAAGCTTTTGTACAGTTCAAAGTTCTCGTCTTCGTTTCTGGTTCATTTTTAAATGTCATGGCGGAAATTATTGTGTGAACAGACTGTTAGTGATCCTGTTGTCAACTCTAACCCCGAGATAATTAAGAGGTAAGCAACGGTAAGTATGCACCCCCGTCTATTTTGGTGTGTTCCACAATGATTTCCTGTGAATTTCTGTGCTCTTATCTCGATAGTATCTGTCAGTGCCATTTTCATTGATGTAACTGTGCCGGTGCGATTGATTATTGGCAATCCGATTGAGGGGGCGGATATCTGACAGCCTACTATCCAGGTAAACGGGGACAGAAAGATTGGCGACCCAAGAGCGTGGGGCTGAGTCAACAGTAAGATTGACCCTAATATGTGGGACGAATTCGACAAAACTGGATTACCAGGTTGAACACTAGAAAGATTGACAAACCTAAAACGTAAGGTTCGATTAGACTCAAATAAAGAGGTTGATTCTTTGTTAGATGTCTAGGCCAATTGTAGTATTTAAGAGTGTGATTATATAGGAATTAAATGTTGTATTGTATTAGGAAAATTACACTCAGAAAAGATCAGATCTTATACAACTTGAGAAAAGTTAAATGGGCAGGAAACTTAGAAAAATCGCCTATAATCTGGAATCTTATTTTATTTGACCGGCTTATGACATTTTAGTCATATTAAAGATAAAATTAATTATTTGGATAGTAAATGTAAATTATTTGTGTTAGGATATTTTAAAATGAGCCAGAGAAATTTGAACATGTGCTTGAGTTTGTTTCAACATGAAGGATCTTCGAATATTAATTATAAGGTAGTTATAAGTTAGATTTAAGACAGAAAATTGATCAAAAATTATATATATGGTGAAAAGTGTTGCTCAAACGTTGTTATTTTGCTCTTTTGATGTATGTCCCTACAGCAATCCATTTTGAATAATAATATTGTAATGGCAGATGAAGGTTTGAAGAAAATGTTAGAGGAGATGTCTGCTAACATGAATCGCAGTATGAAGCAGATGTTGAATGAAAGCATGAAGGAGAATAATAATAATTTGTCTGCTAATTTAAATGCAAGAATGGAGGAAAATAATAGTAATTTGTCTGCTAATTTGTCTGCTAGCATGAATAGTAGTATGGAGGAGATGGAAGCTAGGAATACTAGTCGAATGGAGGAGAATGCTAGTAATTTAAATGCAAGAATGGAGGAGAATGTTAGTACTTTGTCTGCTCATTTGACAGCTAGCATGGGTGAAAGTTTGAAGGTTCTTCATACTAGTGCTGCTAATTTGGAGGATAATATGTCGCGTTTACAGATCAATACCCTAGGAATTGAAAATACTGTAACTGACATCCGCACAGATGTATCTAATGTCCATAAAAATGTTGATGATGTTAAAAATGATGTGTCTAAGGTACAGAGGGACCTTACAATGTTAAATCTAGATGTAGCTAATGTCCGAGGGGATATTGCTTGTGCTAGAGCCGAAGTTGTTGTTGTCAAAAACGATGTAGCGACTGTCCAAGACAAGGTCGAGGAAGTCCAGAAAGAAATTCAAAAAGCTAGAACAGATGTATCTAATGTTCAGGTAGACATTAACAATATTCATGCGGATATAACTGAGGTGCAAAGTGATGTAACTAAGATTCAGGTAGAGGTCAACACAGTTTTCGTAGATATCACTAAAGTCCAAACTGATGTCAATAAAGTCAGGGAAGAAATCGAAAACTCAAAAACTCTTTGTACGCGTAATATAACTGCATTAACGACTAGGTTAGTCGACGAATCGGTTAGAACAACAACGTCTTTAGCAGAGTTGAAGTATGACGTAGAGGTCATGAGAACACAGGTATTAGACCACAATAGAGTATTAAAAGAGGATATCGAAGTAGACATAGCCGAGATGTTAACAGCAAACGTAGCGGTATGGAAAGACGAGTGGAATAAGTCAAGTGGGGAACATGTAACCCAAATTCAGGAAAGGATTGAAAGAAAACTTGCCAGTACGCAGATAGAAATTAATAATGAGGTAGTACAGATTAGAAAAGATTTAAGCGTCAGGATAAATTCGCTATCCGAAAAACAAGTTGACGATAGAACACAACTAGATCAGGATATGCAAACTTTAAAATCTACATTAGAGGAACAGATGCATAAAGTTGTCTCTGACGTAAATGAAACGACGAGTAAACTGAAAAATTTGAAGTTAGGAGAGGCTAGTTTAATGGAGAACTACAAGGAAGAGATAGTCAAAAAAGTCTTAACAGAAATCACCGACAAGGATACAGAAAGCTTAGCTTGCGAATTGAACAGGAAGCATACCAGAAGATGTCACCTAGATCTAGAAGAAAGAGACGTGACTCCTGAAGAACGTGTATCCAGATTCAGAGAGGAGGATGACGAGAGGAATATGGAATCTGAGTGGAATTATCGAGATAGTGGGAAAAACTATCCGGATTCATATCCAAGGAACGTGACGGTCATTAGGAATTTCGAGGACAAACCACAAAAATTCAGTAACACTGATAGTTTGACACCTATAGAGTATGTAAGGAATCTCAAAGATTATTTCATCGAAGCTCACATTCCCAGAGAGAGAGAGATAACGATTGAAGAGAGTAGCTGGAAAACGTTTTGGTACACCCTTTCAAGTTGGAAATCTTGTATTATTACGCAGACCTGTCAAGGCTGATATGACCAAGAAAATCTACCCCAAATTTGGATTAGTGTTCCTGGGGCCGTTTAGGATTACGAACGCTTATGGAAACAACTGTTATGAACTCTACGATGATGAGAATAATGTCGTTTACGGCAAGTTCAATGCTGGAAATTTAAAAAGATACTATCCTAGAGTAAGCCAGTAATAATTCAATTTCGTGTTCAAGAGAGTTGAGATGCTTGTAACATTGAGTTTAAAAACAATTTGCAACTGTTTTTAAAACGTGGTGGGAGGAGAATGCCCCCGTAATTGAATTATGTAGAGACCACGGTGGCTATATTTGAAATTATGATTAGAGTTATGGCTGTCATAGGTATGACGTGGGTAGTCATGACGTAAGCACGGATGACGTAAATGTTATGCCAGCAAGCTACTTGAGCTGAGATTCTCAGTGACGTCAGCATTTTAGTCCAGAATGTTCCAAGATGTACGACGCAGTCGCAGGAAACGAGGAATTCTGCTGAGGAAGAAACTATGCTATTGGAGGAGAGGCATGAACCAATGAACGATAGTTTAAAGGAAGACGGAGATTGCTGAAACTATGGTATTTTTATGACTTTTTGAATGCAGAATTGTGGAAATACATTTGCAGTAAAAGCATTGATTTGGAATTTTGATGAAATTTATTTTCAGTTTTTGAATTTTGAAAATCCGTCATGTATTAACGAAGTTGGAAGTTCTAGCGATGACGCAGTATCACGCTTTGGAAGGGATGGTAACGCCCCTCGAGAAGGTAATAAAAGGGCTTGCGCAGAAGAGAGGAACCTCTTCTCTTCTCTTTCGTTCGCTGATCATTGTGAGATCTAATGCTCAGATCATCGAAGTTTTTGTGAAAGTCAGTTTCTTATATATTCAATAGTGAGACATCAAAGTGAACAGCAAGTGAAAAGAATCGTTTTTATAACGCGTGGCGAGGCCACTATGTTAACGAGATACAGGTCAAACTAGGTGAAGTTGAAACAGACCTTAGAAAGCTTCTATAAGTGTAACTTCAAACAGTTAGCGGTCTACGATAACATAATTGTATTGTGCAGTACTACATGCAATTATAGAAAAAAGCTGAACAATTTCGACCGAGTACTTCAAAAGATATTAGCTATTTTATACGACTGGCAAAAGTGATTATCTCGCCACTAGAGAAACACTTTTGTATAAGCCAGAAACAAAGCAAGGCTAACGCTGTGAGTGGAGTAGAAAGACTTCAGATTGCTTGCTTACAGAACGATACAGTATAATGGAGCATTTGAATACGGCAGTTTGTTCTTCTGACACTACAACTGAAGTGCAAATGGAAGGCTAAGAAGGCTTATTGCAATTGGGACATACTTCATTGGAGTAAGATAGCGACATGGAACTTCGCTAATTGCTATTCCACACAAGCGAACATGCGGTGAATATCATCTACACCCATGTTTCGTAATTAAAGGCTGAATATCATCGAACAGCCATAGAAACAATTTCATACTCTGAATATGAATAATTTCTTCGGAAATTTCTACAAAACTTCATGATGACTGTCTACTGGAACTTCAGGGAATTTTTCAAGAGAGGTCAGGGTAGTCCCGACTCACAAAGAAGATTATTGCCGGAAGGATGTCTATTCGTATTCGAGGAGCAGAGCGATTCACGGAGAAGGAAGCAGTTCGATTCTCCGAGGGTGCTATTTCCTATTTCGAGGATGGAGCTCAGCTTTAACGTGGTGAAATGGATCCATCAGCAGTCTTCTTTGGGGAATTTTCCTCTGGAACGTCAATCGGCAGATAAGGTAGTCGTGAACGTTTATTGTATTTGAGTAACCTAGTAATGTTTGAGCAACCATTTTTCCCATATTTTTATCCTCATGTATTTTGCCTTATTTTCTTGTTGAGATTCTTATTCTCAGTACACCTTGATGAATTTTGCATTTTTCGACGATTTATTAAGACATTGTTATGTCATGGGCATAGTTAACGATTTTGAATCAGTTGAGACTGATATTTAGATTTTTCAGTAATTAATTAATTTGTTTTGTAGTCACGATTTGACTGTAAGTTAATGTTTTTTATGGCAGATTTAAATTCAGACAGCGTGTCATTTTATTAAAGTAATTCAACCCCAGTTTAATTACTTTGAACAATTTTCTGTCATCATCAAGAAGGAAGAACATTTAAATGATTTTAGAGCGTTAAAATCTCTTACGTTATCGACGATCTTGGAAATACTAGTCGTTATTTGTATTGATTGCAACACAGACATTTATCGTCAGTTATGAATGAACATTGCATTATAGACAATTTTGTGAAAGAGTAATGTTAATAATGAATTATTGAATGCATTAAAGTCAAGTACTTTTGTTAGGAGTTTTTCTCAATTAGAGAATTATATAACGATGTTTGCATTCCCCAGTCTAATTGGATTCTATTCGACTACTTTGCAGTTTAGTCGCACTTTATTTGAAGATAGTATTTTCATACTACAATTATTCTTTTAAGATGTTAGTCTTAAATTTTGATAGACCAGATAGGCGTATATAAGCGTATTCACTATTAAATTTGTTTGTGATTGGCAAGTTTTGACTTCATTTCAGTTCATGAATGAAATCTACGAAGGTTAAATAGAAAAACAGTTTTGAAACAATTATGATTATAAAATTTTTAAGTGGAACTATGAATGTATAATCGCTAGTACAGCGCGTGTTGAAAGTCGCTGAAATATAATGCCCTTGAATATGAAGGAAGTTCCCACAGGAATAAATGTTAAAGAATTATTTGTGGAAGTTTTGTAAGTGATGTGAAAGTTTTAAATGCCATATAGATTAATATATGATGATTTTGGGCATATTTTTAATGCAGATTGTGCATTAACGTGTTAGCGAAGGATTTTCCGCTGGAGTAAGATTATTATAGTTCGTTGAAAATTAATCAAGTGATTTACTGTTATAATTAACACGAGTTTTGAAAGAATTTGAGACAAGATTATGAATGAAGGTTGCCGTCACAAATCATTATTAAAAACTTTATTAAAACAGATTGTGACACTAACATGTATAACTAACCTTCATTGGTCGATTATATTAAACAGGATTATAAAATTACCAACCGAATGAACATGTGGCTAATGTATTTATTAAATTAATAATTTAAACAATTTAAATGTTAATATTGTAAATAATTGTTGTAAATATTTTTGAAAATAATATGATACGAGAGTGATGTTAAAGGCGTGCTTAGAATATTTTTATTGTCTTTGACAAATATTATAAACAATTTCTAATTGTTATAAATAATTTATGTGATTTGTTATAAACATTTAAGAGCTAATTAAACATTAGGATTGAAGTTAACAAGTTTAAGAAATTTATGTAATGATCCATTAGGATGTGATCAAAGTACTTGAAAGATTTGCGTAAATATAATGTGAGTTGTCTTGTAAGACATTTAAAAGCTTGAGAGTGCAGGCTGGATTCTTACGTAACATAGCGTGTGAGAAGGGAGTGCATTTGACCAGTATGCGTCAGGCTGGAAGTTAGCCCGCAGCTGTGTCAACATATGGTTTTCAGAGAGTGAGGTCGTACACTCCGGCCTTGCGACTATAAATATCATTCTCTTGTTTATTAAAAGGAAACAAATGCTCTATATATGTCACACCCTGACGTCCTTTTCCAATCCAATAGTGTTATGAATATTACGGTATTTGGAGCTCTTGGGAGCTAAAATGTTTTATATATCATGTTGTATAATAATTTTGCAAGTCCTACTGGAGGACGTAGTCAGATTGACTTGGGCTACTGATAGCCACGTATATTTTGTTGTGTTAGGAAAATCAGACCCTTTATTAGAAATAAAGCTTTTGTACAGTTCAAAGTTCTCGTCTTCGTTTCTGGTTCATTTTTAAATGTCATGGCGGAAATTATTGTGTGAACAGACTGTTAGTGATCCTGTTGTCAACTCTAACCCCGAGATAATTAAGAGGTAAGCAACGGTAAGTATGCACCCCCGTCTATTTTGGTGTGTTCCACAATGATTTCCTGTGAATTTCTGTGCTCTTATCTCGATAGTATCTGTCAGTGCCATTTTCATTGATGTAACTGTGCCGGTGCGATTGATTATTGGCAATCCGATTGAGGGGGCGGATATCTGACAGCCTACTATCCAGGTAAACGGGGACAGTACCTACTGTAAGGCCACGGCCGCCTCCTTCCCTCTTCCTCGCCTATCCATCCCTGTCTTCCATCCCTTCCCATCCCTCATGAGGCCCCTATTCGCTTTGCAGGTGAGGCCGCCTGGGCGAAGTGCTGATCACACCTCCCCAGTTGTATCCATCCCGACCAGATGTTCCAGGCTCCAGGACACTGCCCATAGAGGCGGTAGTGGTGAGTTCCCTCGCTGAGTCCGTGGGAACCACCAACCTAGAGGATAAATTGACTAAATAAAAAAAACTTCCTCTAACTAAACTTGTGTAGAGCTAAATTTATAGGTTAGATTTCGTTGTAACGTTCTTACAAAATTCCAACGTTCACCAGTAGGTGTCTGTGACATCTGGTAGCTTGCTAGTATCTGATGGAAGTTATTATAGGTTAACATTCTGAAGTTAACTATTCTCACTGTGCGTAAACGTCGTTTGAAGAGCATTTGGTAGAAAGGCAACTGAGAACATTGTTCCTAAGAACCAAAGTTACGTTTTTCTGAAATTCCTTGTGTTACAAATTGTATTAATTTTTTAGAATTTTTAACTTCAAAATATCATACGTTTATCATCCAATTCAGGATAATTTATTTCTTGCATATTGCAAGAATCATAGCTATACCTTGACCACAAACGAGAAAATGCTTAACATAATGATGCCGGAAAAATGCACACAATTTACATGCTCAAGAGTACTCAGTATCCTCAGGTACAGCAAATGTTTATACACATTAACCTATTAAGTACAAAACGAACATGGCGGTCAAGCGAACTTGAAACATTTAAATAGAAGTTTCTCGCGATTTAACCATCCGAGCGCAGAGAAATATGGTATAGCAAATGTTCATACTTATTGCAATGCACTGACATATAATTTAGTTCAATTGCTTGCATAACCCCAATATGGCGGCTGAGCGAAATTTTAAAATTAAGTTTTAATTTCATGTGTTCTAATCATGCGATCAAGGTGAAGGTTTGAATAATAAACCTACGCAATAATCTTCATCTAATGGTACATAACTCTATGGCCTACACATTTAACAATCCAACATGTTGACAATCCGACGGTTCTCAATGTCTACGAATCTCTTATAGCAATCAAACTGAATTTTTTATGTTGATAGAAGCTATTGACATAAGTTCACCTATGTATCATTCAAGAACCTTTTGGTCACAAAACTAACATGGTGGCGACGCGAAATTTAATTATTTATATGGATTTTTCTCGTAACTTTTCAACCAAGCGCTGTGAAACTTGGCACTGTATATCTTCACACAAGCCTTAATATACTGACGTCTAATTTAATGTAATTTTATGAGAACTTAATAATGGGGGCTGTGCAATTTTTTAAAATCTTGTTTTCATTTCTCGTGTCCTAGGATATTAGTGTATGTAGGATATATGTGGATAGGCTGATTAGTTCTTCACGGAACTACTTGTTTTGAGCTGAGAAAAATCTGGTGTTGTGTAACGCTGGAACCGCCCCTGATGTGCCAAATCTTGATGTGATAACTCTATAGAGCTATTTTGTCTTGTATATTCTATTTGGATCTGATTATGCTCACTTGACGAGCGATACATGTGGACCGATTGTTTTCTCCCTCTTCTGTAGTCCATAACAAATACAGGGTCTTTAATATAAAGTAAGAACGGTGAGCGGCGGCTTTGTTATCCGCTGCTGCAGTGGCCTTGGCCGAGCTTGTGGCGTGCCACGGCCCCCTGCTGTAGTATTGAAAGCGCGCGCCTAGTATATACTGTATTCGACCTTGCAATAAACGTGTAGGTGTTCAGTCACCAGTCTGAACCTCAGATGTTAACATGAGACAGCTACCATTACAACATGGCATTTTTGTGTGTAAAACTTATTTTAAGTACGAGTCGGCTCGACGGGTACGTGATGCATTTGTTCAGCAATTTCCTGATGAAGTGCCACCTTCACTAGCACAGATTCACGAAATTGTAAATAAGTTTGACACTACTGACTCAGTGCTCAATAAAAAGCATAAAATCAAAAATCATAAATATTACAGTGGCAGAACTCACTCGCGTCCGCCAGAATGTGGTTACCAGATACAACGCCTGTATAACCCAGGAAGGACGAAACTTCCAGCATCTTTTATAAGGTAAGATTTCATACAGGATTGTACACACGCTTAAAGCAGGGGGCCATGGCGTGCCACAAGCTCGGCCAAGGCCATCGCAGCAGCGAATATAAAAACTACCGCTTGCCGTTCTTACTTTATTTGAAAGACCCTGTATATATTGATGATGATGATGATGATGATGATGATGATGATACAGTGTGTCCGCAAAGTCTCTCCGCAGCGCGTGTCTCGCCTTGCGGGACGTGTTGGGTGGGCAGTACATTCGTCTTATATTGTTACAAGGAAAACAATTACATTAAATTAAGTAAATTTAGTACTCATCACTATCACACTGTGCTCCGTAAAGTTTCCACCAGCAAGGAAACCTCCTCCACTAGAATTACACGCTCTTCAGTAGTAGCCACTGCGGAGAGACTTTGTGGACACACTATATTATCCGTTCAGTGGAATCCAACCATTGGCAATTCTATGGATCATTACTCTCCAAGTTGTCCTGTGCCACACTGCATTCTTTAGTTGTTCCAAGGTGAGGTTAGAGACTGTTTGAATGGTGTCTAACCAACGTGTCCTCTGGCGACCTGGTCTTCTGGTACTGCTGATCATTCCTAGCACGATTGCTAATGCATCTGATCGCACAACGTGGCCAAATTAAGCTAGCTGCAACTTCATAATCCTGCCGATCAATGGCATACGGGGCTTGATGCGCTCACGTAAGTTTCTTCAGGTTATTTCATCTCAAGCCCTAGTGAAAATGAAAATCCACAGCTTGCTTGCAGTCGACCGACCGGGTCAGGGAATGGAATGAATGAAGCGGCGAGGATATGAACTGTGCCGGCTGCCAAAGCCTGTCGAACTCTCCTGGGCCAATGATTAAACGAATGACAGATGATATGATAGTGGAGAGTGTTGCTGAAATTAAATTTGTGACAGGGAAAACCGGAGTAGCCGGAGAAAACCTGTCTACCTCCGCTTTGCCCTGCACAAATCTCAGATGGAGTGACCGGGATTTGAACCATGGACCCAGCGAAGAGAGGCCGGCACGCTGCCGCCTAAACCACGGAGGCTTACATGTTCCAGTAATTGGGATTATATTTTGTTGACCGACTGAAAAGCTGCAATGCCATGTCCTGTGACCGTGGAGGCCTGGGTTCGATCCACGGCTCTGCCAAGAAATTTAATTTTGGTCTGAGGGCTGGGACGGGATACACTCAGCCTCGTGGTGCAAAACTGAGTAGTGGTGGGATCGATTTCCACCTCAGCAATCCTGTAAGTGGTTTTCCGTGGTTTCCCACTTCCACTCCGGGTAAATTCCGGGATGGCTCCTGAATTAAGGTCACGACCGCCTTCTTCCTAATCCTCATCTAAAGTTTTAGCCTACTTTTCACATTTTGCAAAAATGAGGAAAAAGTAGACTTATGAGATCGATCCGGGCAAATGCGTGTCTGTCTGTCTGTCTGTCCTTCTGTCTGTCTGCCTGTGTGTCTGTGTGTGTGTGTGCCCCCCCCCCCCTATCAACTCATACATGGCTGCATCAATCGAAACCAAATTTGATAGGAGTAAAGATCTGTACCTGAATATCTCAATGCCGTATTTGAAAATGATGTCAGTGCTACCAACTGCTGAAAAATCGCATTTGAAATTTGAGCTCCATGTTGGATATCTTGGAAGGTACGAATGGGAGCTATTCTAAAATTGGCACACGTATAGATGATAATATTTCAGTTTAATTTCCAGGAGGCCATACATGGCAATGTTGCCAAAATGATTATAAGCCTGGTGATAAGTCCACTTTTTAAATGCATAATTACAACCTCTACACTATCAATTGGAATTCAACCAAATTTCGTATATGCTATGTGTACATAAACAGACATAACTGAGCGTATTCTTAAGAGCCAACAGGGCAGCCAACTATTAATAAATGCTCTTAATTACTTCTATCCATATACCAATATATCAGATAGTATGCAAGCCGACAGATTTAAACTATGCACACGTATAGTTCCTGCCATTCTATATTAATTTGGAGTAACTTATATACGACAGTGCTCCCAACATGATTCTAAGCCTGCTGAGAAGTCCAACTTTAAATACATGTAACTTCTATACTATCATTTGGATTTCAACCAAATTTCGTATGTGCTATGTGTACCATAACAAATATGACTATGCGTATTCTTAAGAGCAACCAAGGCTGCCAACTGTTAATAAATTATGTCTCTATTTTTGTTACCCTATTATCAATAAAACAGAAAGTATGCAAGCCAATAGCTCTCAACTTTGCACACGAATAGTACCTGGCATTCTAGATTAATTTGGAGTAACTAAAACGCATTGGCTGGATGACCCTGCCATAGGGTCACTGACCAAAGCTCTGTGGCCTTCGTTAGCTACAGTATTAGCACGCACTATTATAGCTTGAAAAGCGGCTTCGGTGGCGTAGTTGGTAGCATGCTGAACTGCTGTGCCCAAGATAGTGGGTCCAAACCCGGCCGAAGTCTTTGAATTTTTTAAGAGCGTTAAAATCTTCGGAGGGGAAGTAAAGCCGGCGGTCCCATGTCATAGATTTATGGCATGTAAAAGATCCTTCCACAGACTAAACGTGTGTGAAGCTAAATTTCTAGGTTGGATTTAGTTGGAACGCTCTATCAATGTTCCAACGTTCACCATTAGGTATAAGTGATATCTGATGGCGAACGTTGGAACTACTTGAAATTGAACGGAACTTGTAGCTCACCCTATGGGTATCCGCTTGAAGCAGCTACAGCCTCTGGCGAGCAGAAAATGTCCTCGGGCACTCCCGGCACTAAGAGCCATACGATAAATAAATTATAATTAGCTTGAAAGTGCAGTGGACATTGATGGTCACGATATTGCAGAGCAACAATATCAAAAACACACTGGTTGCTACACTAAGTTGTGAGACTCGGAGATCTCCACAAATAGTACAACTAGATCTGCTCCTTTTAACTGGGTCACATCTAAATTACTGAGCTCGTGACCTTGGCTAGTCTACTTGGCACCGAACTCAAGACTCTCACAGAACACTTAAACGTCGCCCCACATCGACAACAAATGATCAATGGAGTTGGTATTTTTATTCCAAAGGGTCTATAAACTCTACATAGCACATACCACAGATGCAGCCGCGGCTCGTGGTGTTGGAGCTGGGGAAGGCTCAGCACGTAGTGGCAAAATGCTGGTATAACGCATTATACGACACCCACAGACACGGCTGCAGGATTTTTAATTTCACGGTGAAAGGTGGGGGAGCTCAGAACAGACTTACAGATTGGCACCATTATGTTATTTTATAAAGCATTTTTTTCCCTAATTAAAATGAATGTACTTACCTAGTTTCAACATTCAGGAAGAGGCAATGCATTCCGTTTCTAATTTAACCTACTCCCCATTCTAATTAGTCCCGATCAGAGGAGTCTGTTTCACGGTTGTACACTACCAAACAATCGCAATTTACTTAGAAAATACTGTGTTTACCAGCTAGAACTGTAAGGGAATTGATTTGTAACATAGTCCGAAAGTGAACCCGATCTTGAGGGATAAATGGAAACAAATAAATAAACACAATTGTAGATATTAAGAGCAGTGAAGCTACTTGCTATTACTTTATATAAACACATGACATTTAATTCATAGGTTTGTAAGTGAAGTCTGCCCTCCTCTCCTTTAGAGCTGCAAAGTGGTCAATGACAAGCTCATTGAAGTTCGGTGACTCCAACAATTCCTTTTCTGTGGAACACATTGCAAGTGCACAGTCGGCCTTCCTACATTGTGTTTCGTAAAAATGTTTTCACTCGTTTTAGGGTATAGAAACACCGCTATGCCTCTCCTGTGACCCTTCACAATCAGCCTAGTTTCGTGGTCGAGATTTTTGCCCGATACGCTACTAACTGAATTCATTGTCTTGTTGACATACACTTACCACTACTGTAGCTGGGGCTGCCAGACGTTCCGTTTTACCCGGAACAATTCCGTTGTTTCTTGTTTTGTTCCGCGTTCTGTTTTAATCTTTAACGGAACGCCAAATGTTCCGTTTTTTTGGTTCATTTGATAGTATATTCAATTTTGCACCAATTTTCAAATGTCCCGCTTCAGAATTGATTGTAATATCTAGCTTGTTTTCTGGTGATACAGGTGCAAGTTTGAAAGAGAAAATGACTTCTATGTCTGTGTTAGATATATGGATACATGTTATAGATATATTAGGGGCAACAACATTAAGGAGTATCGTAGTCCTTGTGAAGTTAATACTCAGCATTTCCCCCTCCAATGCATTTACGGAGAGAATATCAATTGGAGAGATTATACAAACAAACTCCATTGTTCACATATTACAATTATGACGAAAATTGTAGTGAATTTTATCAGAAGGTACTTACAAATAAAAGATGTTTGCAAAGGTTTGTTCAAATGAAAAGCATTTGTAAGTTGCTGGTGCCATAGGCCTATATGATATGTGTATTTTATTATGCAATGCTTATTTAACACATGAAAATGAAAATCCACAGCCTGCTTCCAGTCTCCGACCGGGTCAGGAATGGAATGAATGAAGCCCCCCCCCATCGGTAGGATATAGACTGTGCCGGCTGCCGAGGCCTGACGCACTCCTCGGGGCAATGATGAAATGAATGACAGATGAAATGAAATGATAGTGGAGAGTGTTGCTGGAATGAAATTTAGACAGGGAAAACCGGAGTATCCGGAGAAAAACCTGTCTGCCTCCGTTTTGTCCAGCACAGAGCTCACATGGAGTGACCGGGATTTGAACCACGGACTCAGCGGTAAGAGGCCGTTGTGCTGCCGCCTAGGCCACGGAGGCTTGCTTTATGTGTATTATTTATTACAACGTTTGACGACCTTGATTTAAAAAATGCAATGGCAACCCTAACTGTAGTCCATAACACGCAAATTAAGACTTGCCACTGACAAACAACATAATTAATGAACTAATTAAGTTACACCAACGATTTTAACGCGCGAACACTTGTTTACGAATACGCAGCATGGGCGGTGGCATATTTTAAACAGAATACTTTCCTTAAGTCTCGGTAGATGGCTCTGCTAACCCTTGCCACCTCATGGTGCTATCTGGCGGAAATATTTTAGTTATTATACATTAAGGGATACCATTTGAGTTCTCAATAATGATTATCACTTATTAGTCATATCTAACTGTTTCTGGTAACTTTTCATTATTAATCGTTCGGAGAGTGAAAGAGGGAAAAGATAAACTTTCATGAGAGTGGTTTCAGTCTCCTTGAACAACTTTGAATGCATTCCACAGAATAAGAATATCTTGTCGTCGTTGGCAAGCCTGGCTTAGGCTGTAGTCGCCTGAGCCTTCAGCGATACAATTGAAACGAATGGAGCTTTCATAACCACGCCTCCCGTCCCTGTTACATAGGAAGGAATTGGACATCGAAGGCGCAGCCTAACGGCGCTACTATCCATCTGAAAAACATTCTTTATCAACAGTTCCAAATATATTGACTCGTGACTGAATGAATTGAGTGAAATTTATAAATGTTTCCAATCAATATAAATTATAAATTCCTCAATTAAATACGGTATGTATATTTATAGAATCTTTCAGGAGAGGCTCCGCCTAAGAGCCTTTAATGACCAGCCGCGCCTGCACAGATGCATTATTCAGTAGCCCAGATGGTTGAGACGTATCGTCAATGCGCCTACAGAAAACGCTATGCGAGAATGTTCCATAGTTGAATCAGATATTTCAGAAAAATGCATAGACATTGAATATGGTATTGCGCCTTGGAAAATCTTTTATGAACATTAAAAGCAAAAAAGAGTAGAAATACCCGCAGAGTTTTATCGGACGGGGGCCATGGAAGATCGGACATGGACCACATCGAGCTTTGAGATGAGCCTGAGGCACGTGTTTACCAGAATGGCGGTACACGGATTTCTTCATCTCATCTGTGTGTACACATCATATCATGAGTCAGCTGAGACATGTGAGTGCAACTTATGCGGACAAACATGAGGTCGCTACCACATAGAATTGTGCAAAAAGAGAAGCCAATCGATTACAGAATATGCAAACCAAGGCACCAGAATGCAAACTTGAAATTGCTTGAATAATTTGTGAAAATGAAAATCCACAGCCTGCTTCCAGTCTTCGACCGGGTCAGGAATGGAATGAATGAAGCCCCTATCTGCCGGCTGCCGAGGCCTAACGCACTCCTCTGGGGCAATGATTAAATGAATGACAGATGAAATGAAATGATAGTGGAGAGTGTTGCTGGAATGAAATTTTGTCAGGGAAAACCGGAGTACCGGAGAAAAACCTGTCTGCCTCCGTCTTGTCCAGCACAGATCTCACATGGAGTGACCGGGATTTGAACCACGGACCCGGCGGTGAGAGGCCGGCGTGCTGCCACCTAAGCCACGGAAATAATTTGTATTGTAATTAAATTTTCCTTTTTTATCGTCCATTTGGCTGCAGTAAAAGTATTATTACATGGTATTAAATATTATCCATGCTGACTGATATTAATCTCCAGGATAAAATCCGCCTTGTCAAACACTAAGAAGTTTAATAATTAAATTAAAACGTACGGTACATGTTTCGGTATACAATGATACCTTCGTCAGCGTAGATTAAATAAAAAGAATCTTAAAAACTATGTAAACAAAGAGAAATGGATATCCTTAAAAAAGCATTGAAAGTTCACCAAAAAAAAATAAAAAATAGAAAATACATAAAAGAACAATATTTTTTTTATTTGTGAACTTTCATTTAATTACATTATAATGCTTTGGTAAGGATATCCAATTCTCTTTGTATTTGTTAACATAGTTTTTAAGATTCTTTTTATTTAATCTGTCGCCTCCGTAGCGTAGCGGTCAGCATGGTTAGCTGCCACCCAGGAGGTCCTGGGTTTGATTCCCGGCTCTGCCACGAAATTTGAAAAGTGGTATGAGAACTGGAACGGGGTCTACTCAGCCTCGGGTGGCAAAAATGAGTAGAGGGGGTTCGATTCCCACCTCAGCCATCCTCGAAGTGGTTTTCTGGGGTTTCCCACTTCGTCTTCGGGCAAATGCCGGGATGGTTTCTACTGTGAGACCACGGCTGCCTCCTCCTCCCCCCCTCCTTGCCTATCCATCCTAATCTTCCCCTCCTCCCTTCCCTCATGGGGCCCCTGTTCGCTTTGCAGGTGAGGCCGCCTGGGCGAGTTGCTAATCACACCTCACCAGTTGGATCCCCTCCGACCAGATGTTCCCAGTTCTAGGACACTGTCTGGAAAGGCGGTAGAGTTGAGTTCCCTCGCTGAGTCCGTGGGAGCCACCAACCAGGAGGGTAAAATTGACTAAAAATTTATTTAATCTTCGCTGACGAAGGTATCATTATATACCAAAACATGTACGTTTAAATTTAATTATTAACATTCTTCGTGTTTGACAAGGCAAATTCTCTAATTGAGGCGGTCGACGTATAATGGACACATAGACCTATGGTCCCGTTTTCCGTTGAATGCATAGGTTTGTGCACCATTTTTCTAGTTAATAATGGTGAAAGATTCGGTGGGATATTTTGAAAACTGATGTTGTTATACCTGTTTAAAGTTAGCTGTCTAAGGAACTTAGGACTTATCAGGCAGTACATTAACCAAAAAGAAGTGATTGGGAATGCCCTTACTGCAATGGTGTTGTGACGCAGAAACCATTCCCCATTTGAAGTTACAATCGATATGGACCCGCTGCGAGATTGGTATAAGTTTTTATCTCCATTCGTTTTGAGCAAGCCAGTATCCAGAAACGAAGTGCCATCCACAATAATGAGAGGTGATCCTGTTTCTGTTCTCGCACATTCACTGCAAATTTCAACGTTTTTCGCATTTGGAAATGCCCTTACAGACAAGAAATCTTCATCATTGGAAAGACCGCTCCACTGGCCATCAACTAAATGAAAGTAAAGGATGTAAGAAGCCTGTACAAGTTTTTGTATGAAGACGATGTTGCGTTTAATGAAGGGATGATCAGCCATGACTGAACAGTAAATGGCGTGGGGCCTTATGGTTTTATTCTCCGACAATGTTAATAAACGAAGAATGAGCAGGAAATGATGTTCTCTACCAAGGCTGCTCGATTGAAGCCATTTAATTTCAATCTCTTGTATTATTAATGGATTAGTTTTCATTTAAAACACTGTGTATTAAGTCTTGTTTATTGAATTTTACCACCGAAAATGCTGTCTACGTAAGAAAGGGCTCATAACATTGATTTAAAAGGTCTTATTTATTTAATTCCTGAACTATTCCAAGTCATATTTTATATGAATTGTTCATATCTGAATTAAATATTCTAAATAATAACAAGCACTACAGTACGAAAAAGAAATAACCACCAAAGAAAAACACAGACCAATATTTCATTTCTTGTTATCTCCAATATGACCTATGTGCCCTTTTACGTCGACCACCTCAATTGGAGATTGATAGTATTTCAGAAACCAGACTTCTCCACAACACTGCATATTCAACAAAATATGTCTGTATGAATACGTAATGATGTAAAATTAATCATTTTTATAAAGCTTCCTTATTGACGTTATAATCAGAACTTCAGAAGTAAATACCGTATTTATAAAATTGTATACACCTTAGTCAATATACAGTATAATGAAAATAGAATATTGTAACCGTACGTACTCTTTGGGGTATTTGGGGGCGTGAATGTTGACACACTAAGGAATACACTTCTTCATTGATTCTCTTCTTCATTTAGTTCACTCTCTTTTTCTTACAAAACATATTTATTTCCACATCTGATCCTCTAATTCCAAACATCAATTCGTTGTTCTTTTAACCAAAACAAAATCTCATTTTCTTTCCACAACAAGTTCTCAATCCAAAATCTAAAATAAACCAACTTCCCTTCATAATCTGCAACTTTTTTCATCTTATCAATAGCCAACGCCATAACCCATCTTTCTTTTTTTATTACTCATTCATCATATACTGTGGAAAACCTATCTTTTTTCGTATCACCAAAAACTAACAATCTTTCTACAATCTCCATAGAAAAACTCAACAGATACTCCACAAAACCAATGACACTATTCTTAATAAAATATCTTACTTCTTTCAACTACCAAGGAACCCAATAAACAAAACCTAACATTTTCTAACAAGCCATAGAAGGAACACACACAAAAAAACATAAAAATATACTATTAAACAGATATGAAACTCCATAAATCATGGCCTCCTTCCACTTCTACATCATCAAAGAATATCCATGATCCTAACCTAAAACTAATTCTAAGAGAATGAACAGTAACATATGAACACTGCAACCTCAATAGAATATATTAGTAGATAAGCTGTGGGAATTTAAAATAGCAACGTCGGCAGTTTTTAAATCAGTGGATATCTCACGAACCCATAACCCCTGAAACTTGTGCCAGGTGTCAACTTACTCATGATGAAGCCCCCCTTTGCTATGGATCACTTACTTTCCCAAATTTTGCCAAAAGGCCTCAATGCACATTTTGACAATTTTGGTTTCTTAAGTAAAAATTTAGACTTTCACGACCAGCGTAGAAATAGGAATCTCTGTTTCGCGGGCTTATAGGCCGTGTTCTAAGGACATTTTGTCGTCCTGACGTTTCTTAACTTTTTAAAAATTTTATTAAATGTTTTAATTTATTAAGTAATTTTAATTCATCATTAATTTCCAGTTTTGGATTTTACCAAAGGTCCAAACTACACTTTTCTTTAACTTAAATTTATTTATTTACCATTTTTCTTTTATTTCTGATTTATTCCAAACGTCCTAACTACACATTTTCAAAATTTTGGTTTTTACCCTTTTTAATTTTAATTTCTATTTACACAATTCTTATTACTGTATTTATCTAATTTTTATTTAACATTGTTGTTTTAGATTCTGGCAAGGAACCCAAAACTAGTAGGTTATTGACTTGTTTAATATGTCCCGAACCAATTTTGCCCTTTGGCAAAAATCAAAAAATCAAAATAATGTAATTGTAATAAAAAATTAGATAAAAAATAAAAACATTAAAAAATTTAAAAGTAAAAAAATCAAAATGTGTATTTAGGCCATTAGTCAAAATCTTAAACTAAAAATTAAATTATAAATATAAATTACATAATAAATTGAAACATTTAATAAAATGTTAGAAAGCAAACAAAAGTAAAAAAAAAATCAAAACGTCCATTTAGGCCTTTTGGCAAAATTAAGAAAATAAGTGGTCCATAGCCATGGACGTCATCCATAAGACTACATTCTGAGTAATTTGACACCTGACACGAGGCTCTGGGAATACGGGTTCGCGAGATATCCACTAATTTAAAAACTGAGACGTTGCTATTTTGAATTCCCACAGCTTATCTATTAATACAATACCTATTTCAGGAACATTGTGGAACTCTTAAGTTTTCGTTATATAAATGAAATCAGTAACTTTGCTCGTAATTCAAATAGTTTTGATTTATTTTACGCCCTTGACGTCATAGATGCCACCATTTTGTGTCTAGGGGAATTTCATGGTGTTATGTATCGCAATCTATACTACTCCCCGAACTGACACCTTGTATATAAGAAAAAGTATTGGTATTGTCTGCAACGATAATGGAGCACACTCGGATATTATGGAGACTTTTGATCGATTACTGTTGCGAGTTTTTTTATTTTTTATTTTGGCACGTGTGTGAAGTGTGGCGAGGTGGCACGCTGATAAAAAGGAACTTTCCGACTGACCTGGTCAAGTGCTGACGTAAAGGAGAGCGTCCCACTTTGATATCGGGGATGAGAGAGTGTACAACTCGCTTAATAATAAGTGGGCTCTTTTGTGTCAGTGTTACCAACCGGGAGAACAATGTTCGTATCTAGAGGATTTAAAATTTAGCTGAAGAGCAAGCCGTTGGCTTACAAACAGGGCGTCTCACTTACAAACTACCTAGTGGTGTAGTGTCTAGCACTCTTAGCTGTCGCCCTGGAGGTTCACGTCCGATTCCCGGCTCTGCCAACAAGGGCAGTATCAGGTAAGACAGGCCGAAACCTATCTTGAAACTTTGTGGACGCAATCGTTGTACTATAAGAGGACAACGTGCGGAAAATCAGCCTCCATATTGAACTGCAAGGCTCCGAAATCGTACGCAGGCATGACGGTTGGCGGAGCTGGACGTCCCTGCGGCATTCAGAGTTATAACGTAGCAGGGCGTAGGCCTATATGCAGGTTGCTTCTCACCGGCTTTGAGTGCCTGGGCCTTCAGGGTTGTCCCTTCCAACATGTACGGTACTGGCTATTTCCCATTGATTTATAATTATGAGAGATTCGCGACATAATTTCGGAGCCATGCCGTTCAATCTGGAGGCTGATTTTCATTTAATTTTGGTGTAAGGACTGAAATAGGGTAGTCTCAGCTTCGTTAGGCACAACTGAGAAAAGGGGGGGGGGGTCGAATCCCACCTCAGCCGTCCTAGAAGGGTTTTGCCGTGTTTTTCCATTTTTACACCAGGCAAATGACGGGATGGTTCCTAACTTGAGGCTACAGCATCCTCCATCTCCATCCTCACGTCAAATACACACACGAATATTGGCACCATTGTATCACAAACTCTACACACACCCAAATACATGGGGCTGAAATGACGACGATGTTAAGCTATTAAATGACACAACAACAACAACCCACTAACAAGGGTTCATTGGCACCTTACCGGGTGAGTTAGCCATTGTTGTTACGGCGTGGCTGCAGGCAGTCGCTCACATCCGGGAGGCGAGGAGGTTCGAATCCTCCCGCCGGCAACCTTGAAGATGGTTTTCTGTGGTTCCCATCTTCCTTCCAGGCAAATGCCGGGGTTGGTCCCTAACTATAGGCCACAGCCACCACCTTCTAATTCCTCGGCCTTACACGCACATTTTCCTCCCCAGACATCACTCCACAAGCGACGGTACTTGTAGCTCACCCCATGGGTGTCCACGTAGAAGCAGCTACTAACTCTGGCGAGCCGAACATGTCCTCGGACACTCCCGGGACTAAAAGCCATACGAAAAAAAATGCCACCTTTAAGCAATAAGGTGAGGAACGTGTACACACTGAATTATTACCCTTAACGAAATGATTGCCGGCGGTCGAGATGGGAACTATTCTCGGTTTACTTGGGTCACACGTCACTCTGCTTCGTTGACAGGTACAGTTGTGCGAGTAGGATATGACTCAGCTACAGTAGCTGGCCGTGGTGACATGACGCTTATCTGCGCTTCTAAGACAGGTAGCACACGCAATGCTGCTTGACTTATGTGCAACTTGCACTGTGTCATCACTCTGTCCTTTTCCTTGCCCCGCGGGGCTCATGCTCCAATAATCAACAAACGGTGGCGCAGCCAGGCTCAGCGGCAATGAAATATTAAACGGGTAATACGAGGTATTACTGCGTCAAAACAACAGACTAATTACGCAGATACTGTATGTGATGAAAAAGTACCGAAGTACTATAATTAAATGGGAAAGAAAGATCACTCGGAGCTGACATAGTGTCACAGGAAAAGGCAGGACGCTAGAAAAGGGTAGGCTAGATGTCCGATGCAAAGCAATCCAAAGGACAGGCAAAAATGAAGTTACGGTAAATTACGGTATATTAAATATCGTTGTGGAGGGAAGGATACGTACCGCAACAATCCAAAATAGCGAGAAATACGCATTCAATAAGTACACAAACAGTGCAAAGTATAAGACTGAACCATACCGCATGAAATGAACTACAGAAATACGTCAAGACAACAAAGATACGGGACATAAATCAAATCGCAATTATACACGAGATACACAAATATAATCTTGAGGATACAAAGATGAGGGCACAAAGATCTTAGAACACTTAGCTGGTCCCAAGGATGTGAAACGCCGGTATGATTCCAGCACAGTGCGAACGTGCGACTGAAATGGCCATAAATGGAACGCACAAAAATACGGTGAAAATCGTGCACCACGGCCACGTGGGCAGCGGTAGATATTGTAGGTTCGAATTCCGACACTGACAACGGCTAAGTGTGTTTATGCACCGGGATTTTCCACTCTCCCTCCAGGTAAATGACGGGTAGCACCTTACTTCAAGTCCCGGGGCACCTGTTCCAAATACAGTTATAACATATATACAGGTTATCAGTAAAGGCCTGCGCGGATGCGGATATCCGCAACATTTTTTGCCGTACGGATATACTTTGCATGACTTTGCGGATAGCGGATAAGCTGCAGATAATATTAGGAGTAAATTTGCGGATAGCTTTTAGAATACAATCCGAACTTGTTGAATATAATGGGGAAAGTTGGGTAATTGTGCGCAGCGGGTAATCGTGCACACGTATGTTTTTCGAGTTGGTAGTACAACTAGCAACTCAGTTTACTGCTACCCTAAAGCTGTCATCGTACCTATCAGATCGGGACAGTCAGCATGATGCCAGTTGCTATGTGATAACCGTGAGGCTTGGATGAAGAAACTTTACACGTTGCATATTATTTTCTGTAGCCAGCAAATGAGAAGGTAAGCCTACAGTTGTGATTCAATTATTTGAAAAATTAAATGTGGTTTTAAATGCCAGTGTTTACAGTGGTTTTGCATGTTTTTGTTTTTCAATATAATAAATTAGTTTACCGGTATTCCGTGAGTTAGGTTTTAAAAGCAGAGTAGGGTAATGGTGCGCACAATTCACGCACTCTCCCTTACTAGGACCCGGATATTTATGACATATCATATTTTTCCGTTATGGTTTTTTCATGACAAATGTAAGATGATGATTTACGCTAATCCCATCAAATGATGCCATTAAGCACAATTAACACTCCAAACTGAAAGGGTTGCAATTCTAGCTGTATTACATTCATTTTAAACATAGCACATGACATACAGTACATAGCCTAAGGGTTCGACTTGCTGCTCAAATGTCTAAAAGATAAAGTATAAAGCAACACATTGAAAATATTATTGTAATGCCAGTAGATTCGGATAATAAATTTGTGGATAAAAGTCGCGTGGTTGCGGGGCGGATGCGGATAAAAGTCGTGCGGATGCGGGGCGGATGCGGATAACAGCCGTGCGGATGCGGGGCGGATGCGGATAACGTTTCATCTATCCGCGCAGGGCTCTAGTTATCAGACAAAGACACGGAGCTGACGACCAAGATGTCCCAAGCCCCTTGAATGAATTATCATCATCAACAACAACAACAACAACAACAAAAGTACTGTAAACATGTCAATCTTAGCGTAACTTTGTATATTTCAAAAAGTGGTTGTCTGAACAGCCTGTTGACATTCTACAATACTGAAGAGTTAATTTCCAAAGTAACGTGAATTCATGAAATGCAAAACTACAGAAATCGCATGTTTGTTTCTTCGTAAATTCAGATATGGTTATGAATATAATGAAATGGCATTCATTACTTTTATGCATATCCTGACACTGTGTTTTAAAAATCTCCTATCAATGGAAATGGTGGTAATCGTCTCCTGTAAGTTGGAGTTGGGACGTTGTAACCCTATGTGGTTACATAGTTTTAGGTTAGGATGATGGCTACTCTTTGCTGGTAACTATTGTAAGGCCTTAGCGCTGAGCTTAGAGATTCCTTGCAATAGTTCACTAGTAAAGGAGTAGGAGGCCATGCAAAATTTGAGTTCCTTATCTGAAAAGATATTTCCTTTTTCAATTGCCTATTGTTTTTTTGGGAGAATAGTATGAGAATTTCTTTGAGACAGAGGAAGTCTGATTATCTGTTTAGATCATCTATTCTGATTGTAGAAAGGTATGAGGGAATAAGTGATATAACTTGGTTTTGTGAGGAAGGATTGTAAGTGATTCTTGGCAAAGATATTGTTTTGTGCTATGAAAAGTTATAAGGAAAGAGAAGTAAATGAATATTTAAAAAAAAAGTATCCCTCATGGTTAATTTAATACCACCACCCCCAAAGAATAGATGTGTACGGTTACAACGTTTTGGAAAGGAATCATATTTTGTGCCTAAATCCAGTTGTCCAGATTTGAGAGCACAGGCCCTTATGCTAAGTTCCGAGCGGAGGATTTGAATAGCGCACTCCAAATGTTCTAAGAAGGAAATCGAAGCTTTGTGCAGCCTACAGAACGGCAAGTGACGTAGCTGGTTGTCACAAGCGAGGCTATATTTTTGATAAAATATTTTCCGGTTGATTGGAAACATGGGACTAATACCATATTACTGGCACGGAAAAGGGAAGACGAATGTGCTATGTTTGAAGAAAATCGAACCAGCGGAAGCCGAGATATGAGAAGTTTAAGGTTTGAGGATATATCTCGCAGTGACGTCAGGAGTCCGTCTGGAGAGTATAAAACGGGCGAGGACCAAGGCCGCAACACTGAACTCAAACCAAAACCATGGTGCACAATGATCCTGATTAAGCCATCCAGGGTCCCGGATCCTCTGACCACCAGGTCATGGAAACATTAGAAACACTCTGGAACACAGTCACTCAAATTGAGGAAACCGCAAATCATTACATACTCATCACTCCCAAACACAACAGACACCTGGAGAAGATCAGAAGGGCCCTATGGAGTCACCCTGGTGTTCCCCAGCACTTACTTATCTCCCCACACCCTTCAGACAAACTAGAAGCTCACACTCAAACAGAACCGCCTGAGATCGCCATCACACAAAATCTTACAGACACATCGGTCATCAGCCACTTGCACACTCCAACCGAACCGCCCGAGATCGCCCTCACACGAAAGCAAACAGACACACTGGTCATCAGCCACGAGCACACTCAAACTATACCTGACACAAGGGATTCCTGGACCCAAACAATGCAAGCAACAATCAGACGCAAAAACAAAACCAAACGCAGGAACAAAACCACGCAAACCAGATTTCGGGCACTTACCCCTCCTTCTGAGACAAACACTGCACCCACTGAATCGCCAGACACGCACGAAGACACATCTCCCTCATGGAATGACATCTCACCTGTTCCCCCAACTCCCACACCTACAAAAACACCGACGTCGCGACGCCCATTGCCCGGACCACACCCAACACTGATCATCCAATGCTTCCATTGCCAACGCCTGCACCACACAGCGGCTGAGTGCACTCACAAGGCCAGATGCAACAGGTGCGGTGGCCCTCACCGGCACCTCGAATGCACAGTGCCAAGGGAGTCTCCCACATGTGCAAACTGTGGTGAGAAGCATGCAAGCTCGTTCCCTGGGTGCAGTTACATCAAGAAAGCCTTCAAACACCGGCAATGGAAGGCACGACAACGCCCTAAACACCTCCCCAGCTATAAACACATTCCCTCACTTCTATCCCTCACAGTTTCACCTCCATCAAGCATCCCCGCACACCCGCAGAATCCTAACGCCACTGCCAACACACTCATAGTCACCCAAATATTGCAGCTACTCCAGCAACTCACCGCTACACAGCTGCAATAAACACACATGCACTGCCAGGCACTGAACCCAGCACTGTGGGCACGCCTGCCCGGGGGAAGGCCACGGCATACCCACCTGGGATGGCGCGTCGCGTGGCTGGGAACAGACGCCAAAACACGACCCACAACTCACTATTAAACGCCAATATCCTCATAAACACTACATCACAGCACTCACTGCATGGCATAGTGGCAAAGTGACTGCCCGGGGGATAGGTCACGGCCGACTCCACCCGGGATGGCACCGCGCCCGCCAGATACCAATACAAACTCAACTCACCCATTCTCATCTCATTTTAATGTCACAAAACAGCGAGGCTTATTATTATTATTATTAATTTCAACTTATACCTACTAAAGGTCTAAACTTCTCATTCTACTACGCCAACCCTCTAGAGGTCTTCTCTTCCTTCCATTAACCACGCAAACTAAATACTTTACCAACTTTTCAAATATTTTTATTATTATTATTATTAAATACTGAAGCTGCTGCTGTGCATACTTAACAACACCAAACCATGGCGAACCGCGAGCTAACCAACTAAGCAATACTTCACGCTATCTCTTATATTTTTCAAACACAGATCTAACTCTTTATCACCCAGTCAGAATTCTCACACTTGCTCTCACCATTACCCTGCCTGTCCCAATATTAAAGGATCAGGAGGCTAATAAAATTATTTTTTCAATTTAATATTAAATCACATCTCTTCTATCTCCAAGGGTAAAAAGAGCTCAATAGAGCGCCAGTCCCTGCACACTGCAATCCCACTCGTGGGATTGCTAGCTAGCCAGAGAATAGCGCGCACGTTATGTTAGTTCATCACAGCGCTCAGTCGCTAGTTCATCGTATGTTACTTCGCCACAGTGCACAGTCGCTAGTTCATCGCAGTTACTTCGTGAAGCACATGGTTGCTATATTCGACGTTATACTTAGAAATAGCACATGGTTGCTAGGACTTAGTGCGTTTCAACGAAACAGTACATGGTTACTGGAACTTCAAAAAGTGTTGGAAATTATTTCAGTAAACTTAGGATTTTTCGTCAGTTATCACTCAGGTGATAGACATTTTGTGGCAGAAACATTGGTAAATATAAAACTGCTCACGGACATATGATAGACTTAGTCTATAAAATTTTCCACAGTCCACAAATATTATCATTGGATTATTTTTATATCCAATTGCTAGAAGCAAGCTTTTGTCTTGGTAACTAAATGGCCAACCAAGATTATATGTCAGTACTTTTTCAAATACCTTTCTTGCACGGTTCAGTTCAGGAACTTGAACATCAGAACTGGTACCGATGCTGAATAAGATTGTCAGTGTATTTAACTGTACTGAATGCATCACTGTTGGGTCCTGTTACATCTGGTATTTTTCATCATGGATCAATTAGATCTTACCCCTGTCAAGAATTTAACTACAGCTGTTAAAGCAGCCTATACGAACAGTTTTCATCGAGATTATCAGGTCTTAGGGCCTTGAGCAGAAGGCAGGAGATACAATGAAAAGAAAACAAGGGGTGTGACCCTTCGAAGAATGAGGGATCAGGAAATATTTCAGAGAGGAGCATGACTCAAGTAAGTTGAAGCAATGCCGGACTCAGCAGGGGTCCCGTGGTCGACAACTCACGTCCCACAATTTGTGAGACCCTGGGGGATGGGGGGGTGGGAGGGGAGGGGGGAAGAGGTGAGAGGGCTTCACTACGTGGAATGATGCACTGGGGAGCAAAGTTAATTAGGATCCAGTAAAGGATTTCTCTAATAGTAGGTAGCCGGCTTAATGATAAGACAGATGAAAAATTGAAGCTAAATGTGATCGACAACTTACCGTAAGGTTGTAATATAGGACGATTTGTAGGGCGTGTCATCGGTTTATTATAAGAAGAAAATATATTCTGAAAGCAGAAAGTAGTGAACTGACTGGGATTACACACATCTTTGGGGATTAAGGATAGTTAACCGTTATTTTTTGATACTGTTGGTGCTGCTGTTATTGTCTTATGATGTTATATTTCAGTCAAACAGACAAACAGACAGACAAACCAAAATTGAGCTTTATATACAGTAGATTAGTACAAGCAGCAGAGTTGGGGTGTACATGTCTTCCCTCTTGCTTCACACTAGCCCTGACGCGCTGATAGATATTTAACCAGTTGACACTCGACAGGGCACTCACTGTAGAACGGTAGAGACTCGTCAGACGTCTAACAACAACCCTACCTGCGTCAGGCTAGACAAGGAATTCGGAAAAATCGTAAGACGGTCTGTGGTGAAGCTTCAAGGTCGTGGGGCAGTATGAGTGGCGGGGAGCCGGAGTGCTGGAAGAGATACCCCCTACATAACTGAGCCAAGCTCAAGACGATTGCATGCACAGATTTTAAGCATTAACAAGGGATGTCGACAGCACGGTGGGCAACAATGAGCTCTGTCGGTGCTCTCTCACCATTGAACGTCACTGGAAATCTGTCTGCCCAGAGCGGTCAGCTTGACCTTGGAGCCGTCCATACTCTACTACTCCCTCCATCTCACCGATAATGTATTTATCTTGACAGTTCGATCACCGTTAGAACAGTTCACTAATTAAACCGGCTTGTTGACAGCTCGAGGTGTGGTAGGTTAGTGCCCTGTGTATCTAAACTCGCCTGTGGAACTTGTTGACGATATCTCAGCACCGGAATATTATCGATGGATCGATATTGAGTTGACAGTTTAACGGATACTTGCTCACACTGTTGTGACAGCCAATATTCAAATGTAAATTACTTGTTCGTGGTGTTTTAGAAAGCTTCGTCTGGTAGGTTAGTGTTCTGCGACACCATATGTGTTGTTGTTGGTTCATTGAGGGGCTTAGCGGCTTCGGTGGCATAGTTGGTAACATGCTGAAATGCTGTGCCCAAGATAGCGGGTTCAAACCCGTCCTAAATCGTCGGATTTTTTAAGAGCGTTAATATCCACCAGTATGCTTTCCTTCGGAGGGGAAGTAAATCCGGCGGTCCCATGTCATAGATTTATGGCATGTAAAAGATCCTTCCACAGACTAAACTTGTGTGAAGCTAAATTTCTAGGGTTAGATTTCGTTGAAAAGCTCTATCAAAGTTCCAACGTTCACCACTAGGTATCAGTGACATCTGGTGGCGAAAGTTGGAACTACCTAAAATGGAACGGAACTTGTAGCTTACCCTATGGGTGTCCGCTTGAAGTAACTACAGCCTCTGGCGAGCCGAACATGTCCTCGGACACTCCCGGCAATAAAAGCCATACGATAAATAATATAAAATGAGGGGCTTCACAAATTCGTGGTCATGTAGCAGCGTGAACTGGGGTGTCTGATAACCTATGTTATTAACCCTAGAACGGTAGTGCTAATTGCAACGTTGTTATCGGTAGCACTTCGCACCAGCGACGACTACGATTCTAGAAACTGATAATAAATACCACGTACATCAACTTTTATTTCCGCCAACACAAAATTCCTCATTTCTCTACTAGAAAGCGGTATAGCGCCAAGGAGCTTAGATAGGCTATCTAACCTCCTTGACATTCATAGCGCTCCAAGGAACATTCAATTCGACACGCAAGCTGCCCTCTGGGTGTCAATTAACAAAGCTTGCACCTGGCACCCGAGGCCACACGATATTAAATAAAAACTTTTATTTCACTCTCTAATTTGTTTGAATTCTTAATTTTTTATTTTGACTTGCGTAATATTAATTAATTACTTTATTTGGAATTTTTGAGCTGAATTACACTAATTTTGACTAATAATGATTTTAATTGTGATACCTGTATTAGTGTGTGTTATCATTTTTTAATTCAAGCAAGGACTGCAGACATTCAATTTTCAAGTAGTTCCTACTTTTGCTACCAAACGCCATCGTCAACGACCAACTATTCCATAACTTGGTTACTAGATGCAACCACAGTCCTCCTGGTGACGAACGTTGGAACCTTAGAACGTTAGTCAAATCTAACCCTTAATTTAGCTTCACACAAGTGTAATTAGTGGAAGGTTCTTTTACATGCCATAGATCTATGACATGGGACCGCCGGCTTTACTTCCCCTCCGAAGAAGGCATACTGAGGGATTTTTAACGCTCTTAAAAATCCGATGACTTTGGCCGGGTTTGAACCCGCAACCTTGTTTGACTGATATTGACTAATTGGCCTACTTTTCACATTTTGCAAAAATGAGGAAAACTAGGCTTATGAGATCGATCTGGGCAAATGTCTGTCTGCCCTTTCTCTCTGTCTGTCTGTCTGTCTGGCTGTGTGTGTGTCCACCTATCAACTCCTAAACGGCTGTAGCAATCGAATCCAAATTTGGTATGAGTAAAGATCAATACCTGAATATCGGAAGCCCATATTTGAAAATTATGTCAGTGCTACCAACTGCTGAAAAACCGCAATTGAAATTTTAGCTCCACGTTGGATATCTTGGAAGGTATGCTTGGGAGCTATTCCAAAAATGGCACACATATAGATAATATTATTTCAGTTTAATTTCCAGGAGACCATACATGGCAGTGTTGCCAAAATGATTCTAAGCCTGCTGATAGGTCCAATTTTTAAATGCATATAACTTCTACACTATCAATTGGATTTCAACCAAATTTCGTATGTGCTATGTGTACCATAACAGATATCACTATGCTTATTCATAAGAGCAACCAGGGCTGTCAACTGTTAATAGATGCTGTCCCTACTTTTTACCCTAATATTAATATATCAGAAAGTATGTAAGCCAAAGCTTTAAAATTTGCACACGTATAGAACCTGCCATTCTAGATTAAATTGGAGAAACTAATATCAGTGCTGCCAACATGACTCTAAGCCTGCTGATAGGTCCAATTTTCAAATGCTTATACTAACAAATGGATTTCATCCTAAATTGGCACAACAAGAGATCTTAATATTTCAGATTCTTTCTGACCAAAACATGCATGACATTGTTGCCAACATGATTTGACGCGCGTTGATAGATCCAATGTCTAACTGCATGTAACGTCCATGCTATCCATTGGACTTCAACAAAATTTTGTATTCTGTACCTTAAGAGATGGAACTAAGAATATATTCAGTCACCAGGGCTGCCAACTGTAGTGCTCAATTAGGTTACATTATGCCAGGTATACAGTATTTCGAACTAATTAGAAATTTCGATATTACCAACTTAATTTCGTCATTATTCTTGATAGGTGTATGTAGATTGGCATGCATCTTAAATTTTAAGTAAAGTAGGCCCTTCAGTTCGTCACGGAACTTCTTGTTTTGATTGTGTTTTGGGGTTTTATGTTTTTTTTGCCACTTATACAGTACAGGCTTTCTCAACTTCATGGAAAACAAGTGCTCGCAAGCACAAGCACTTCTGAGATCAATCTTTCAATGTAAATTCTGATGCATAAACCAGAATAGCCTAAGAGTGATTTCATTACAAGTTTTGACTGGAGGCCAGGGTTCGATTCCCGGCTCGGCCCGAAATTTAATTCTCGTCTGAGGACTGGAACGGGGTACACTCAGCCTCGTGAGACAAAACTGAGGAGAGGCGGGTTCGATTCCCACCTCAGCCATCCTGGAGGTGGTTATCCGTGGTTTCCCCAATTCCACTACAGGCAAATGCCGGGATGGTTCCGAAATTAAGGCCAGGGCGCCTCCTTCATAATCTTCGTCTGAATTTCAACTACACACTTTGATCACAATAACACAGGTTATGAGAAAAATTCAACACACACACAAGTACACGGGGCTACTTAACCACGATATCGCAGAGCCTCTAAACCTATCAACAATAAGAAATACTGGTACTAAAGGCAATTAAAGGCCTAAGCCAACCAAGCGACAGTGCAGTCATTTGACTTGCAGGTTGCGAGTTGAGGCGTGGTCAAGGCTACGTGTTCTCTCAGCGTTTAATCTTAGCTTTCTTTACCGTGCCCCACTGTATCCCTGATCATACCACTACTCAATTGCCCTCACGAGGTGGATTTCGCTCCGTATCTTCTCTCACGCCATTTTCTAAAATCCCTGACTAATCCTGGAACTCATGATTTTGGACACACATGCTCGTGTACGGAACATGGTAAAATAATTTATACGGGCTTACTTCATAATGTTTGCGGATGACATTTTTATTGAGAGAATGATATATTAATACAAACCCGCTGCTCCCAAAGTAAATATAGCTTTATGACAAGTGGTAATAGCGAAAAATAAATACGAACGCTTTGAAAGCGAAACCATCAACTCTCGTGAAATTAATTTATTTATTTACTTTTACATTAAAGTGGAAAAGCCTCCGTGGCTTAGGTGGCAGCACGCCGGCCTCTCACCGCTGGGTCAGTGGTACAAATCCCGGTCACTCGATGTGAGATTTCTGCTGGATAAGGCGGAGGCAGACAGGTTTTTCTCCTGGTACTCCGGTTTTCCCTGTCACAAATTTCATTCCAGCAACACTATCCACTGTCATTTCATTTCGTTTGTCATTCATTTAATCATTGCTCCAGGGGAGTGTGGCAGGCTTCGGCAGCCGGCACAGTTCATATCCTCGCCGCTAGATGGGGGCTTCATTCATTCCATTCCTGACCCGGTCGGAGACTGGAAGCAGGCTGTGGATTTTCATTTCCCATTAAAGTGGAAAGACCGCGGCAGCTACGTGCATCCGGCGCCAGGCAAGTGTGTTCGGTCTGCTGTCCTTGAAATTGTTTTTACGTGATTTCACTGCAGACAAATGCTGGGACGGTACAGTACTCCAACCAAGGACATGAGGTACAGTAACTTCTTAAATCACGATGACTTTCTTGCAACTCCTCGACCAGTTACAACTGCCCCCCTTCAACCGCTCCAACTAACTTTTCACACAGTTCACAGTAGTCAAGGTATCTCCCTCACTTTGGGTCTTCAGACTTTATACTGGTTTGAAACAGATCTCCATGCCGTCCATTCGTAAGGTTTGAAGCAGCCCTCCATATCTTCCTGTCCTGAGGTTTGAAGCAGCCCTCCATATCTGGCCGTCCTGAGGTTTGAAGCAGCCCTCCATATCTGGCCGTCCTGAGGTTTGAAGCAGCCTTCCATATCGCCCTGTCCTAAGGTTTGAAGCAGCTCTCCATGTCGCCCTGCCCTGAGATTTGATTCAATGTTGGTCAACAATGTTCCTATTTTCCTATATATCTCTTCCGTAACAGTAGGGGACTGTTTAATAAATTTAATTACCCTCCAGGAATTTGAATAGCAACCGAATTAATGCAATGTTTTATGAGTTAATAGCTAGAACAGCCACCAACATGATGAGAAAACATAAACCGAACACAAAATATATTAAGAGGAGGAGGAGGAGGAGGAGGAGGAGGAGGGGGAGAAGGTGGTAAAGAGGAAGTAAAGAAGAAGTGATTATTAATTCGCAAGAAGCTATCAGCACACTTTCCAAAATAACGGCTGTAACACAGTTGGTTGGTTCCTCAGTTTAGGGGCTGTGACAACGTGGTCATGTAGCCACGTGTACTTTGGGTGTGTGTAGAATCTGTCTGATAACCGGTCTTAATTGTGATGGCTGTATTAGTGTGTGTTATATGTTTTTAATTCAAGTAAGGACTGCAGACATTCAATTTTCAAGTAGTTCCTACTTTTGCTTCCAAACGCCACTGTCAACGACAATTAGTTCTTAACTTGGTTACTAGATGCCACTGCATTCGTTTCCTGGCGAAGAACTTTGGAAACTTTTTTTAGCGTATGGCTTTTAGTGCCGGGAGTGTCCGAGGACATGTTCGGCTCGCCAATTTGTAGCTACTTCCAAGCTGACACCCATTGTGTGAGCTACACGTACCGTCGCGTGTGGAGTGTTGTCTGGGGAGGAAAGTTTGAATGTAAGGACGAGGAATTGGAAGGTAGCGGCTGTGGCCTATAGTTAGTGACCAACCCCGGCATTTGCCTGGAAGGAAGATGGGAAACCACAGAAGACCATCTTCAAGGTTGCCGGCGGGAGGATTCGAACCTCCTCGCCACCCAGATGTGAGCGACTGCCAGCAATCATGCCGTAACGACCACGGCTAACTCACACGGTACTTTGGAAACTAAGAGCGTTAGTCAAATCTAACCTATAATTTAGCTTCACACAGTTGAAATTAGTGGAAGGTTCTTTTACATGTCACAAATCTATGACCTGGACCGGCGGCTTTACTTCCCCTCCAAAGGAAGGCATACTGAGGGATTCTTAATGATTCCGACGATTTCGGCCGGGATAAACCCGCGACCTTTGTCATAGAAGCTAAGCATGCTGCTGTAACACAGTCCAGAACTGCGTGGCTCAGGGGTGACGTTCTCGCTTGCTGAGCCCAAGGTTGCAGGTTCGAAACCTGGCGCAGTCAGCTGGCATTTGAGGATGCGCAAATGCGAGGGAGCCGTGTCAGTACATTTACTGGCACGTTAAAGATCCCCTTCGGGGCAAAATTCCGGCACCCCGGCGTCACTAAAAGCCAGTGTAGTTAAAAAGACGTAAAACCAATAACATTATTATTACAGTCCAGAAGTTGCGTGTAGAATGAGCGCTTCCTCTACAGAGCGGAACCACGCAGGCGCTGTATCACGGCTGGGGCACGGTGGCTAGCCACTTGTCGAGCAAGGTACCGGCACTAGCAGCAGCGTACCGCCCAAAATATTCAATACTTTTAGGCCTAAACTTGTTAACGTGTTTAAGTTTCATCATTACTTACATGAATTTCAGAGTAGTTGTAGGAAATGATGTCCTTCATTTTCTAAACACACGTTGCATCGACGTAAGACGTATTGGTACACTCGTTGTAATTCATCCCCACTGATATTTCGTATCAGTGGAGTTATTTCGTTCTCGAGAGCCTCCAGAGTACTCGAATAATTGTTTCTGTATATATTTTGTTTGAGATTACTCCACAAGTAAAAATCGCACGGCGCTGAAACGTACGAACACATTTACTGGAAGATTTCTTCTTGAGAAGATATCTATTAATCTCAGATTATAATAGCCGCCTTGTCCAGCACAAGATAGTAGTTTAGTAATTAAATTATCTCGTACATGTTTCGTTATATCAATGATAACTTCGTCAGCGTGAACACGTCTTAGAAACTATCTTAACAAAACCCAAAAAGAAAATGGATATCCTTACAAAATGTCATTAATTCAAATAAATTAAAGGTCACAAAGACAATTAATAAATAATTATAGGATGTGTGAAATACTTGGACATTGATATTCCAACCGTAATGAAATGATACGTTGAGAAATTCAATTTAGTAACATCATCAAACAGGAAAATTCGATGTTTTGTTCTATACCTAACCATGTTCACGGGATACGAGATGGGCTACATTACTTCATCACAAGTATTAATTATCTCAACTAAGGTATCTTGCCTGCTCCGTGCAATGACAATATTCAGGGCTTCCCGCCCCGCCCTTGTGTAAGCGGCAAATGCTAGTCTACAGGCCCCGGTGAGGTTCCATTCTATCGAGAAGGCTCTCACAGTTGTACAGGACCATTCACTCAAAGTGGGGCCGGCCGCAGAAGGTCGAGCCGAAGGTGAGACGAGCACATGGCAACTTGGAGCTGAGACAGTTGTGACGCATGATTTGCCGAGTTAAGTTCACTTAGTTATTTCGTTTATAGCCTATTTTAAGTTACACTTGTTATAACGTGTGTACGTGGTTATTGTTTAATTGTTATTGTTTTTCAAAAATGTATAACGTGTTATTAGCCTATTTTCAATTTTGAAAAATAGGCTTATGAGATCACCTATTGTCTGTCTGTGTGTGTGTGTGTGAGGAGTGTGTGTGTCCCACCCCCTGATAACTTCTAAACGGTTGGAGCGATTTCAATGAAACTCGGTAATTCATAGCACTATTCCGGACGACCCTGACCGTGCCCTTCAAATTTTGTTACGTCTCACCGATCCAACATGGCGGCGGTGCGAAATATTTCACCAGCATTCAATATCTCCGAAACTATTGCCGATATCACCCTGGATTTTTTTTACGGTGATAAACGGAACTAATAGAAGTTCACCTAAGTGACTTTTGAAAAACTGGTAACTAGTAGGTAATAAAGAGCGGTTCTGGGACAGGGGCTAATGGGCAAAATGGCCGCCGCGCGCAACTGCCCTGTGTTATTCTTATAGAGAGGTCAGTCATAGCTGGGTCAGGGGCTAATGGGCAATATGGCTGCCACGCCCTGAGACATTGCATGACGTCACAGAGAGAGGTTGACAGTGTAACGTTGCTAAATGGAATATTTATTATTATTATTATTATTATTATTATTATTATTATTATTATTATTATTAGGTAATCATGCATTGATCACGTACAATCAAGACCAGTCTTATATTGCCCCACTTTATAGTGTAGTGGCTAGCATTTTTAGCTGTTACTTTAGAGACCCGGGTTTGAGTCCTGGCTCTGTCAAGAAATGTAATTCTAGACTGAGGGTTGGAATAGTGTACACTCAAACTTGTGAGGCAAAAAAAAATCAGAGCAGCTATGTTTAATTCATACCTCAGCCATTCTGCCAAACCGAACTGAACCTAACCTAACCTAACTTGAAAGTAAAAAGAAAAAAAAACTGAGAGCAAAAAAATGTAATCAGAAAGTAACAGCAAATGTAAGAGCACATATAATAAACTTAGTTAAAACCTAACCTAACCTAAACTAACTTCACCTAACCTAACCTAACCCAACTTAACCTAACCTAACCTAACTTCAAAGTGCAAGCAAAAAAAGTGAGAGCAAAAATTGTAATGAAAAAATTAAGAGCAAATGTAAGAACACAAATAATAAACTTAGTTATAACCTACCCTAACCTAACCTAACCTAACCTAACCAAGCATTTCCTCACCTAATTTCACCCAACCTAACTTCAAAGTAAATGCAAATATAAGAGCAAAAAATGACAGCAAAAAGTGAGATCAAATAGTGTATGCAAGAAAGTAAGAGCAAATGAGAGAGCACAAATAATAAACTTAGTTATAACCTAACCAAACCTAACCTAACCCACAGAAACCTCATTTTAAGATTTTATATTTTACATTTTAACATTTTACATTTTAACATTATAGATTTTTGATTTTTTTCATTTTACTTTTTTAGATTTTACATTTTTGATTTTTTGTATTTCAGTTTTAGTTTTTTTTTAGATTTTACATTTTAAATTTAATATTTTTTGATTTTAGATTTAACAATTTCCATTTTCCGAAAAGAGTCACTTACCTAACCTCACCAAACCTAACTTTACCAAACCTAACTTAAGCTAATCCAAAGGGCTAATGCACATACACAAAGTATATAAGGACACATGCAACTCTCCTTATGCTAGTCTTATTGGCTACTGTACAACATGATCACTACCCCAACCGTCTTTTTTTTTTCATTTTGTTGTTTACTCATTTGTCAATTTTCCAATTTCCCATTTTCAGTTTTTTTAAATGTCAGTTTTAAGTTTTTTAAATTTCATAATATGGAAACATGGATTTTGCATTTTGTTGTTTACACATTTGTCAATTTTCCAATTTCCCATTTTCAGTTTTTTTAATGTCAATTTTAAGTTTTTAAATTTCATGATATGGAAACATGGATTTTTGCATTTTGTTGTTTACACATTTGTCAATTTACCAAATTCCCATTTACAGTTTTTAAAATTTTAGTTCAATGTTTTTTCTATTTTGTCAATATGGAAACATAGATTTTCCAATTTGTGTGTTTTACATGTTCATTTTGCATTAGGAGTGGAGAGAGGTGGGTAGTAATTAAAAATGTACAAGCAGTGTCCATACAATATTTTTTATTTTAAATACATGTACACTATTTACACTTAAATACATTTTTATATATAGTCTATTTTTTGTTATAAATTGTACAGTTGTTTTTATTTTTGTTTTCTATTTTATTTATTTTTGATTATGAATACTATTTTTTTATTTGTATAGTGCCATGGTTTTATTTACTAAATAGTTTTGTTTTATGTATTTGCTAGTTGCAGGCAGAAGATTTTGATATTCATAACTTAACTCTTTAAGCATGGTCAATGATTGAGTAATGACCATAGGCATGTGTACCTATACCATTAGCATCAATCACTCTTTTATCATCACCAGGACACAAAGCAATTTTGTTTAGCCTTATAGATGATATGTCATGTTGTTTAGAAGCGATAATGTTCATGGGTATTCTTTTTACATTGTTTTTCATGACACAATCCTTATAATCTTGAAAGCTTATACAATTTTTGACAACACCTCTGCTAATACCTTTAATCTTTTTGATTTCTTTACCATTTATGTCTAAAGCATACATTTTAGCTCTAAGTCCAACAAATGCTTTTATAATTTGTCCACAAGCCTCGTCTTTAAATTTCCCCAACGTTTTCTTGTTTGATGTAGAGTAACATATGTGATTAGTAGGATAATCTGATGTGTCCAGGTGTTGTAGGAAATCCAACTTGTCTTGATATACATCTGGGGTGTTAACCAAATATATGAACGAGTCAGTATCCATATACATGAGTTTAATATTGTTCATGCCATAATAGGGTAGCAGGACATCATAGTGGTGGGAATACATGAGAGTTTTTGAAATATCCAGTATACACATTCCAATATATATAGGCTTATTGAATACAATGTTACGTTTAGACATGTGGAAAGCAGCTAGGTTAGGGCCATAAATTGTTCTGTCGATAAATGTCGGCTTTGCTATTAGCTTTTCTGCCTTTTTGCTGTCAGTCACAAGACGTATGTCTATTCTTTTACGGATATTTTCCATTGTTTTCCCAAAAATGGCATTGTTGAATAATTTGTACAGATTTTTCTCAAAATCATTTTTGGCTTGTTTTCGAAGGTTGTTATTAAAATCAACGTATGCCTTTAACCAAGGTCTTTGTTTAAACTTTAACACACGATGAATTTTTATCAATTTTATTCCATGATCTAAAGCCTGTTTTAATGCCATGTAGTGAACAACATATCGCCTTCGATTTCCAAGATGAGGAATTAGTTTTTTCAGAGACGAATCCTTAGGTTGTGTACACTCTGGTAGGAAAGGTAAATCGTTGTGTAGATCATGAAGGTCAGATGGGTAATCAACATCAACGTCTAGAATGTATCCCACAGGATCGTCTTTCTTTAGTTTTTCTAGATCAACAGTATCTGGAGAAACCCACTGAAATCCACCATAAGGAAGGGAGTGACACATAGCCCACCCGTATTGGTTGTTGGCATCATCATAGGTAATAAACTGCGATGGTTTCTCAGAATCATAGGTTTCCATGTATTTATTGTTAGCTTCAGCATACCGATGAGACACCTGGCATATGCCTCCACGTATTCCAGACTCGATTAAAAGAATCTGATCGTAATCCTGTAGCAATTCCAGTTCAATGCCTGTGTAAAGGAGCATTGCCTCGAAACTTAAACCAGGCGAAGTAAAAAAGTGTGCAGCATCCACTCGGTGTGTTTCTAGTGTTTTGTTTCTAAAGGTTTCAAAGCTGTCTGCAAGAAGGAGTACATCTGAAGTTAGGTAGAGGTCACTATATTCCCCTAGAGTTTTAATGTTGAACTGATTCCAGACACTTTTGGCATGTTCATAGTCTTCTTGACTAACATCTTCTTGACTTAATTTGTTAAAGAATGCCTCTTTTGGAGGTAAACACGTTTCACTTAACTTTTCCCATGAGTCAATGTAGTCATAACAAAATACCCCTTTACGAGTCATGAGCATTGCATTTTCTTTTCCAAAGTACTTGTCTGTTTCAGGGTATGATGTTAAGTTGGAAACTAAGTTTTCCAAACTACTCGGCATTAACCGAAACGTATCCACAAATCTAAGCTTAACATTTCCTACATATTTGGTAAAGGAAATGTACTTTTCTTTGGAGTTAGCGATAACATCCACTCTCTCAGTAGTACATCCCAATTGCTTTACAATGAAATTTGCGTCGTAGCCACTCATATTATGTAGAAACACAGGAACGGGGTTTCGTGTTTTACACCTCAAATTACAGTTATTGTGAGCACTTCCACGGTATTCCCCTGTAATATGGCAGTGGTCTCGAACTTTCCAGTCCTCTTTGGTGAATGGTTTTCGACACAAATAACAGGTTTCAGAACATTGGAACTCTGCTTCTTGAGCCTGAGTTAAGGCCTTTGGAACATTTAAGCTGTAAAGTCTATCAATTTCATTAGCTATTGAGATCAAACAGTCCATAAACTTTTCTGCAGCGTCAGGTCCACGATAAATAACAGGTTGGCTTGGAAGATTTGTCTTTATGTGTTCCACAGCGGGTGATGGTTTAACGTATATACCAAAGCTCATAGGAACATGACTCTGGTATGGCACTGTATAACTTGCTTCAGGATTGGGCAAACATGTTTGATAGGGTAAGAGTATACTTTCGAAATCTGCATAGATAACGTAAGGTATTCTTAGCATTTTTTCCACGTTTAAAAATTTGACAATGGGGTTTTTAATAGGCATTTCAACCCTAGCAATGTCATGCTGGACACACAAAGCTCTATGTTCTTTCAATTTTTCCATTCCTTGTTGTCCATATTGATTATCAAAGTGAGTAAAACACCGTTTACACGTATATATCTTATGTTCACGGCGGGTAATCTGATGTGCTACTAGTTTATCAAAATCTTTGATAAAGACGTAGTGGTTCTGGCCGGATGATGAACTTAGCAGAAGGAGGTCGCGATGGTCTTGCATCTCTTGATCCACAACCTTTAGAGGGAACAATTTGTTGTCTTGTTCCAATCCAAATACATTAATGGATATATCGTTGGCTTTTTCAAATTTGGGAATGTCAACTAGCGATGTAGGAAACGATATTACAGAAAAATCATACTTGTTGTCCAGGTCCTTGTATTTACTAATGCGATGAGCATTCTTTTTAACCAGTTTTGCTAAAATGGCATACATAAAACACTTTTCATCATTCAAATTTTCAGGATTAATGCAGGCTTTTCTTGCTTGTATAGCTGCTGGTAATGGAATATATGTGCTTCCACGCAAGGGATTGTACTTATTTATTTTCAATCGTACTCCTTCCACTGCTAACAAAGCCCAATTACTGCCTTTTAGCTCAGATTCCTCCATTTCCGTAGTTAACTTTGTAAATTGTGTTTCCAAGAAACTACTTAAGTCCGTTTCCAAAAATAGGGCCTGATTTCGTGTTTTAAAAGCACGATCTGTAATGTCATTGGTAGATGTATGAATGAATCTACATTCAGCCACAAGATTAACTTTTATCGACTTGTGCATTGCTAGTTCTTTCTGCATAGCTTGTATTATTTGCTGTTTGGACTCTTTAAGGTATGAATTTAAATCCTTGCACGTATCGCAACGAATGAAATAGGATTTAAGTCGACCTTCAAAAGATGTCTCATATTCAATAAGTCCATTTTTGTCAGGGACCAATGACAGTAGGTAATGTTTTGTAGGCTCTGCCTTTTGTCTTTTAGCTGCCGACACAACATTACAACATTCTTCATGACGACGTCCATTGTAGGCATTGTTGAATGTACTACCACAGGTCTTGCACTCATGAAATTCACCACACGATACTTCATGTCGCTTCCTATGATAGTCTCGAAGAAAAGTCTTTCCACACTCTTTACACATATAGCTAGGAATGGCTTCTTCCATTATGATTGTTGATTTCTGCAAACAGCTGCTTACTGCGTATCACAGGGCTAGAGGTTGGTCAGTGAGACGGTCTTTCACGATGTGAACACCGTGAGAGGTAGTAGTCAACTGGTGCTATTCTTGTGAAGGGTCCTCTAATATACCCCTAGTCTAGACCAACAGCTCTTTACAGCGTATGACAAGGCTGTATACTGGACAGTGAGACGGTCTTTCACGATGTGAACACTGTAACAAGTAGTAGTCAACTGATTATATACTTGCTAAGGGTTCTCTAATATACAATAGTCAAGACCAACAGCTACTTACTGAGTAGTACAAGGCTGTACAATAGTTGTTTTGACAGTCTTTCACGATGTGGTCACTGTGAATAATGGTAGTAGTCAACTGATGATATTCTTGATAAGGGTCCTCTAATATACCCCTGGTTAAGGGTAACAGCTGTTCACCGCTTATGACAAGGCTAAAGACTGGTTACTTCAACGGTCTTTCACAATGTAAACACTGTGACAGGTAGTAGTCAACTGAAAATATTCTTATGGCCTACTCAAGGTTATCAGGTACTTACTGCATATCAAAAGGCTGTACACTCATGTGTGTTAGGCACTCTTTCTTGCTAAGGACCCCAATATTCCCTACACAAGGCTATACATGTTAGTTCTAAACACTTAGTGATTAATTGTATATTCAATTTTTGTACAAAGCTTATACAAGCACGTTTTTATGAGGTAAAACTTTGTTAAATAGCTGCATGCGACACACAAAGTATGTTGCCGCTATCTAGCAGTGACTATGAGAACTACTTGAACGACCAGCATGCTACCTAGCGCTCCATTTCAACACTCGCTCACTGAACGACCAGCATGCTATCTAGCGGTCGATAGCAATACTCCTCAACTACCAGCCTGCTATCTATCGGTCAATATGACAACTCACTCAACTACCAACATGCTACATGGCTTTTTTGGTCAGTTTTTTGTTGGCTTTTTTTTGGTCAGTTTCTGTTGGCTTATGTTGGCTTTTATTGGCTTTTGTTGGCTTTTGTTGGCTTTTGTAGGCTTTTTTGTTGGCTTTTGTTGGCTTTCATATTTGCTCTTGCTTGTGGGGGCTTATTATTTGGTCTTGGAAAGTATGTCAGTCCTTTTTTTATGGCTGCAAAATGCTTACAGCCATGTTTGTAAGCAGCAACAACAACAACAGCAACACACAAAATTCCAAAAAAAATCCAAAGTACTCTAAGGTTTATCAATGACTCTCAACTCTTACACTTACCTCTATCCCATGCATAGTCAAAAATTAGTGTATTTTTCAAATTTTTCAAAAATATTTGGAAAGTTGGCTATATCATTAATCTAAAAATCCTGAAAAGGCATATGTTAACTCCAACACCTACCTCTATACCACTCTCAGTCCAAAAATAGTGTATTTTTCAAATTTTCCAAAACATATTTCCAAAATGGGTTATATTTCCAAAATTAAAAAGTTAACAAAAACGTTTGTTTGACATAAATGAATGGCCTTTGTCCCCTCTACCACTATACCAAGTCCCAGGTCTCCAGGACAAAAAAATAAAATTTTTAAAAAGCGTTTTATTTCCAAAATTAGGAATTTTACAAACACATTTGTCTGACGTAAATCAATGGTCATTACCCCCTCTATCCCCACACTAAGTCTCATGTCTTTAGAACAACAAAAATAAAATTTTGAAAATGGACTTATATTTCCAAAATTAGGAATTTTACAAAAACGTTTGTCTGACGTAAATCAGTGGTCATTACCCCCTCTACCCCCCCCCCCCCCACACTAAGTCTCATGTCTCTAGAACAACAAAAATAAAATTTTGAAAATGGGCTTATATTTCCAAAATTAGGAATTTTACAAAAACGTTTGTCTGAAGTAAATCAATGGTCATTACCCCCTCCACCCCCACACTAAGTCTCATGTCTCTAGAACAACAAAAATAAAATTTTGAAAATGGGCTTATATTTCCAAAATTAGGAATTTTACAAAACCGTTTGTCTGACGTAAATCAGTGGTCTTTACCCCTTCTATCCCCATACCAAGTCTCAGGTCTCTAGGTCAACAAAAATAAAATTTTGAAAATGGGCTATATTTCCAAAATTAGGAATTCTACAAAAAAGTTTGTCTAACGTAAATCAATTGTCTTTACCCCCTCTATTCCCATACCAAGTCTCAGGTCTCTAGGTCAACAAAAATAAAATTTTGAAAAAATGGTCACTATTTTGGAAACTAGGAATTCTACGAAAAAGTTTGTTTAACATAAATGAAAGGTCTCTATCCCCTCTACCTGTAAACCAAGTCCCAGGTCTGTAGGACAAAAATGAAAAAAGTTCAACTGGGAAAGTAGGCGATTTTTCATAAAACCAAACATTCTAAAAAGTGTTCTATGGGTATAAAAGAATGGTCTCTATGTCCTTTATTTTTATAATAAAACTTTTTTATTTTTTGAGTTTTTTTGAAAAAGTTCAATTTTGAAATTTTTATATTTTGGAAACTAACAAGTTTACAAAAATGTTTGTTTGACATAAATAAATGGCCCTGACCCCCTCTACCAACAAAATAAATTTCAAGTCTCTAGGACTAAAACTGTACAGTAGTGGAGTAGTGGCGCTTCTAACGCACTCCAAAACCCTCCTTGCCCCACTACTAAGCCTCAGGCATGTAAAATGGGTGGGTTAGAAGCACCACTACTCCACTACTGTACAGTTTTAGTCCTAGAGACTTGAAATTTATTTTGTTGGTAGAGGGGGTCAGGGCCATTTATTTATGTCAAACAAACATTTTTGTAAACTTGTTAGTTTCCAAAATATAAAAATTTCAAAATTGAACTTTTTCAAAAAAACTCAAAAAATAAAAAAGTTTTATTATAAAAATAAAGGACATAGAGACCATTCTTTTATACCCATAGAACACTTTTTAGAATGTTTGGTTTTATGAAAAATCGCCTACTTTCCCAGTTGAACTTTTTTCATTTTTGTCCTACAGACCTGGGACTTGGTTTACAGGTAGAGGGGATAGAGACCTTTCATTTATGTTAAACAAACTTTTTCGTAGAATTCCTAGTTTCCAAAATAGTGACCATTTTTTCAAAATTTTATTTTTGTTGACCTAGAGACCTGAGACTTGGTATGGGAATAGAGGGGGTAAAGACAATTGATTTACGTTAGACAAACTTTTTTGTAGAATTCCTAATTTTGGAAATATAGCCCATTTTCAAAATTTTATTTTTGTTGACCTAGAGACCTGAGACTTGGTATGGGGATAGAAGGGGTAAAGACCACTGATTTACGTCAGACAAACGGTTTTGTAAAATTCCTAATTTTGGAAATATAAGCCCATTTTCAAAATTTTATTTTTGTTGTTCTAGAGACATGAGACTTAGTGTGGGGGTGGAGGGGGTAATGACCATTGATTTACTTCAGACAAACGTTTTTGTAAAATTCCTAATTTTGGAAATATAAGCCCATTTTCAAAATTTTATTTTTGTTGACCTAGAGACCTGAGACTTGGTATGGGGATAGAAGGGGTAAAGACCACTGATTTACGTCAGACAAACGGTTTTGTAAACTTTTAAATTTCGGAAATATAACCCATTTTGGAAATATGTTTTGGAAAATTTGAAAAATACACTATTTTTGGACTGAGAGGGGTATAGAAGTAGGTGTTGGAGTTAACATATGTCTTTTCAGGATTTTTAGTTTAATGATACAGCCTACTTTCCAAATATTTTTTGAAAAATTTGAAAAATATACTAATTTTTGACTATGCATGGGATAGAGGTAAGTGTAAGAGTTGAGAGTCATTGATAAAACTTAGAGTACTTTCGATATTTTTTGGAATTTTGTGTGTTGTTGTTGTTGTTGCTGCTTACAAACATGGCTGTAAGCATTTTACAGCCATAAAAAAAGGACTGACATACTTTCCAAGACCAACATACTTTCCCAACAAACAAGAGCAAATATAAAAGAGCTAATACAAAAGCCAACAAAAGCCAACAAAAAGCCAACAAAAGCCAACAAAAGCCAACAAAAGCCAATAAAAGCCAACATAAGCCAACAAAAAACTGACCAAAAAAGCCATGTAGCATGTTGGTAGTTGAGTGAGTTGTTATATTGACCGATAGGTAGCAGGCTGGTAGTTGAGTGAGTATTGATATCGACCGCTAGATAGTATGCTGTTCGTTCAGTGAGCGAGTATTGAAATGGAGCGCTAGGTAGCATGCTGGTCGGTCAAGTAGTTCTCATAGTCACCGCTAGATAGCGGCAACATACTTTGCGTGTCGCATTTGACTATTTGGTAAAGTTTTACCTCATAAAAACGTGCTCGTATATGCTTTGTACAAAAATTGAATATACAATTAACCACTAAGTGTTTAGAACTAACATGTATAGCCTTGTGTAGGGAATATTGGGGTCCTTAGCAAGAAAGAGTGCCTAACACACATGAGTGTACAGCCTTTTGATATGCAGTAAGTACCTGATAACCTTGAGTAGGCCATAAGAATATTTTCAGTTGACTACTACCTGTCACAGTGTTAACATTGTGAAAGACCGTTGAAGTAACCAGTCTTTAGCCTTGTCATAAGCAGTGAACAGCTGTTACCCTTAACCAGGTGTACATTAGAGGACCCTTATCAAGAATATCATCAGTTGACTACTACCATTCACAGTGACCACATCGTGAAAGACTGTCAAAACAACTATTGTACAGCCTTGTATTACTCAGTAAGTAGCTGTTGGTCTCGACTATTGTATATTAGAGAACCCTTAGCAAGTATATAATCAGTTGACTACTACTTGTTACAGTGTTCACATTGTGAAAGACCGTCTCACTGTCCAGTATACAGCCTTGTCATACGCTGTAAAGAGCTGTTGGTCTAGACTAGGGGTATATTAGTGGACCCTTCACAAGAATAGCACCAGTTGACTACTACCTCTCACGGTGTTCACATCGTGAAAGACCGTCTCACTGACCAACCTCTAGCCCTGTGATACGCAGTAAGCAGCTGTTTGCAGAAATCAACAATCATAATGGAAGAAGCCATTCCTAGCTATATGTGTAAAGAGTGTGGAAAGACTTTTCTTCGAGACTATCATAGGAAGCGACATGAAGTATCGTGTGGTGAATTTCATGAGTGCAAGACCTGTGGTAGTACATTCAACAATGCCTACAATGGACGTCGTCATGAAGAATGTTGTAATGTTGTGTCGGTAGCTAAAAGACAAAAAGCAGAGCCTACAAAACATTACCTACTGTCATTGGTCCCTGACAAAAATGGACTTATTGAATATGAGGCATCTTTTGGAGGTCGACTTAAATCCTATTTCATTCGTTGCGATACGTGCAAGGATTTAAATTCATACCTTAAAGAGTCCAAACAGCAAATAATACAAGCTATGCAGAAAGAACTAGCAATGCACAAGTCGATAAAAGTTAATCTTGTGGCTGAATGTAGATTCATTCATACATCTACCAATGAAATTACAGATCGTGCATTTAAAACACGAAATCAGGCCCTATTTTTGGAAACGGACTTAAGTAGTTTCTTGGAAACACAATTTACAAAGTTAACTACGGAAATGGAGGAATCTGAGCTAAAAGGCAGTAATTGGGCTTTGTTAGCAGTGGAAGGAGTACGATTGAAAATAAATAAGTACAATCCCTTGCGTGGAAGCACATATATTCCATTACCAGCAGCTATACAAGCAAGAAAAGCCTGCATTAATCCTGAAAATTTGAATGATGAAAAGTGTTTTATGTATGCCATTTTAGCAAAACTGGTTAAAAAGAATGCTCATCGCATTAGTAAATACAAGGACCTGGACAACAAGTATGATTTTTCTGTAATATCGTTTCCTACATCGCTAGTTGACATTCCCAAATTTGAAAAAGCCAACGATATATCCATTAATGTATTTGGATTGGAACAAGACAACAAATTGTTCCCTCTAAAGGTTGTGGTTCAAGAGATGCAAGACCATCGCGACCTCCTTCTGCTAAGTTCATCATCCGGCCAGAACCACTACGTCTTTATCAAAGATTTTGATAAACTAGTAGCACATCAGATTACCCGCCGTGAACATAAGATATATACGTGTAAACGGTGTTTTACTCACTTTGATAATCAATATGGACAACAAGGAATGGAAAAATTGAAAGAACATAGAGCTTTGTGTGTCCAGCATGACATTGCTAGGGTTGAAATGCCTATTAAAAACCCCATTGTCAAATTTTTAAACGTGGAAAAAATGCTAAGAATACCTTACGTTATCTATGCAGATTTCGAAAGTATACTCTTACCCTATCAAACATGTTTGCCCAATCCTGAAGCAAGTTATACAGTGCCATACCAGAGTCATGTTCCTATGAGCTTTGGTATATACGTTAAACCATCACCCGCTGTGGAACACATAAAGACAAATCTTCCAAGCCAACCTGTTATTTATCGTGGACCTGACGCTGCAGAAAAGTTTATGGACTGTTTGATCTCAATAGCTAATGAAATTGATAGACTTTACAGCTTAAATGTTCCAAAGGCCTTAACTCAGGCTCAAGAAGCAGAGTTCCAATGTTCTGAAACCTGTTATTTGTGTCGAAAACCATTCACCAAAGAGGACTGGAAAGTTCGAGACCACTGCCATATTACAGGGGAATACCGTGGAAGTGCTCACAATAACTGTAATTTGAGGTGTAAAACACGAAACCCCGTTCCTGTGTTTCTACATAATATGAGTGGCTACGACGCAAATTTCATTGTAAAGCAATTGGGATGTACTACTGAGAGAGTGGATGTTATCGCTAACTCCAAAGAAAAGTACATTTCCTTTACCAAATATGTAGGAAATGTTAAGCTTAGATTTGTGGATACGTTTCGGTTAATGCCGAGTAGTTTGGAAAACTTAGTTTCCAACTTAACATCATACCCTGAAACAGACAAGTACTTTGGAAAAGAAAATGCAATGCTCATGACTCGTAAAGGGGTATTTTGTTATGACTACATTGACTCATGGGAAAAGTTAAGTGAAACGTGTTTACCTCCAAAAGAGGCATTCTTTAACAAATTAAGTCAAGAAGATGTTAGTCAAGAAGACTATGAACATGCCAAAAGTGTCTGGAATCAGTTCAACATTAAAACTCTAGGGGAATATAGTGACCTCTACCTAACTTCAGATGTACTCCTTCTTGCAGACAGCTTTGAAACCTTTAGAAACAAAACACTAGAAACACACCGAGTGGATGCTGCACACTTTTTTACTTCGCCTGGTTTAAGTTTCGAGGCAATGCTCCTTTACACAGGCATTGAACTGGAATTGCTACAGGATTACGATCAGATTCTTTTAATCGAGTCTGGAATACGTGGAGGCATATGCCAGGTGTCTCATCGGTATGCTGAAGCTAACAATAAATACATGGAAACCTATGATTCTGAGAAACCATCGCAGTTTATTACCTATGATGATGCCAACAACCAATACGGGTGGGCTATGTGTCACTCCCTTCCTTATGGTGGATTTCAGTGGGTTTCTCCAGATACTGTTGATCTAGAAAAACTAAAGAAAGACGATCCTGTGGGATACATTCTAGACGTTGATGTTGATTACCCATCTGACCTTCATGATCTACACAACGATTTACCTTTCCTACCAGAGTGTACACAACCTAAGGATTCGTCTCTGAAAAAACTAATTCCTCATCTTGGAAATCGAAGGCGATATGTTGTTCACTACATGGCATTAAAACAGGCTTTAGATCATGGAATAAAATTGATAAAAATTCATCGTGTGTTAAAGTTTAAACAAAGACCTTGGTTAAAGGCATACGTTGATTTTAATAACAACCTTCGAAAACAAGCCAAAAATGATTTTGAGAAAAATCTGTACAAATTATTCAACAATGCCATTTTTGGGAAAACAATGGAAAATATCCGTAAAAGAATAGACATACGTCTTGTGACTGACAGCAAAAAGGCAGAAAAGCTAATAGCAAAGCCGACATTTATCGACAGAACAATTTATGGCCCTAACCTAGCTGCTTTCCACATGTCTAAACGTAACATTGTATTCAATAAGCCTATATATATTGGAATGTGTATACTGGATATTTCAAAAACTCTCATGTATTCCCACCACTATGATGTCCTGCTACCCTATTATGGCATGAACAATATTAAACTCATGTATATGGATACTGACTCGTTCATATATTTGGTTAACACCCCAGATGTATATCAAGACAAGTTGGATTTCCTACAACACCTGGACACATCAGATTATCCTACTAATCACATATGTTACTCTACATCAAACAAGAAAACGTTGGGGAAATTTAAAGACGAGGCTTGTGGACAAATTATAAAAGCATTTGTTGGACTTAGAGCTAAAATGTATGCTTTAGACATAAATGGTAAAGAAATCAAAAAGATTAAAGGTATTAGCAGAGGTGTTGTCAAAAATTGTATAAGCTTTCAAGATTATAAGGATTGTGTCATGAAAAACAATGTAAAAAGAATACCCATGAACATTATCGCTTCTAAACAACATGACATATCATCTATAAGGCTAAACAAAATTGCTTTGTGTCCTGGTGATGATAAAAGAGTGATTGATGCTAATGGTATAGGTACACATGCCTATGGTCATTACTCAATCATTGACCATGCTTAAAGAGTTAAGTTATGAATATCAAAATCTTCTGCCTGCAACTAGCAAATACATAAAACAAAACTATTTAGTAAATAAAACCATGGCACTATACAAATAAAAAAATAGTATTCATAATCAAAAATAAATAAAATAGAAAACAAAAATAAAAACAACTGTACAATTTATAACAAAAAATAGACTATATATAAAAATGTATTTAAGTGTAAATAGTGTACATGTATTTAAAATAAAAAATATTGTATGGACACTGCTTGTACATTTTTAATTACTACCCACCTCTCTCCACTCCTAATGCAAAATGAACATGTAAAACACACAAATTGGAAAATCTATGTTTCCATATTGACAAAATAGAAAAAACATTGAACTAAAATTTTAAAAACTGTAAATGGGAATTTGGTAAATTGACAAATGTGTAAACAACAAAATGCAAAAATCCATGTTTCCATATCATGAAATTTAAAAACTTAAAATTGACATTAAAAAAACTGAAAATGGGAAATTGGAAAATTGACAAATGTGTAAACAACAAAATGCAAAATCCATGTTTCCATATTATGAAATTTAAAAAACTTAAAACTGACATTTAAAAAAACTGAAAATGGGAAATTGGAAAATTGACAAATGAGTAAACAACAAAATGAAAAAAAAAAGACGGTTGGGGTAGTGATCATGTTGTACAGTAGCCAATAAGACTAGCATAAGGAGAGTTGCATGTGTCCTTATATACTTTGTGTATGTGCATTAGCCCTTTGGATTAGCTTAAGTTAGGTTTGGTAAAGTTAGGTTTGGTGAGGTTAGGTAAGTGACTCTTTTCGGAAAATGGAAATTGTTAAATCTAAAATCAAAAAATATTAAATTTAAAATGTAAAATCTAAAAAAAAACTAAAACTGAAATACAAAAAATCAAAAATGTAAAATCTAAAAAAGTAAAATGAAAAAAATCAAAAATCTATAATGTTAAAATGTAAAATGTTAAAATGTAAAATATAAAATCTTAAAATGAGGTTTCTGTGGGTTAGGTTAGGTTTGGTTAGGTTATAACTAAGTTTATTATTTGTGCTCTCTCATTTGCTCTTACTTTCTTGCATACACTATTTGATCTCACTTTTTGCTGTCATTTTTTGCTCTTATATTTGCATTTACTTTGAAGTTAGGTTGGGTGAAATTAGGTGAGGAAATGCTTGGTTAGGTTAGGTTAGGTTAGGTTAGGGTAGGTTATAACTAAGTTTATTATTTGTGTTCTTACATTTGCTCTTAATTTTTTCATTACAATTTTTGCTCTCACTTTTTTTGCTTGCACTTTGAAGTTAGGTTAGGTTAGGTTAAGTTGGGTTAGGTTAGGTTAGGTGAAGTTAGTTTAGGTTAGGTTAGGTTTTAACTAAGTTTATTATATGTGCTCTTACATTTGCTGTTACTTTCTGATTACATTTTTTTGCTCTCAGTTTTTTTTTCTTTTTACTTTCAAGTTAGGTTAGGTTAGGTTCAGTTCGGTTTGGCAGAATGGCTGAGGTATGAATTAAACATAGCTGCTCTGATTTTTTTTTGCCTCACAAGTTTGAGTGTACACTATTCCAACCCTCAGTCTAGAATTACATTTCTTGACAGAGCCAGGACTCAAACCCGGGTCTCTAAAGTAACAGCTAAAAATGCTAGCCACTACACTATAAAGTGGGGCAATATAAGACTGGTCTTGATTGTACGTGATCAATGCATGATTACCTAATAATAATAATAATAATAATAATAATAATAATAATAATAATAATAATAAATATTCCATTTAGCAACGTTACACTGTCAACCTCTCTCTGTGACGTCATGCAATGTCTCAGGGCGTGGCAGCCATATTGCCCATTAGCCCCTGACCCAGCTATGACTGACCTCTCTATAAGAATAACACAGGGCAGTTGCGCGCGGCGGCCATTTTGCCCATTAGCCCCTGTCCCAGAACCGCTCTTTATTACCTACTGTAACTACAAAACCAACATGGCGGCCACGCGAAATTGCGACATTTAAATAGACGTTTCTCGCGATTTAAGCAACCAAACGCAATAATACTTGGTACAGTATATGTGTATACACATTGTAATGCACCGACATCTAACTTGGTTCAATTGTTTACATAACCACAAGATGGCGAATGTGCGAAATATTTCACCAGCATTCTATATCTCTGAAACTGTTAGCGTTATCACCCTGAAACTATGTACGGAGATAAAGGGCACTACTGGAAGTTCATCTATAAGACTTTCAAAAACCGGTTAACTACAAGCGGCCAAGCGAATTTGAAAATTTTAAATAGACCTTTCTCTTGATGTAATGTTCCAACCGCAATGAAATCTGGTGCAGGCAATGTTTAAACACATTGTAATACACTGGTATCTAATTTAGTTCAATTGTTTACATAACCTCAAGATGGCGGCTTTGCGAATTTTAAAATTACGTTTTTATTTCTTGTGTCGTAATCATGCGATCGATGTGAAAGTTTGAATAATGAACCTACGCAATAATTTTCCTTTAATGGGACATGCCTCTATGGCCTATACATTTAACAATCCAACATGGCGGCCATACGAAATATTTAGACGGCTCTAAATATCTACGAATCTATTATAGCAATCAACTGATTTTTTATGTTCATAGCGACTATGAACTTAAGTTCACCCATATGACTTTAAATAACATGGTGATCACATATCCAACATGGCGGCGACGCGAAGTATAAATATTCACATGGACGTTTCTCACAATTTGACCATCCCAGTGCAGTGAAACTTGGTACAGTAAATCCTTAAACGAATGTTAATCCACTGGCATCTAATTTATTTCAATTGTTTCCATAACCACAAGATGGCAGCTGTGCGAAATTTTAAAATCTCCTTGTTACTTCTTGTGTCTTAATCATGCGATTGAAGTTTGAATGCTACACGTACACAATAATCTTCATGTAACAGTACATAACTGTAGGACCTACATATATAAAATCCAACATGGCGACCATCTGAAATATTTAGTCGGTTCTCAATGTCTACGAAACTATTACAGCAATCAAACTGATATTTTGCATGTTGATAGTGGCAATTAACATAAGTAGGATATATGAAAATAGGCTGTATAGTTCTTCACGAAACTACTTGTTAATAAGTGTTAAAGCCTATTGCTTCAATTTTTATTGATGGGGAAAATTCAAAAATAAGGTTTATGCAACAAACCCTCACACTCTAGATGAACTCAAACAAAATATCACGAGAGAACTTGAGACTATCTTGGTGTGAATGAAAATTTCCTTAGACGATGCCAGAAATGTGTAGATGCAGGTGGAGGACATTTTCAACCTTCTGTGTGAAGTTGAGTAAATGGAAATGTATGGAAATTATAAAACTCGCATACGCTCGTTTTATAAAAATACTCGTGTCTTAATTATAGCCATTATAGGCTCGTTGCATAATGTGCTATACTTTGATTATGTGAGCCTGTTATTTACATGCGATTCGTACGGGCGCTCTCTCGACCCCAAGCTCAGTAAGTTGCCTGTGCTCGTCCGACCCTCCACACGCCGTGCTTCCGGCCCCACTTTGAGTGAAGGACCCTGTAGAGGCTCGGTTGTTTCGAGGTGAGCCAAGATATGGACCATTCATGTTTCAGCGCGGAGTGTTTTCCAAGAAGTCTGCTTCATTCAACATCAAAATAGCAGCATGTGGAGTCCATAAAACAGCGAAATATATTACCAGAAGGAGGTATCTTAAATTACACGAACACGTTGGTGAAGAAACATCTACGGAACGCACATTCGCGCCAGTTCATTAAAGTACATAATGGCCATTTTACAACTCCTACTCCTGGCTCTCAAGGTCGGAGTATAAAAATAACTTGTGAGCAGGGTCAAAGAATACACTTTGATTCTAAACTCACCGGAATAGTTAATCACACCATTGAAAGTACACACTAGTCGCTTTGGAGCGCTGTACATGGCTGGTTGTTATTATTTTTACCCTCCAAAACACGGGCGGCTTCGGTGGCGTAGTTGGTAGCATGCTGAGCTTCTATGCCCAAGATCGCGGGTTCAAACCCGGCCAAAATCGACGGATTTTTAAAAATTTATTTAGTCAATTTACCCTCTAGGTTGGTGGTTCCCACGGACTCAGCGAGGGAACTCACCACTACCGCCCCTATGGGCAGTGTCCTGGAGCGTGGAACATCTGGTCACGATGGATACAATTAGGGAGGTGTGATCAGCACTTCGCCCAGGCGACCTCACCTGCAAAGCGAACAGGGGCCTCATGAGGGTTGGGAAGGGATGGAAGATTGGGATGGATAGGCTAGGAAGAGGGAAGGAGGCGGCCGCGGCCTTACAGTAGGTACCATTCCGGCATTTGCCCGTAGACGAAGTGGGAAACCACGGAAAACCACTTCGAGGATGGTTAAGGTGGAATTCAAACCCCCTCTACTCATTTGGACCACCCGAGGGTGAGGAGACCCCGTTCCAGTCCTCATACCACTTTTCAAATTTCGTGGCAGAGCCGGGAATCGAACCCAGGACCTCCGGGACGGCAGCTAACCATGCTGACCGCTACGCTACGGAGGACGGATTTTATAAGAGCGTTAAAAATCACTCATTATGCCGTCCTTCTGTCCCATGTCAGATATTTTTGGGCATGTAAAATAACCTTCCACTAATTACACTTGTGTGAAGCTAAATTATAGGTTAGATTTGACTAACTCTCTTAGGTTCCAACGTTCGTTGCCAGGAGCTGACTGTGGTGGCTTCTAGTAACCAAGTTCAGAACTAGTAGTCGTTGACGGTGGCGTTTGGTTACAAAAGTAGGAACAACTTGAAAATTGAATGTCTGCAGTCCCTACTTGAATTAAAAACAGATAACACACACTAATACAGACATCACAATTAACACCAGTTATCAGACAGATTCTACTCACACCCGAAGTACACGGGGATACATGACTGCGTTGTCGCAGACCCTTAAACTGAGGAACCAACCTCCAGTACACGCATGGAGTACTGTTAACGAGAACACGCGCGCAGTGGAAAAGACCGCTATTTACTTTACGCAGTCCTATTTTGGTGGCATTTATATTAATGGTTTTAATGTTCTTTGTTATTGTTGTTTTAATTATTTTTCGTGGAATTAAGGCACATAGCCTTTTATTTAACCCAAGTTCACATATAAAATACCTATTGTTACGTGCCGCCGCGGGCCGGCAGGAGGCTTTTGGGGGAGGGGCAGTGTGACAGACCAGGGCAGCTATCTCGTTGGCCTTGGACAGAACCATCAGCGGGAGAGAGAGAGTTCCCACACCTTCTCGGCCCCTCCCACCGGCAGACACAATAACAAAGCACCCGTGACTCAGCGCGAGCCGGCCAGAAAATACGCGAAAAGTCTGGACTTAGAACCGACTAGAACAAACCCACTGCCACAAGAGGTTGTGACATTTAGAAATTTCTAGGCCAGGGACTGATTCCATATATATCAGTGAGCTGCGGCGGGGAAAGGACAGTATTGGACAGTATTCGTCAGTGTCAGTGTGTATTGTGTGTATTGGAGTGTTTTCGAGTGTTTAGTTCTGTGAGTGAGTGCGGAGCAGTACAGCGATTATTACTGAACGTCTACGGTAACATAGGGAAAGCCTATCAGCCAGGGCGCAACTTTGAGTCAGGACTGTGAATGCTTGGAGGTTCATTCATTCATTCTGTTTGCTCTCAGGGAGAATTATATAATTGTTTTATTTCTACAGTTGGTAAGAGATTTTTATTTATGTTTAGGTTGGCAGCAGTGACCTATGGACAGAGAGTGAAGTAGCCATCATGGCAGAATGTGTTTGTGTTTCGGTGCAGCAGCTCCTTCGCATATCAAGTGTTGTGTCTTTTGTATCATGTACATTTTTGTAAATACAGTCCACTAGAGTTAATTCGACATTTTCATTTATCCCCTGATGTTTCATCTGGGGCACGTATATCGCATACAGACATATGTTTTGGTCCTACACGGGCAGGATTCCCGCTATAACAACTGAGGCCATGTGATCCCGACAAACGCTAAAACTGCTGTATTTAAGTGAACCAGTGCGAAATACGTATGTAGAGACAATACTAGTACATTATTGTGAACAATGCAGGCGCAATTGCAATTTATTTATCAATGTTTGTGAGTTCGATCCAACTTGTTTGAAAATTGAGCACAATGGCTGCCAAATAATGCCAACACCGAACCCATGTGCTATGCCTTCGTGTCGCCTCGGCTAGTGTCGTTTAGCTTCGGTACTGTGCATGATCGCAGCGCTCGCCAGCCTGCTTGATTCATGTTTACAACGCAGCTGTTGTAGGCTATTAGAAATTTACTATTTGAATAAGTTAATTCATGCAGCGGGACTTCCAAATTAATCATGATGAATTGTATATTCGTAAAAGCATATCCAGTATTGTGAACGTTTCGGTGTGCAGTTGAAAGCATCAATGGACGCATGTTTGAGGCCATGCGTGAGTTCTCGCGACTTCCATTCAGCAGTGCAGCCTTCGATTCCTGACGGACACAGTTCCATTCAGTAGTGCAGCCTTCGATTCCTGACAGACGCAGTTCCATTCAGCAGTGCAGCCATCGATTACTGACGGACGCAGTTCCATTCAGCGGTGCACCCTTCGATTCCTGACGGACGCAGTTCCATACAGCGGTGCAGCCTTCGATTCCTGACAGACGCAGTTCCATTCAGACGTCCTGACTTCGATATCCAACCGTTGGGTGACGACGTAGACTGAAAGAACCTCTACACCACATAAGTTAACAAAGGCATTTCATAGCAATTCCTTCCCATACCCAGCAATCCTTCCTGTGCATGAACCATTTTATTCATGTCTACTGAACGTGAGATAAAGTCACTGACCAAGCGCAGAGGTGTTCTCCGAGCATCCCTCACGAGACTCCATACCCAAATTAATGAATTTAATAATGAAACTCCTAATGAAGTATTAAATGTGAAGAATGAACGTTTATTAGCTATATTACCAGAATTTAATGAAATTCAAAGCAAATTGGAGGATTTGGATGAAAATAATTCTCATGAGCAGGTCCGGTGTGAATTCGAAGATGATTATGATGAACTTAGGGCTAAGCTACAACAATTACTAAATACCCATTGCACACATGCCTCATCTGTCTCTAGCAACGGTAGAGAATCTACAAGTAGTAATACAGGTTCGTACAGTTTGCCCAAGATACGGTTACCAGAATTTTCAGGTGATGTTACACAATTCATGCATTTCCATGACCTGTTTGATTCATTAATACTGAAGAATCAGTCTTTGGGTAATGTTGAAAGGTTCCATTACTTAATGTCAGCACTGCGTGGCAATGCTCATCAACTCATTCAAAACATGCCTCTTACTGCAGATAACTTTGAGCTAGCTTGGGAAACGGTCTGCAAGCGATACCGCAATTCAAAGGTAATAGTAAATGCACATATCAAATTACTGTTATCCCCAGATATCGTCCAAAGGGAATCATCTTCTAGTCTACGCACACTTTTGAACCAAATACAGTCCAAATTAAAGGCCGTTGAGTCTTTGAATTTGAATATTCCCCTACATGAAATCATAATAGGTCAAATCATACTTGACAAGTTACCTGAAGCCACACGTAAGCAATGGGAAATGAGCAACAAATCCAAGGAACTATCTACACTTACGGAGTTGTTAGAATATCTTGAAAGGCGGGCTCAAACCCTTGAATTAATTGATTTTTCACCTACTAAGGGTCACAGTGATAAGATCAGCAGATTGTCTCAAGATAAAACTTCTAAGCATGGTTTCAAGCATGAGAAACAACCATTTACAAGTAGTTCATACATTGCAATTAACCATAATTGTGAAGCCTGTAAGGGGCAACATCCAATCTTCAGATGTGATAAATTTTTAGGTTATGATGTTAATCGTAGATACAACCTAGTTAAGCAGCATAAGCTTTGCTACAACTGTTTGCATGAATCACACGCTATAATTTCTTGTCCTTCGAAGTCAACATGCAAAACTTGCAACGGTCGTCACAACTCACTGTTGCATTTTGATTCTGGGAATCAGCAATTCAATGCCAACTCGTCTAAACAGTCTCAGCAAGGAGCTATCAGCAGATGTTCAAACCCCGAGTCCAACCAGGCTCACAATGCTCAAGTTCGTGGTAACTCCTTCAGTTATTGCACTATGAAACTCAAACCACAAACTCAAGTACTACTTTCTACAGTAATAGTAAAGGTAAAGGATAGTGCTGGTAGGCTACACTTAGCTCGTTGCTTATTGGACAGTGGCAGTCAAAGCAATTTTGTAACCGAGAGTTTGGTTCAAAATTTGGGCTTAAAAAGGGCCGAGAATCTCACACCCATCGAAGGTATTTCTCAGTCCATATCTGAAGCCAAGTATAGTGTGAGCGTTGAAGTGCAATCTTCCATAAGCAATACACGCCACAATGTTGAATGTCTGGTCCTATCCAAAATTACAAGCGACATGCCTAGTCAGCAGGTACCCTATGAAGAGTGGGAGCTCCCTAATGATATTCAGTTAGCAGATCCGAGGTTTTATGCCCCAGCCAAGATAGACATGCTTCTCCGTGCTGATGTATTCTTTAGAATTCTACAGAGGGGACATAGGACGAGACCAGGGAAGTTTCCAGTCCTACAAAACACAGATTTTGGATGGATTGTGTCAGGTTCATATGAATCCAGCTCGAGAAAGAGAAACAATGCAGCAGGAACGTTTTTCCTTCGTAATGATGTTCACCTTCATAACCAAGTACAACGATTTTGGGAGATCGAAGAACTTCTCGAGCCAGTCAAGTCGCAGGAAGAGATTGAATGTGAACAGCATTTTTCTGATCATGTGATACGAGATGCATCTGGGAAATACATAGTCAGACTACTATTTAAGCAGGATCCAAGTATATTAGGCAATTCTTTACCAACAGCAACTATCAGATTTCAATACCTGGAGCGTAGGCTTAACAATGATACGCAACTGAAGGTAGATTATGACCAGTTTCTCACTGAATACCAGGAACTAGGTCACATGGATATTGTTAATTCTAGTATGGCAACATCAGTAGCATACTACATGCCACACCATCCGGTATTCAAGAAATCCAGCACTACTACAAAAACTAGAGTTGTCTTCGACGCTTCTTGTAAATCGAGGTCAGGAAAGTCACTTAATGATATTTTAATGACGGGTCCTACTATTCAACAAGACTTATTTATGTTCGATTGTTGCTAGATTTAGAACTCACGCCATAGGCTTTACAGCTGACATCGAGAAGATGTACAGACAAGTTAAGGTTGATTCCAGAGACAGCAGCCTTCAACGCATCCTTTGGAGAGCTTCTCCTAATGAGCCTATCAAGCAGTACCAACTTCAGACGGTCACACATGGCACATCATCAGCTCCATTTCTAGCAATAAGATGTTTAAGGCAATTGGCATATGATGAGGGACAACAGTATCCGCAGGCAGCATCTGTCCTTCTTCGTGATTTTTATGTAGACAACTGCATTTCAGGAACAAGTAAGGTTGACAATGCATTACTCCTACAACGTGAACTGATCCAATTGTTATCCAAGGGAGGCTTCAAGCTCCGCAAGTGGTGCTCTAACCATCCAGCATTGTTAGAGGTGATTCCAAAGGACTGCAGAGAGACGCAGCTTCCCCTTCAGATTGATTCTGGAGAAAATATAAAGACTTTAGGTCTACTTTGGCATCCAGCGACAGACAAACTACAGATATCCAGTGGTGTGCAGAAAGAACAAGGAAGTGGATCTCCAGTTACCAAACGCAAGGTGTTATCGATTGTGTCGTCAATTTATGACCCTATTGGGCTAATCAGTCCTATTGTCATCGCATTCAAGATGTTTTTGCAGCAACTATGGCAAGATAAGATAGGATGGGATGATGAACTTCCAACGGAACTTCTTACAAGATGGCGTACTCTGCATTCTCAAATACCCTTGATTGACAATATATATATTAACAGATTTGTGCTTCAAGAAAATTGTACCCAGGTGCAGTAGCATGGCTTCGCTGATGCATCCTTGAAGGGCTACGGTGCATGTTTATTCCTACGCTCGTCAACAGATCAAGGACACGTAATAACACATTTCCTGTGCTCTAAGTCCAGAGTGGCTCCACTGAAACAGATCACGCTACCCAGACTAGAGTTGTGTGCAGCAGTACTATTGTCACAAGTGGTTAAAAAGATGTGTCATGTTCTCAATATTGAATTCCATAGCATTCTTCTGTGGACAGACTCAAATATTGTTCTCGCATGGTTAGCAGGAGAACCGTCAAAATGGAACACTTTTGTTGCGCACCGTGTGGCTGAAGTGCAAGGCAACACTTCGGTCAAGGATTGGAAGCACGTAGCATCAGCAGACAATCCTGAAGATCTAATTTCTCGTGGAACTGATCCTACAAACCTTTTAAATAATCATCTTTGGTGGCATGGCGCTGAATGGCTACACTGTTCGGAACGGAACTGGCCCACTTCCAGTGAACAATCTGAATCAGAGATTCCTGAGCAACGCAAGATAGTGCTTAGTTGTTCAGTCCACTCTAATCCTGCAGACGTGCTCACAAGATTTTCTTCCCATCTCAAGCTACAAAGAGTGTTAGCATACTGTTTAAGATTCGTGCACAACACTAAACACAAACCTTCAGAACGGAAACATGGTCCATTAACAATAGAAGAGTTGCAGCAAACTAACATGACATGTGTTAGACTAGTCCAGTCAATAGCATTCCGCGAGGAAATAGCTGATCTTTTGAAACACAATGCAGTGTCAAGACGTAGCAAACTTCAAGGTTTAGTGCCATTTTTAGACAAGGATCAAATCCTGAGAGTTGGAGGAAGACTAGAGAACTCCAATCAAGACTACGATTTCAAACATCAGATGATTTTGCCCGCTAAACATCAGTTTACTGATTTAATAATCAAGAGGGAACATGAAAAACTCCCACATTCAGGAAACCAGTTGACTTTAGCATCCATCAGACAGTGCTACAGGATCATCAATGGAAAGTCGGTGGTTCGAAGAGTTATTAACACTTGTACAAAATGCTTCAGGTTTAAAGCCAAAACTACACAGCAAGTAATGGGACAGTTGACCTCAGTTCGTGTGTCTCAAGCAAGACCATTCCGCAACACCGGCACAGACTTCACGGGCCCTTTCTACTTGAAGATCGGCAATCCACGTAGCAAGACCATTGTCAAGGGTTACATATGCATTTTCATATGTATGTGCACCAAGGCCATTCATTTAGAAATAGTTTCCGACCTAACCACTCAAGCATTCCTCGCAGCACTCAGGAGATTCATCGCAAGAAGAGGATTATGCAGTAACATGTACTCCGACAATGGTACAAATTTCCAAGGTGCTAGTAGAGAGCTCAAGGAGCTCAAGAAGTTGTTCACTCAGGAACGGACTAGAGAGGAGATCAGTAACTTCGCCAGTAGTTGTGGAGTTAAGTGGCATTCCATACCTCCTCATGCCCCCTAATTTTGGAGGGCTTTGGGAGGCCGGAGTAAAATCTCTCAAACATTATCTAAGAAGAGTTCTCGGAACACTTCATTTCACATATGAAGAATTGGCTACATTAACTGCGCAAATTAAGGCTTGCTTAAACTCACGTCCCCTTCTAACCCTGTCAAATGATCCTTCTGATGCATCTACCTTGACACCAGGTCACTTCCTTATAGGCGAACCCCTCACTACTCTTCCCGAACCCGATTTAACATTATGTAAACGGCCTTTGTTAACTAGATATAAGGTTCTTCAACAAAGACTCCAATCCTTTTGGAAGAGATGGTCATTAGATTACAGGCCGGACGTTTGTTTTAGACGATTTCCCTTGACATTAAAGCCTGCGGGTGAGCCTGTACACAGTCACTCTCTCACCCTATCGCTTCACATTTGTCACCACCGATCTGATGTAATGGAATTCCAGACTTGAGCACTTGGTGACACCGACTTCGGACAGTACAGCCAACGTCGAAGTATTTTGTGACGCGGAAGTACACGTTACGTATTTACGAACAGAACGTCATTATATTTGCCAATAACTGTACTTCAGTAGGAGTGTGGACAGCTTTGTCAATCATCGGACCACTTGGGGCAGCTGATAACAACACAGGTACTGTAATAACTCGCCTCCAGGCTTCCATTAAGATTTTTCACTCGTCTAAAACAAACGTCCGGCCTGTACCTCACCCATCTGCAGCAGCGCAGCAAATGGACGACCTCCTCCTGCAACGTATCACCAGGCACTGTGGTGCTGATACGGGAAGACAATGTTCCCCCACTCCAGTGGCCCCTTGGTGTTATCACTGAAGTGCATGGTGGTAAAGACAATGTGGTAAGAGTGGTTTCAGTGAAGTGCAACAGTGGTATTTTTAAACGACCAGTTTCCAAGGTAGCTCCACTACCAATTGAGCAGACACATAATTTTGACTGTTAATATGGCAGTGTTTTAAGTTAGTGAATATTTTAGTGTTTCATGTCACTGTCATTGGAACACTTCAATGTTTCCATTTCAGATTATTGAAATCCATGTATTTCAAGGTGGGGAGTATGTTTGCTCTCAGGGAGAATTATATAATTGTTTTATTTCTACAGTTGGTAAGAGATTTTATTTATGTTTAGGTTGGCAGCAGTGACCTATGGACAGAGAGTGAAGTAGCCATCATGGCAGAATGTGTTTGTGTTTCGGAGCAGCAGCTACTTCGCATATCAAGTGTTGTGTCTTTTGTATCATGTACATTTTTGTAAATACAGTCCACTAGAGTTAATTCGACATTTTCATTTATCCCCTGATGTTCCATCTGGGGCACGTATATCGCATACAGACACATTCGTTTATTTGCAATTGGGGGTGTGTCCCCCGGTGGCAAATTAGATATACATAACAAATAAATAATTGCACATAACAATTCACTAACAATCAAACTGGAGTATTTACACAAATAGTCAGTCTTTTCTTAAACACACCTATATGTTTGGGAAAAGGCTCTAAGACTGCGGCAGGTAGAGAGTTCCAATTATCAATGGCACGGTTTACAAAATAATATTTACCATAATTTGTTCGCTGTGGTCGGCCCTTAACTTTGAAATGATGATCACTCCTGCTCATGTAAGTGGGCTTTCCCGTACGTTTGCTAAGCTCACCTGCTGGTTGATTTGTATACGCGTTGTACATAGCGCAGAGTCTAGATTTCATCCTCCTAGCCTCAAGTGATTCCCACCCAAGTTTCTTTAACATACGACTCACACTGCTCCTGGGATTAAAGTCACTGAGCACAAATCTAGCGGCCTTTCTTTGTACCATTTCCAACTCATTGATGAGCCCTACTTGATATGGATCCCAAACCGCCGAGGCGTATTCCAAAATAGGTCTTACAAGTGACAAATATCCTAATTCTTTAGCAGAGGTACTACTTCCTTTTAATACCCTCATTACAAAGTGCAGGGATTTGTAATCTTTAGAAGCTACACATCCTATATGACTACTCCATGTCATATCATTTCTTACGTGAACGCCCAAATATTTGCAAGAATCTTCTTCTACAACTATTTCCGAGCCAATGTTATATTGAAAATCTTGCCTTCGCACTTTCCCTATTTTAATTAGACTAAATTTTCTTGTGTATATTTTCATTTTATTTTCAATCGCCCACTTATAGACCAGGTTCAGGTCATCATGAAGTACTGCATTGTATTGTGAGTCATGTATCTTTCGATATATTACACAATCATCCGCAAACAATGGACAGTCACTGCGAATCCCATTTGGTAAGTCATTTATAAACGCCAAAAATAACAAAGTTCCGATTACGCTGCCCTGAGGGATACCCGACGTTACGGTAATTTCATCCGAGAATCGGCCTTCAACTTTCACTTTCTGGGAACGACCCGTCAAAAATTCTTGGATCCATAAAATTACTCTTCTATCAATCTTCGTCGAAGCTAATTTATGGAGTAGCATGTCATGCGGCACGACATCAAATGCCTTCGCAAAATCTATAACTACGGCGTCGACTGAAACTCCATCTCTAACGATTCGCTAATATCTTGAAAAAGTGATAGCATCTAACTCTCGCATGAGTAACCTTTCCTAAATCCATGTTGCCTATCATTTAATCATGATAATGTTTCCCACTGTTCCCTCAAGTAGTCGCAAATGGGATGTCCATCAGTTTACAAACGATGGACGTAAGACTAACCGGCCTGTAGTTGCCCAATTCAAGTCTGCTCCCTCCCTTAAATATTGGGACTACCGTAGCTCTTTTCCAGTCATCCGGGATTTGCGCATTGTTTATGGACACATTAAAAATCACCTCTAAGTATCGTGCCACGGCCCTACCTCCTAGTTTAAGTACTTCACTAACAATATTATCAGGACCCTTCGATATATTGTAACGCAATTTTTGTATTAGCTTTACAATTGCTGACTGGTTTATTTGGAGAAGTGGAGCCCCTGATTCACCGTTAAGGTCCAACACACAACTATTGGATTTATTGAACACACTAACATAAAAGACATTTAATTCATTTGCAATCGCTTGCTTCTCAGTAATTAATTTATCGTCACCGGACATTATCATCGACAAATTATTTGAATTTCCCTTTCTTCTCCTAACATAACTGTATTTTTTTTTCCACCCATCGCCTCCCGAACCAAGTAAACCTTGCATATAATTGTCATGAGCAGCCCTCTTTTTTAAGACGAGCTCTCTTGATAAGGACTTAAATTTCAACATATACTTGTCACTATCATGTGTTTTATTGTATAATTTCCTAATTTTCCGTTTAAGACTCCTTATTTCCCGTGTGTAATACTCAGTATCTGGGGTTTGTTTCAGTAAATGGAACAAATTTATCAATAGTGCTATTTAAAATTTTCAAAAAGTTAGTCCACAGGATATTAATGTGATTTCCTTCCGATGCCCATCCTACAAATAGCTCATTCAAATACCCCTGAAATTTGCCCTGATCCGCCCTGCGATACTGGAATATGATCTTCTTTGCTACATCAGAGTCTAATTTTGTAATGTCACCGTATCTAATATTTAATTCAACCCCAGAATGGTCACTAATTCCTGGTACTTTCAGACAGTTAATATACAGCTCTACAGGCCTTACGAGATAGACATCTAAGGTATTATTGCCTCTAGTTGGGAAGTCAACTACTTGGGAAAATCCCCCCTCCCTTAAGAATTTGTTTGCAGCGCTCTGAGCTTCACCACAGCTAGTTAACTCACCAGACCAGTCTACTTTGGGGAGGTTTAAATCTCCGGCAATTATTATGCTCTTTTTCTTAGCATTTACCCGTACAAGTTTTATCATACAGTGTGTCGAGAAACGAAAAGTTATCTTTCGGTGCTCTATACGCCCCTATCACCTGAAGAGGGAATTTATTCCCTTTATCCGAAATTTGTACACGTAACATTTCATGATCCGTATCAGCCCACTTTAAGAAACTAGCTATATTTTTGCGCACACAAATAAATAGCCCACCACCTCGCTTCCCCCGATCCCTTCTGTACATTTCGTAGGTCCCTTGAATTATTTAATTACTATTTATATCCTCATATAACCAAGATTCAGTAGCAATGACAATGTCCGGAGAATACGTCTCTACAAGATTCCAAAATTCAATTAATTTATTTCCTAAACTTTGACAATTAACCTGCAGTAATCTTAGAGTCTTGCCTCCGCAGCAAATATCCCGAAGTAGCTCCTTCTGTTCCCGTCGGCTGGCAACCTCTGGACCTGCTCCTCCTCACAATGGCCGGCACGAACCGATAACCCTGTCATGTAGGCTCCCTAGGTTAAAAGCGCCCCGTCGATTTAAATGCAGCCCGTCTCGGGCGAAGTCACGGCCACCAATCCAGCAGTCAGCATCTACGTACACTAATCCCAGTTGTGCACAAACCCAGTCCATGCGGTCATTTACAGTCTTAACTCGCCTTAACGGAACATCTCCCCACCGAACAATGCCACTCATTATAATTTTTAGCTTATTTTCAATTTTGAAAAAAATAGGCTTATGAGATCACCTTTTGTCCGTGTGTGTGTGTGCGTGTGTGTGTGTGTGTGAGTGTGTGTGTGAGGTGTGTGTGTGTGTCCCACTAATAAAATCTAAACGGCTGGAGCGATTTCAATGAAACTCGGTAAGTTCATAGCACATTTCCCGGCGACCTCGACCGTGCCCTTCAAATTTTGTTACGTCTCACCAATCCAACATGGCGGCTGTGCGAAATATTTCACTAGCATTCAATATCTCCGAAACTATTACCGATATCGTCCTGAAATTGTGTACGGTGATAAAGGGCGCTACTAGAAGTTCACCTATGAGACTTTAAAAAACCTGGTGACTACAAAACCAACATGGCGGTCAAGCGAAATTGAGACTTTTAAATAGACATTTCTCTCGATTTAACTATCCAAACGTAATGAAACTTGGTACAGCAAATGTGTATACACATTGTAATGCACTGGAGTCTAATTTAGTTCAATTGTTTACATAACCTCAAAATGGCGGCTGTGCGAAATATTTCACTAACATTCTATATCTTCGAAACTATTACAGATATCATCATGCAATTTTGTACGGTGATAAAGGGTACTGATACAAGTTTACCTATGTATATTTCATAAACCTGTCAAGTACAAAACGTACATGGCGACCAAGCGAATTTGAAATATTTTAATAGACTTTTCTCGTGATTTAACTCTCTGAGCGCAGTGAAATGTGGTACAGATTTTGCAGATTGTAATGCACTGCCATCTAATTTAATTCAATTGTTAACATAACCTCAAGATGGCGGCTGTGCGAAATTTTAAAATTAAGTTTTTATTCTTGTGTCATAATCATGCGATCGAAGTGAAAGTTTGAATAATGAAGCTAGGCAATAATTGTCCTTGAATGGTACATAACTCTATGGCCTATACATATAACAATCCTAAATGGCGAGCTTCCGAAATATTTAGACGGTTCTCAATATCTATGAATCTTTTACAGCAACCAAACTGAATTTTTTATGTTCATAGAGACTATGAACATATGTTCACCTATAGGACTTTCAGTAACCTGGGGAGCACAAATCCAACATGGCGGCGACGCGAAGTATAAATATTTAAATGGACGTTTCTCGCGAATTAACTATCCGAGTGCCGTGAAACGTTGCACGTTAAATGCTTATACAAATGTTGATCCACTGGCATGTAATTTATTTCAATTGTTTGCATAATCACAAGATGGCTGGTGTGCGTACTTTTAAAATCTCGTTTTTACTTCTTGTGTTCTAATCTTGCGATTGAAGTTTGAATACCACACGTACACAATAATCTTAATGTAATAGTACAAAAATAAAAATCCATCCTGGCGACCATATGAAATGTTTAGACGGTTCTCAATATCTACGAATCTGTTACAGCAATTAAACTGAAATGTTGTATGTTGATAGAGACATTTAACATGAGCAGGAAATATGAAAATAGGCTGTATAGTTCTTCACGGAACTACTTGTTTCATTTCCAAACTTGCTTTTAGCTTTTCTGCCTAGTTCGTAGAGCTCTCCCATGATGTAATCAGCTGTAGCCCTCTTCTTCAAATCGTTCGTCCCAACATGGAGCAACAACACTTTAACTTTGTCAAAGTCCTCTACATTTGCTTCTTCCACTTGTTGTGCAAGCTGGTCAATTTTATTCCCCGGATAACACCGCACTTTCGCACCTGATTTCCTCGAGATATTCGCACTCCATCGTATCATAGAATCACCCATTATGATGACGTCATCCTCAGTTTGCTCCTGCATGCCCTCTTCCACACTGATCCCAGTAGAAAGCCGTTCAGTGACATCCTTCACCGTTTCCTCTGATTCTCGAAGCTTTGTTCTAAGTTCCTGTATTATTTGATCCCTTGCTTTGATTTGCACCCTCAAACAATCCGGCGTATCACAAACTTTACAAAACCAATTCCCGACATCACAATCCTCCTTCTTGACCTTAATACAGCCGAAGTGAAACCATTTCTCACATAGTCCACACTGAACACCGTTCTTCAATGTTTTACTGCATGTCGAACACTTTAAAGCTGCCACTGGATCATTTGCCTGATTCATATTTGGAGTAACAGGGCCTGGCTTCACTTCCACTCCACCAACAACTAGCAATGCAGCTATCACTAGGGCTATGAACCACAAGTTACTAGGGCCCGTACGCACACACAAACACCGGAAATCCCGACTACCCTTCGCATACCACAGTCCGATCCTCGCGCGATAACACTTCAGAGAACAACCCATTTCAGCACACCTGAGAACTCGGGAAAAACACAACCTTTCACTTTGACCGCCAACTGCCAACTCAAGGTGTCGGGGTGCTTCGTGGAAGACGTTGTCGAGGATTTGGGATCGACACGGGACGAGCAAGAGCGTACAAGAAGCAGCAAGAGGACTCTGATAGTAAGTGAATTGGCAGGGGCAAGGCTGTAGAGAACCTGTGTGGACTGTACGTGTGAGTGTGAGCTGGACACTGTAACGACTCACAGACTGAGAGAACATAAATAGCAAGGACAGGGGTGTGAAAGTAGGCTAAGTGTGGAAACAAATAGTGACTATTAGTCTTTTTTGAAGTGAGACTCAGTGTGCCTATTATGTAGTGTATATTTCTTTAAAGGACCATTTGTGTTGTGCTTTACCCACTGTGATCCAACTAACGAACTTGCTACTAGGGGTAGCACGTATCACTATGTTACAAATGCTGCTTCTGCCTTTAAAATCATACAACCATTTTTAGTCTACTTTTCTCATTTCGTAACATGGGGAAAAAGTAGACTTATGAGATCGATCCGGAAAAATGTGTGTCTCTCTGTCTGTCAGTCTGTCCTTCTGTCTGTCTGTCTGTCTGTGTGTGAGTCCCCCCTATCAACTGCTAAACGGCTGCAGCTATCGAAACCAAATTTGGTAAGAGTAAAGATCTATACCTGAATATTTCACGTCCATATTTGAAATTGACGCCAGTGCTACCAACTGCTGAAAAATCGCAATTGAAATTTGAGCTCTATGTTGGATATCTCAGACGTTATGCATGCGAACTATTCCAAAATCGGCACACATATAGATCATAACATTCCAGATTAATTTTCAGAAGTCCATACATGCCAATGTTGCCAACACGAATCTAAGCCTGCCGATAGGTCTAATTTCTAAATGCATGTAACATCTTTACTATTGATTGAATTTCAACCTAATTTCGTATGTACTATAAGTACTACAACAAATATGACTGTGTATATTCTAAAGTGCCACCAGGACTGCCATCTGTTAATAAATGCTCCCTCTATGTTTTAACCGTAATATCAATATGTCATAAAGTATGCAAGCCAACAGCTCTAAACTTTGCACACGTATAGTACCTGACATTCTACGTTAATTTGGAATAACTAATATACCTCAGTGCTGCCAACATTATTCTAAACTTTCTGATAGTTTGAATTTTAATTACATGTAACTTCTATAATAACAAATGGATTTTTCTCAAAATTGGCCCTGTAATAGATCGTAATATTTCAGACTAATGCTGAGCATCACATACATGACATTGTTCCTAACATGATTTTACGCCCACTGATAAATCCAGCATCAAACAACATGTAACGTCCATACTATCCATTAGACTTCAACCGAATTTTGTATGGTCATTCTATACCTTAAGAGATGGAACTAAGAATATATTCAGAATCACCCGGGCTTCTCTATTAGGCTACACTATTTCAGGTGTATTTCAAACTGCAGTACTTAGGAATGTTAGTATTACCAACTGGATTTCGTCATTATCCTAGTTAGGTCTATATAGATTGGCATGAATCTTAAATTTTAAGAAAAGTAGGCTCTTTAGTTCGTCACGGAACTACTTGTTAAATACTAAAAACTACCGACAGCAGTGGCTACGTTGTCTAAAGCGCAGCATTAGGTCATGGGGCCAAGCTCTCTGCTGACTCGGTAGACGCGTGGGTTCGAGCCCCACCGTCGTCCGTCATTGAAATGGTTTTCCGTGGTTTCCGATTTTCAACACCAGGCAAATGCTGGGTCGGTACCTTCTGACAGGCCACGGCCGCTTCCTTCCACATCCTTGCCCAGTTTCATTCATCTTCATCCATTCCATCTCTCATCCTGACGCGCAGGTCGCCCACGGGCGTCGACTAGAACGATCTGCACTCAGCCTCTCAGGAGGTCACACGACAACATCAAAAACAACAACAACAATATTAAAATCTACAATAAACCTAAAAATATAAAGTTATATAAAACTCAGAAATCTAAAAGTAGATATACACAGTCAAGTTGTATACTGATTAGGAAGTGGGGGCTCCTCAAGTGTGGCACAATCCTCGGTTTCATCGTCACTATTAACTGAAACTTCCGTGTCTGAGACGTGGTAACTCTCTACTGTGTCATTGAAATTACCTCTTCCGAAGATGACAATTCAATAGGATAAGTAACAGGGGATGCCCATCAAGCAAATATTCACTGGACTGTAGCACAATACACAAATCAGCGGTCGAAAAGCCGCAGCGTGTTTACTGGAGGGTTCATGGGAATATCCTGAACTAGCACCAATAGATAGCGCACAGGTACTATGTGGTATCTTTTTTGTTCTTAGTTCAAGTAACATTTGCAAACACATCATAGATTTATAGCATGTTAAATAACCTTCCACTAACTATAATTGTGGGAAGCTAAATTTGATTAACGCCCAATTAATTCCCAACGTTCGTCGCCAGGTGCTGGTTGCGGTGGCATCTAGTAGCCACATTCGAAGCTAGGTGCCATCGACGGTAGCATTTGGTAGCAAAGGTAGGAACTACTTGACATTGGTCATCTGTAGTACTTACCTGAATAATTATAGATAACACACACTAATACAGCCATCACAATTAACACCGGTTATCAGACAGATTCTACACACATATTTTGTAAATAGCCTGTAGTATTACACAGAGTGCAAGCCTAAATTGAAATGGCAATAATTGTTTATTTACTCTCCTTTCTACTTACGAAACTGATTACAGCAAATTTTGTATAATAGACAGGTATTGTGAGTTATTATTTAAGCCCCCTGCGTATAGTTCAAAAATTACAAACTATTTTATCAACTAGAACAATACGTAATTCATTAGTAGATTCTCTCCAGAGGTCAGTTTTAACTGTTGAGAAAGGTAATTTGTCGTAAAAGATTTGATTTAATTTTGTTGCTTCCATTCCTAGTTTATCTGCCGACTCGTTGCTTTGAAAACCTATATGTGATTTAATCAACTTAATCTGTATTCTCCTGTTATTTATGATTTGCGTTGCCGTAGTTTCTTTATTATCTCAATTAGGTGATTGTGATTATTGCTTTCCGCTAGGGAGTCAATTGTTATTTTACTATCCGTGTGTACAGTAGCTGTCTTTTCTACGTTGTCCTCAATCCTCGTCATTCCTAAATATTCCAGAGCGTTTATTATTTATTATTATTATTAATGTTATTCTTTACTATTGTTAAAATGAGGGCAATGTCAATGTGGAAATTCACCACAAGCCAAATGTAGTACTCAAGGAGAGTGCCCACTCCTTAGAGAGCTATGAATTGGTTATCAATTTTAAGTCAACTACTTTGTAATACTATGAGAACATTACAAGCCCTTCCCGGAACAAACCAGGTAGAATGTCTTCATTCCTAGTAACAAACAATTTATTATCGTAATCCATTAAAGCTTCTCGGCATAACGAAGAAGCTAAATAACCTTGTAAACCAAGGGTAAACAACGCAGAGAACATCAATAATATTTCAAACCCCCACTACCTTTCGCTTAAAAGCATTATTGTGTTTCCAGAGAAATACTGGAATATGATTGGCTTTGTAAGCTACTTGTGTTTTCCCAGTGCATTGAGGTCAACACGCCCATAGTATATAATCTTATTTAAGACGCAGCTCTTAGTAACTGAGAGCTCATTATTCAACAGTATAATCCACCATTCATCCGATTGCGATGAAACTTTGATGAGTTGTTGTGTACACGCCAGGGAAGGTTTTCCACTTAGTAAATCCATTTTACAATAGGTAGCGCGCGAGTAGATGCAACAAATGAGTGGCGACGCGTGGAGCCTTTCAACAAAATCCTGTATGCGTTCATATACGATTCATCGATTGCGGTGAAACTTTGATGAGTTGTTGTATACACTTACGTGAAGTTTTCTAACTTAGTAAATCCAATTCACAGTAGGTAGTGCACGAGTAGATTCAACAAATAAGTGACTGCGCACGAATCGTTCAAACAAAATCCAGTATGCGTTCATATGCCATTCATCCGATTGTGATGAAACTTCGGTGAGTTGTTATGCACGCTCCCACGAATGTTTCTAAATTATTTTAGACATTATGCAACGAGCCTATAATGGCAATAATTTAGACACAAGTATGTTTATAAAACGAGCGTATGCGAGTTTTATAATTTCCATACGAGTGTCTTAATTACCATTATAGGCGAGTTGAATTCGACTGTTTATGTTCGACGATAATTATTATAACTATTTCATGTTCGAACAAAAATATTCATAAATATCTGTCGAGATTTCGCCAGTTTTATGTACTGAACAGAGCGCATGAGACGCAGGGAATGCCTTGTATTTGACCATGGCCACCTCGAATACCCTACTATGACACTAGGCCAGGCAGTGTGATTTATATTAGAAGGCCGTGGAACTCAACGCATCTAATTATCTAATTGGTCAAACAACTGTTTCTTGAGCTCTGATTGGTGGGATAAACTGTTTCATAATACTTACTTTACTTTCCGTGTCCGAGAGACACACTACATTCTTCCTTTCCAGAACTCTGCAGCTCTTATCCCTCGGTCTGTGGCCAACATAAGGTCTTCCTGGCTGCAGGTTTCATTAAGTTCTTTGCACGTGGGCAGGTGTTGTGGAGTCTGGATTTATCCACAGGCACATCGTGGATCTTCTGCATAACCCCACTTCACAAGGTTGCTACGACACTTAGGCACTCCTGTTCTCATCCGGTTTAAGGACCTCCAGGCGGTATAAGACAAAGGACTACCACTGCTCAGTTCTTCTTTAGGGGTAAACCCCTCTGGTACTATTTGTTTCCAGAGTGACACACGCCGGACGTCTGGCTTGGTATGGAGGGGTACTGTTCTCTTAATAAAACTCTTCCTGGATCTTAGGCGAGGAGTGGTCACCTTGTGGTTGAACATAGAATGTCTGGGATCTGTTTCAAGCTTTTGTCTCTCTTTCTCTGCTGCCACCCTGCGTCGAATAACTGGAGGTGCAATGCCAGCGAGAGGGTAGATCTTCTGCACTGGAGTAGGTCTCAGACATCCAGTGACAATATGTGTGGACTCGTTAAGAGCTATGTCCACTTGCTTGGTATGGGCAGACGCTCCCCACACTGATGATCCGTACTCTCCTGCTGCGAAGCAAAGTCCCAATGCTGTTTCATAATGAAAAACAAGATGTTCGGGAAAGAACATATAGCCTACTTTCTCCAAAATGTATGGGTATAGTTATAACTCTCTGTCCTTATCATCTCCTAATTTCTTCCTATTTGAAGTGCAAATTGGCACACAGGATTTGAACAGTGGCGTTCAAACCATAGTTTATAATTTACCCCAGCATTTTGCAATTTCATCAGCAAACACTCCAAACACCGACTACTTACAATAATTGAAACTTCGTTGCTCTAATAAGGCCCATCTACAATGCGCAGTCGGCAGTCCGTAGTTGGTAGTCCTCGGTCGGCAGTCACGATCGACTCCGTGTATACTATAGGCACCATACACAACATGAAGTTGCAGTTGGTAGCTGGCAGTTGGCAGTCGCGAATTTTATCCTTGACTGCCAACTACCCGACTGCAGCAATGTAATAGCCAATCAGAGCAGATCAGAAACTGACGTCACGTTGTTGTTCTGTGTCGTATACGAATGATATAGGACTAAGTGAAGTAACTTCGCAACCCGTTAATTTATAGGCTAATCTTAAATACACGGTATAACAAAATAATCCATCTCCAAATCATCCATATTGCAAGTTTTGAGGTTATCAACAACGCCTCTGTGCACAAGGAATAAACGAATGTTACTGTATTATTACTCCTAGCAGTCGTTAAGACTGGGTTCACTAACTGGCCGGTATAGAGCGCTGCTCGAATCTATAGTTTCTGCATAGTACAACTGAAGGCTGGTAGATGTCACTCCGGTGGAGAATGTCGTTTTTTTAATATATAATTTCCATTGCAAAACGCACCATATAACGCTTTATTTTATAACGTCTCAGTACTCAAGAAACAATGAATATAAAAAAATCAAGCAAAAAAGTTCTACTCTGATAGGATTTGAACCCCGGCCAGCCACATGAGAGACGGGAGCTCTAACCACACAGCCAATCGTACACTCATAAATCAAGCGTTATCGATCAAATACATATAACGTACTGTATTAGCAAATAATCACTTGGACTGAAGATTTCTTCACTGGAGTGTATTTCAAACCGAGTTCATTTCATATTAAGTTCATATAATTTTTATCAGTAGGTTATATTGCATGCAACATACTGAAATTAGTAAAATGTAGGTCAGAACGAGAGATCAGCTGCCATCTTGTCAAATAGCCGAGACGATTCAGATTTTTAAAGTCACTTCTAGATTATAATATTACAATATAAACTTTTAATTTCGAACGAACCACGTCGCTTAGAACAGATTAAACGATTCTTGGTTCGATGTGCACAAGGAATAAACGAATGTTACTGTATTATTACTCCTAGCAGTCGTTAAGACTGGGTTCACTAACTGGCCGGTATAGAGCGCTGCTCGAATCTATAGTTTCTGCATAGTACAACTGAAGGCTGGTAGATGTCACTCCGATGGAGAATGTCGTTTTTTTAATATATAATTTCCATTGCAAAACGCACCATATAACGCTTTATTTTATAACGTCTCAGTACTCAAGAAACAATGAGTATAAAAAAAATCAAACAAAAAAGTTCTACTCTGATAGGATTTGAACCCCGGCCAGCCACATGAGAGACAGGAGCTCTAACCACACAGCTAATCGTACACTCATAAATCACGCGTTATCGATCAAATACATATAACGTACTGTATTAGCAAATAATCACTTGGACTGAAGATTTCTTCACTGGAGTGTATTTCAAACCGAGTTCATTTCATATTAAGTTCATATAATTTTTATCAGTAGGTTATATTGCATGCAACATACTGAAATTAGTAAAATGTAGGTCAGAACGAGAGATCAGCTGCCATCTTGTCAAATAGCCGAGACGATTCAGATTTTTAAAGTCACTTCTAGATTATAATATTACAATATAAACTTTTAATTTCGAACGAACCACGTCGCTTAGAACAGATTAAACGATTCTTGGTTCGATGTGCACAAGGAATAAACGAATGTTACTGTATTATTACTCCTAGCAGTCGTTAAGACTGGGTTCACTAACTGGCCGGTATAGAGCGCTGCTCGAATCTATAGTTTCTGCATAGTACAACTGAAGGCTGGTAGATGTCACTCCGGTGGAGAATGTCGTTTTTTTAATATATAATTTCCATTGCAAAACGCACCATATAACGCTTTATTTTATAACGTCTCAGTACTCAAGAAACAATGAGTATAAAAAAAATCAAACAAAAAAGTTCTACTCTGATAGGATTTGAACCCCGGCCAGCCACATGAGAGACAGGAGCTCTAACCACACAGCTAATCGTACACTCATAAATCACGCGTTATCGATCAAATACATATAACGTACTGTATTAGCAAATAATCACTTGGACTGAAGATTTCTTCACTGGAGTGTATTTCAAACCGAGTTCATTTCATATTAAGTTCATATAATTTTTATCAGTAGGTTATATTGCATGCAACATACTGAAATTAGTAAAATGTAGGTCAGAACGAGAGATCAGCTGCCATCTTGTCAAATAGCCGAGACGATTCAGATTTTTAAAGTCACTTCTAGATTATAATATTACAATATAAACTTTTAATTTTGAACGAACCACGTCGCTTAGAACAGATTAAACGATTCTTGGTTCGATAATCGGAAGTGGTGGGTCCCATGTTATGGATTATAAATTTTGCATAATTCACACGGCCGCCATCCTGAAATGGTACGTTTGATGACCTTGTAGTTTGGGCACAAGACGCGTCCCATATGAAGGTAGGTTGTTACCAAATTTGGTAAAGATCCGATGATTAGTTTGGTCGTAATGCATTATTAAGTTTTGACCATTCGATTACCTTTTGGTGAAGATGGCGGCAATATAAAACATGACACTGAGGTGCCCTTTGCCAGTTCTACCTCTGTACCAAATTTCGTTCAATTCGGTTTAACCGTGTTCGAATTGATAGGGGGGGGGGGGACAGACATTCAGAGTACACACATTCACACACACACACACACAGACAGACTCATACACATACACACACACACACACACACACAGACAGACACATTTTTTTTCGCCCTGTAGTGATCTCATAAGTCTACTTTCATTTTTTTCAAAGTTGGCTAATAGTGTTATAATGAGCCTCATTATAGTACAGATTTCCCGACAGATAATAGTCAGGGTCGAACATAAAATCAATTTTACGATAGTTTAGAGGCAGTTAACGGAAATTTGAAAAAATATTTTGAATCCAAAAGCACTTCAAGAAACAAAATTATAACGCCAACACTTTCTTTGATTGGCATTGCAACTAAATAAATATCAAGTATTCCGCCTAGTTGGCCTTCTGCATTTCTATTGAATACGTAAATAACCTGAAAGGACCGTAGCATAACAAACAGAACGAGCTGAGTACGCACGTTAAGCTACTAACTTACGTCGAGTGCAGTTGTGTGCAAATTATTAGAATCAAATAATAGAATTTATATCAGTCATTTTTTTAAATCTTCATTTTATTGACCAACTGCTGGTATCTTTTATTACTCTACTTAGTAATGTTAGTAGTGTGGTAGTGGGGGAGCTGCACCACTTCTTTTTGAACCCTCCTCGTATCGGCCCCGAACTTGATATCTCGCTAACCAAACATGGGATTAGAACATACAGGGTGTCCTAGCACTCGTAGTGACGTCCCCTACTTTCCTATAGCCTCTTAATTTAATGAAAAGACCAAAACTAAAAGGTCATTCGCGAGTAGTGGGGTAGTGTTGGTTTCCTCAAGTCGCGCTCGTGCTTGAATATGTATGGCTATGTTGGGAAAGGGTTAGGTGGTTAGGTGGTGGGGGAGGAGTAGGGTCGAGTGAGGGGTCGTTTAGATGGTATTTTTTCCGCTCTAGGTGATGGTGAGGTTATTTTTTAAAATGGATGGAATTGGGAAAGGCCATTTGGGGTAAACATGTTGTTTTTTGACATTTTGGCGATGAATGTTTTTTATACGCATGCGCACTTGAGGAGTTTTGTAAGAGGGCGGGCTTTTTAAATGATGATTTACCAATGAGTGTTTTTTTAATATGTATTGAAATAAACCAAAAAAAACTAATAGGTCATCGGCTTTTTACTATCTCGCTAACCAATAATCGGATTTAAACGTATGAGGTGTCGTAGGACTCGTGGTGAACTCTCTTTTTCTATCGAAGGGGTATATTCACATTAAAATAAAAACTACCCTTACCCGGGGGATGAAATAGTAATTTATTTTTGTATGCTTACGAACTTGGCGGTTTTTGTAAAAGAGCGGGCTTTTTAAATGATGATTTATACATGAGTGTTTTTAATATGTATTTAAATAAACCAAAAAAAAACTAATAGGTCATCGGCTTTTTACTATCTCGCTAACCAATAATCGGATTTAAACATATGAGGTGTCGTAGGACTCGTGGTGAAATCCCCTTTTCTATGGACGGGGTATATTCACTCTAAAATAAAAACTACCCTTGCCCGGGGGATGAAATAGTAATTTATTTTTTGTACGCCTGCGCATTTGGTTTTTTTTTGTAAAAGAGCGGGCTTTTTAAATGATGATTTATAAATGAGTGTTTTTTTAATACGTATTTAAATAAACCATAAAAACTAATAGGTCATCGGCTTTTGACTATCTCGCTAACCAATAATCGGATTTAAACGTATGAGGTGTCGTAGGACTCGTGGTGAACTCTCTTTTTCTATCGAAGGGGTATATCCACTCTAAAATAAAAACTACCCTTACCCGGGGGTTGAAATAGTAATATTTTTTGTATGTGCGCGCACGGACGGCTTTTGTCAAAAGGACTTAACTATACGTTAGTTAATATTTTCTGAACCCCTCATGGGATTTTGCCATAGGCAGTATTATAGCCCTGGGGGGTAACGCCCCGTTTTTGAATGTAGGATTTATTTTTGTCGAAAGGGCCTAACGACACTTTTGTTCATATCTCGCGAACCAATCATGCTAGGGACTTGTATGAGGGGTCCTAGCACTTGGGGCAACATTCCCTGTTTGGGGGTGAAACTACCCCCCAAAATTGAAAAATCCCTATCTCGGAAACGAAGAATCCTAAAATTAAGTGTGATAGCTTAAAAAATAGGGGATGATATGGGCTTTTACCTCGATGGATCATTTCACCCCTAAAACAGTAAATAGTCATGTTATGGGAGAAAAACGTGTTAAACACCTAAAAATGATAAATGAACCTAAGATCTTTTGTTTTTGATGAAAAATAGCAGAGGGGTGAAACTACCCCCCAAAATTGAAAAATCCCTATCTCGGAAACGAAGAATCCTAAAATTAGGTGTGATAGCTTAAAAAATAGGGGATGATATGGGCTTTTACCTCGATGGATCATTTCACCCCTAAAACAGTAAATAGTCATGTTATGGGGAAAAAACGTGTTAAACACCTAAAAATGATAAATGAACCTAAGATCTTTTGTTTTTGATGAAAAATAGCAGGGGGGTGAAACTACCCCCCAAAATTGAAAAATCCCTATCTCGGAAACGAAGAAGCCTAAAATTAGGTGTGATAGCTTAAAAAATAGGGGATGATATGGGCTTTTACCTCGATGGATCATTTCACCCCTAAAACAGTAAATAGTCATGTTATGGGGAAAAAATGTGTTATACACCTAAAAGCATAAGCATCTTTGTGAAACCATGCATTAATGGACATGTGTATGGAGGATGGTTGTTATTATTATTATTAGGTAATTATGGATTAATGTGCGGATAGATAACTAACCTGTGGGGAGCGTGATGGCGCAGGTGCTTAGCTGCTCGTCTTTACTCGGGCAGGTGGGGTTCAAATCCCGGTGACGGCGGGGGTTGGAATTTTCACCTGAAAAAAATCACGTGGCGTTCGGCCTTAAATCCCCGGCCAAAACCAAAATGAGCCTGGTTGGCTCCGGCGACTCAAAATAATTGGGAAAAGCCGAAGAAAGAAAGGTAACTCACCAGTAATAGTAAACATTGGTTTGAGGTGTTGAAGAAGTCAGGATGGGCAACCCTTTGCCATGGTTCACGAATGGACCCCAAAAAGTTTTACCTGTCAAGACTCAGTCTACCCTGTTGCAGCCTTGTGAAAAAAAATCGAACCGGGGCCTCTGTAGTGACAGTGGACTTATTTTCATGATGATTTTTAAACAAACCTAGGCTTGCCTACTACCACTGTGTTGAATCTGCACAGAGACTCTGGCTTTGGTTTGCGTAGTGTGCCTTGCTGATAACAGCACAGCGACCTTGTCAGGAAGTTTCATATTACTCATTTGCTTGATAGCGGACATGCTATGCACATGACTAGATCGTTGTTAGGTTTGACAAAGGCTTAGTGAAGCTTATGGCAACCTTGAAATGAATGTCATGGTATAGTCGGGGTTGGAAGCCAAGACCTTAGGGTTGACAACCAAGTAGGTTAACCACTACACGGTGATATGGTGAAATAATAATGTAACAGAACATATAGAAACGTTTTCTATAGTTTAACGAATTGGCATACCATGAGAGGTGTAGGTAATGGAAATTGAATCCTTAGCTGATGATTATACTACTTTCCATGCCCACGTATAAGCTATCATGTTAGAAAAAGAATGGTATGGCTTGTTTTAAACGGAGAATAATCATTGTGTTTACTGTGAAACACAAATCTGAATTTAAAATAATTAATTTAAAATTAACTAATTTAAAATTAGTTTAGTACGCTGAAGTTAAAATGAATAATGATCACGTTACAGACAGCCAGTTTCAAAGCCATGAGAACTAAGTGAACAAAGTATAAAATTCATGAGCCAGTGAGGAATTCAACATGCTGTCCTTTGGACAAGAGAGAAGCGTTCTACAGCGACCCTCAATGGTTTGGGACATCGTAAAGATGAAAATTAAATCTAAGCTACTACACGCTTATATACTAGAATAAGAAATGGAAAACAATTGGTCAAATAAAGGACAGAAGGAATAAAAAATGGCCCTCAACCCTCAAGCATAAGGATTGAGGGAGTTGGAAGGAAGGAGAGCCATGAAAGGCAGATAAAAAGTATACTAGGAGTGGCTTTGCCCCAGAGGTAATGGAGGTAAACTGGACTCAGCTCAGAAATCCCTTGGGGTTGCCAACTTCCAAACTGATCAGCCCTTGAGGGTGTAGCCATAGGCAGAGTGCATCGCAAGTCGTGGGGCTAAATACACCCTACCTTCTTGAGGGGGCTTGGGCAAAAGACAGGAAATAACATGAAAATAAAAAAGCAAGGCTGCCTCCTCAGGATATCAGAAAAAATAAATAAACCAGGGCCAATGAAGTTTCAAAAGGAAGAGACTCCCTAGGGCTCGGATACTCTAATCATGTTGGGGTCGGTAGAGAACAAGAGTTGAGCAAGTGTGGTCGACAGGAAATAAGAGAGTGAGGAGCCTAGCACAAGTTAGTGGAAGCAATGACGGTCTCAGCTGGGACTCCGTGATCGTCAACCTACATGACACTAGATATGACGCCCAGGGGTGGAATTAAAGACCTCTTTTTGTTTTTTATCACTGGCTTTTAAGAACGCTAACACATGGCATGCCTTATAATGCAATACTGGTCCTAGGGTATGCAAAAATTGTATTAGAAACTCAGCTAATAATAGAGTGCTTGCCCATGATTTACCTTAAATTTTCCTAAAATCCACTACATTTTCCGCAAATTGACCAAATGACACAACATTCCAGCAAAATTCAACAAATGACTACCAGATTTATTGAAATTCCATTGATTTACCTAAGCATGGTTTAAACTACCTCAAATTCATATAAAATTAGACGAATATAGATGAAAATTCACTAAAATTTACCGAATTTAGCCAAGTGGTGTACAAACCATGAAATTTATCCAATTTTTATTAAAATTGACTACATGTACTCGAAAATTCCATAATATTCCCTTTACATGTATGCTTTTTGTTGTTGTTGTTGTTGTCTCGTTTACCACACTCCCTGTAGACAATCACCTCAACATGACTTTCTCCTAGACTAGGAGCTTCACATTCGACATGATAGCTGAGTTTCATTTCCCATAAACTTGTCTCTGAGGTGGGTGTCAGGAAAAGGCATTCAGCTGTAAAAACCACACCCTCACGTAGACTTTCATAACCTCTTACGTTGAGGTTCCTTACACTAACGACATTAAATGATTGAACGGTTTCCTTTTCACAATTCCTGTCTATACTTTCCTCTTTAAGGTTGCAAGATGTTTGCAAGATTCCTAAAATGCAATTAAATGTAATAAATACCTTAAGATGGTTTCATTTGTTTAATGATATGGTGTTGATGATGGATATATACGTTAAGACTAATTTTTGTTAGGTCTTGACTGGCCTTGCAATTAGAAATTGACAAACCAAACATGGGTTATCTACCAGGGGAACACTTTGACCACTATATTGGTTATTTACCAGTAAGTACAGTTCTAGTAATGAGACAGAAATCCAACACAAACAATGAGCGCGCAATGCGGCGGAGATTGGTACCACGATGTACTGTCGGTTATGTAGCTATGTGGAATGCACATCATATATGGTTTACTTGAAGGTTTGGAGATTCCATTAAAGATATTTCTACAATAAACCATTTTCAAATGGTCATTCGTTGGTGTGAAAATATTTATTATATGGTATTTTATGAAAACAATTATGATTTATAATTTATATGTTTATTGTATTCTTATTTAATGTAAGCACTGGAGGCACTATCGATCAAAATACAGCACTATCTGGAATGTATATTGCATACTTGAAGGTTTGGTGATCCCATTAAAGGTATTCCTACAATAAATGATTTTTAAGTTCTCGTTTTATGGCATGATTATTTAATATATGCTATTTGCTAATAGGATTTGACACTGGAATTATTTTACAAGTAGTTATTTTAATGACCAACAGAGTTTAATGTTAACAAGGCACAGCTCTATTTGAAATTTTGAATAACATGTTGCATGTCATACATCATATGCAACTACTGTAAGGCTTGTGATTTATTTAATGCCTTTAACCCTATATTAAACACGCAGTTTGCAATACTGATAACTGCAATGTTAGTGAAAAAAAATTGAAACAAAACAAAAATCAGCATTGAAAAACCAAAAAGTGGTTGAGCATATATATAGTGGGGAAAAGAAAAGTTTTGTAAACACTAATGTCCAACAAGATTAATTAAATCAGTAACTGTCAGGGTGGCCGAGTGGTTAAGGCGTTTGACTTAAGATCAAATTTCCAAATATATAAGGAAGCAAGGGTTCAAATCCCTTCCCTGACATAACTATTGCTTGAACATGCAAGAAAACAAGAAATATACACAAACTATGTTTATCAATTTAATCATTTTTTTACAAGAGATAGACACACAGAATACAGCTCTTTTGGTTTATCAGTTCTTTTAAACATAACACTTGTTGAAAATTATTTTTTAGGGGATGGGGGTGTTGCTACGTTGACCCATTACACAATAATAGCAGCTTTACGAAGTTCATTTTCTATATTTAATAGCTCTTTCTCATAACCAATATGGCCAAGCTGTTTACAGGCATGCAAGAGCTGTAGACGTTCGACTAATATATTAGGATCGTTCCATTTACTATTTTTTATGAATCGTTTCAGAATCTCGGGAAGCAGTTCATCATTATCACCATCATTATGATTATCATCCTCATTATTATAATCATTTTCATAATGATGATCATTATCATCGTTATCATTACCATCATAATTTCCACCTTTGTCCACAGACTGTTCAATGGATTGAGTTGCCTTTGATAGTGTTGAAAGCTTCTTTTTAGATGTGCTAGAATGCTTTAACATTGTTATGTTATTATTACCACTATTACCTTTCCCCACTAACTTCTTGATGGGGTATATTGTCTCTGATAGGGTTGAGGGCTTTTGAGATGTGGGTGCATGTCTGAACATGGGTTTCACAGGAGGTGTCGAAGGTTTCTCATTAAACAACTCGCTAACAGTATGAGTGCGTTGTAGTGTATTAAACTTGAGGTTAATATTATCTTGAGCAGTACTATTTTTCTCTTGGACTTGGTTTCTTGCTTTGGTTTGGGTTTTCCTTACATTTAGACTAGCGTGATTATTAAGTTTACATTCATGATTGTTTGAAGAAAGTACGTCGAATTCTTTTGTTTTAAGCATTCCTCGACACTGTTTCGATCGTTGCTTTGAACAGCGCCAAATAATAGTTCCATTTTTATTGCTTCGTTTCACAATATATGAATATCCTTTATAGTATGCATAAGGCTTACCATACCTAGTCACTGATACTTCCATATCAACTGTCAAGCACAAACTAATCTCTAGTAAAGACAACTCGGTAATAACAACAATAGTTTAATGTGGGAGCATATATACATGCAAAAAGTGGGAGCAAAGGTGGGGGGTAAAAAGTGGGAGCAAAAGTGGTAGCAAATGTGGGAGAAAAAAATAACTGTGAGCAAAAAGTGGGAGCAAATATGGGATCAAATGTGGGAGCAAAGCAAATATAAAAAGTGGGAGCAAATATGCTAAGAAATATGTCAACAAATATACCAGCAAAAGTAAATACACAAGTCAAGTTAGATTAAAGTGCAAAGAAAATATGGAAGCAAATATGAGAGCAAAAATTGTGTTTTTCTAAAACAACTAGACATAACAAACTTAGTCATAACCTAACCTAACCTAACCCAACCTAACCAAACCTAACCTCACCTAACCTCACCTAACCTAACCTAACCTCACCTAACCTCACCTAACCTAACCTCACCTCACCTAACCTCACCTCACCTAACCTAACCTAACCTAACTTTACCTAACCTAACTTGACTGAACTTTACCTAACCTAACCCATCATAACTTCACCTAACCTAACTTTACCTAATCTAACTTCACCTAACCTAACGTTCAACTCTCAGATCAAAATTAAATTCTAGGCATAGTTGAGTTGGAACCCAAGACTTCAGGGATAACACACAAGTATACTAGCCACTACACCGCAAAATGGGCAAATTATCATGCAACACAACATAAAGTAAAAGTTTCCTGTAGTGTAACTCATTGGCTGTCAACCATAGTTTGGGAATTCAAACCCAAGACCTCAAGACTTTTGTTTTGAACATTATCAGAAATATTATTCCATTTACATTTTGCTGCTGCTTATAGTTATAAGAGTTGGCATTAATATGGGAAGCAAAAAAAAAGTGGGAGCAAATGTGGGAGCCAATATGGGAGCAAATATAGGAGCCAAGATGGGGGCAAAAGTGGGAGCAAATGTGGGAGCCAATATGGGAGTCAATATGGAGGCAAATATGGGAGCAAATGTGTGAACTAATCATCTCACCTCGGATATCGCCAGTGAGTACTCATATCCACCGCAAGGTAGCGGAAACATACTTTGTGTGTTGTATGTATCTATCTTACAAAGTTTGACTGCATGCAAAACGTCCTTGTATAAGCTGTGCATATAATTTTCATATACAATTAAGACCAAGTGTTCAGTACTAACATGTATAGCCTTGTCTAGGGTATATAGAGGATCGTTAGCAAGAAAGACTGACTAACCCAGGAGTGTAAAGCCTTGCCATATGCAGTAAGCATCTGTTGGCAGAAATGGTTCCTAATAATAACGGACTTAATGAATATGAAACGTGTTTTGAGTGTCGTCTTAAATCCTATTTTATACGTTGTGATACGTGTAAGGATTTAAGACGACACAAACGTATTTTGGGTGTTGTCTTTTGTGTGTCGTCTTAAATCCTTACACGTATCACAACGTATAAAATAGGATTTAAGACGACACTCAAAACACGTTTCATATTCATTAAGTCCGTTATTATTAGGAACCATTTCTGCCAACAGATGCTTACTGCATATGGCAAGGCTTTACACTCCTGGGTTAGTCAGTCTTTCTTGCTAACGATCCTCTATATACCCTAGACAAGGCTATACATGTTAGTACTGAACACTTGGTCTTAATTGTATATGAAAATTATATGCACAGCTTATACAAGGACGTTTTGCATGCAGTCAAACTTTGTAAGATAGATACATACAACACACAAAGTATGTTTCCGCTACCTTGCGGTGGATATGAGTACTCACTGGCGATATCCGAGGTGAGATGATTAGTTCACACATTTGCTCCCATATTTGCCTCCATATTGACTCCCATATTGGCTCCCACATTTGCTCCCACTTTTGCCCCCATCTTGGCTCCTATATTTGCTCCCATATTGGCTCCCACATTTGCTCCCACTTTTTTTTTGCTTCCCATATTAATGCCAACTCTTATAACTATAAGCAGCAGCAAAATGTAAATGGAATAATATTTCTGATAATGTTCAAAACAAAAGTCTTGAGGTCTTGGGTTTGAATTCCCAAACTATGGTTGACAGCCAATGAGTTACACTACAGGAAACTTTTACTTTATGTTGTGTTGCATGATAATTTGCCCATTTTGCGGTGTAGTGGCTAGTATACTTGTGTGTTATCCCTGAAGTCTTGGGTTCCAACTCAACTATGCCTAGAATTTAATTTTGATCTGAGAGTTGAACGTTAGGTTAGGTGAAGTTAGATTAGGTAAAGTTAGGTTAGGTGAAGTTATGATGGGTTAGGTTAGGTAAAGTTCAGTCAAGTTAGGTTAGGTAAAGTTAGGTTAGGTTAGGTTAGGTGAGGTGAGGTTAGGTGAGGTGAGGTTAGGTTAGGTGAGGTTAGGTGAGGTTAGGTTAGGTTAGGTGAGGTTAGGTGAGGTTAGGTTTGGTTAGGTTGGGTTAGGTTAGGTTAGGTTATGACTAAGTTTGTTATGTCTAGTTGTTTTAGAAAAACACAATTTTTGCTCTCATATTTGCTTCCATATTTTCTTTGCACTTTAATCTAACTTGACTTGTGTATTTACTTTTGCTGGTATATTTGTTGACATATTTCTTAGCATATTTGCTCCCACTTTTTATATTTGCTTTGCTCCCACATTTGATCCCATATTTGCTCCCACTTTTTGCTCACAGTTATTTTTTTCTCCCACATTTGCTACCACTTTTGCTCCCACTTTTTACCCCCCACCTTTGCTCCCACTTTTTGCATGTATATATGCTCCCACATTAAACTATTGTTGTTATTACCGAGTTGTCTTTACTAGAGATTAGTTTGTGCTTGACAGTTGATATGGAAGTATCAGTGACTAGGTATGGTAAGCCTTATGCATACTATAAAGGATATTCATATATTGTGAAACGAAGCAATAAAAATGGAACTATTATTTGGCGCTGTTCAAAGCAACGATCGAAACAGTGTCGAGGAATGCTTAAAACAAAAGAATTCGACGTACTTTCTTCAAACAATCATGAATGTAAACTTAATAATCACGCTAGTCTAAATGTAAGGAAAACCCAAACCAAAGCAAGAAACCAAGTCCAAGAGAAAAATAGTACTGCTCAAGATAATATTAACCTCAAGTTTAATACACTACAACGCACTCATACTGTTAGCGAGTTGTTTAATGAGAAACCTTCGACACCTCCTGTGAAACCCATGTTCAGACATGCACCCACATCTCAAAAGCCCTCAACCCTATCAGAGACAATATACCCCATCAAGAAGTTAGTGGGGAAAGGTAATAGTGGTAATAATAACATAACAATGTTAAAGCATTCTAGCACATCTAAAAAGAAGCTTTCAACACTATCAAAGGCAACTCAATCCATTGAACAGTCTGTGGACAAAGGTGGAAATTATGATGGTAATGATAACGATGATAATGATCATCATTATGAAAATGATTATAATAATGAGGATGATAATCATAATGATGGTGATAATGATGAACTGCTTCCCGAGATTCTGAAACGATTCATAAAAAATAGTAAATGGAACGATCCTAATATATTAGTCGAACGTCTACAGCTCTTGCATGCCTGTAAACAGCTTGGCCATATTGGTTATGAGAAAGAGCTATTAAATATAGAAAATGAACTTCGTAAAGCTGCTATTATTGTGTAATGGGTCAACGTAGCAACACCCCCATCCCCTAAAAAATAATTTTCAACAAGTGTTATGTTTAAAAGAACTGATAAACCAAAAGAGCTGTATTCTGTGTGTCTATCTCTTGTAAAAAAATGATTAAATTGATAAACATAGTTTGTGTATATTTCTTGTTTTCTTGCATGTTCAAGCAATAGTTATGTCAGGGAAGGGATTTGAACCCTTGCTTCCTTATATATTTGGAAATTTGATCTTAAGTCAAACGCCTTAACCACTCGGCCACCCTGACAGTTACTGATTTAATTAATCTTGTTGGACATTAGTGTTTACAAAACTTTTCTTTTCCCCACTATATATATGCTCAACCACTTTTTGGTTTTTCAATGCTGATTTTTGTTTTGTTTCAATTTTTTTTCACTAACATTGCAGTTATCAGTATTGCAAACTGCGTGTTTAATATAGGGTTAAAGGCATTAAATAAATCACAAGCCTTACAGTAGTTGCATATGATGTATGACATGCAACATGTTATTCAAAATTTCAAATAGAGCTGTGCCTTGTTAACATTAAACTCTGTTGGTCATTAAAATAACTACTTGTAAAATAATTCCAGTGTCAAATCCTATTAGCAAATAGCATATATTAAATAATCATGCCATAAAACGAGAACTTAAAAATCATTTATTGTAGGAATACCTTTAATGGGATCACCAAACCTTCAAGTATGCAATATACATTCCAGATAGTGCTGTATTTTGATCGATAGTGCCTCCAGTGCTTACATTAAATAAGAATACAATAAACATATAAATTATAAATCATAATTGTTTTCATAAAATACCATATAATAAATATTTTCACACCAACGAATGACCATTTGAAAATGGTTTATTGTAGAAATATCTTTAATGGAATCTCCAAACCTTCAAGTAAACCATATATGATGTGCATTCCACATAGCTACATAACCGACAGTACATCGTGGTACCAATCTCCGCCGCATTGCGCGCTCATTGTTTGTGTTGGATTTCTGTCTCATTACTAGAACTGTACTTACTGGTAAATAACCAATATAGTGGTCAAAGTGTTCCCCTGGTAGATAACCCATGTTTGGTTTGTCAATTTCTAATTGCAAGGCCAGTCAAGACCTAACAAAAATTAGTCTTAACGTATATATCCATCATCAACACCATATCATTAAACAAATGAAACCATCTTAAGGTATTTATTACATTTAATTGCATTTTAGGAATCTTGCAAACATCTTGCAACCTTAAAGAGGAAAGTATAGACAGGAATTGTGAAAAGGAAACCGTTCAATCATTTAATGTCGTTAGTGTAAGGAACCTCAACGTAAGAGGTTATGAAAGTCTACGTGAGGGTGTGGTTTTTACAGCTGAATGCCTTTTCCTGACACCCACCTCAGAGACAAGTTTATGGGAAATGAAACTCAGCTATCATGTCGAATGTGAAGCTCCTAGTCTAGGAGAAAGTCATGTTGAGGTGATTGTCTACAGGGAGTGTGGTAAACGAGACAACAACAACAACAACAAAAAGCATACATGTAAAGGGAATATTATGGAATTTTCGAGTACATGTAGTCAATTTTAATAAAAATTGGATAAATTTCATGGTTTGTACACCACTTGGCTAAATTCGGTAAATTTTAGTGAATTTTCATCTATATTCGTCTAATTTTATATGAATTTGAGGTAGTTTAAACCATGCTTAGGTAAATCAATGGAATTTCAATAAATCTGGTAGTCATTTGTTGAATTTTGCTGGAATGTTGTGTCATTTGGTCAATTTGCGGAAAATGTAGTGGATTTTAGGAAAATTTAAGGTAAATCATGGGCAAGCACTCTATTATTAGCTGAGTTTCTAATACAATTTTTGCATACCCTAGGACCAGTATTGCATTATAAGGCATGCCATGTGTTAGCGTTCTTAAAAGCCAGTGATAAAAAACAAAAAGAGGTCTTTAATTCCACCCCTGGGCGTCATATCTAGTGTCATGTAGGTTGACGATCACGGAGTCCCAGCTGAGACCGTCATTGCTTCCACTAACTTGTGCTAGGCTCCTCACTCTCTTATTTCCTGTCGACCACACTTGCTCAACTCTTGTTCTCTACCGACCCCAACATGATTAGAGTATCCGAGCCCTAGGGAGTCTCTTCCTTTTGAAACTTCATTGGCCCTGGTTTATTTATTTTTTCTGATATCCTGAGGAGGCAGCCTTGCTTTTTTATTTTCATGTTATTTCCTGTCTTTTGCCCAAGCCCCCTCAAGAAGGTAGGGTGTATTTAGCCCCACGACTTGCGATGCACTCTGCCTATGGCTACACCCTCAAGGGCTGATCAGTTTGGAAGTTGGCAACCCCAAGGGATTTCTGAGCTGAGTCCAGTTTACCTCCATTACCTCTGGGGCAAAGCCACTCCTAGTATACTTTTTATCTGCCTTTCATGGCTCTCCTTCCTTCCAACTCCCTCAATCCTTATGCTTGAGGGTTGAGGGCCATTTTTTATTCCTTCTGTCCTTTATTTGACCAATTGTTTTCCATTTCTTATTCTAGTATATAAGCGTGTAGTAGCTTAGATTTAATTTTCATCTTTACGATGTCCCAAACCATTGAGGGTCGCTGTAGAACGCTTCTCTCTTGTCCAAAGGACAGCATGTTGAATTCCTCACTGGCTCATGAATTTTATACTTTGTTCACTTAGTTCTCATGGCTTTGAAACTGGCTGTCTGTAACGTGATCATTATTCATTTTAACTTCAGCGTACTAAACTAATTTTAAATTAGTTAATTTTAAATTAATTATTTTAAATTCAGATTTGTGTTTCACAGTAAACACAATGATTATTCTCCGTTTAAAACAAGCCATACCATTCTTTTTCTAACATGATAGCTTATACGTGGGCATGGAAAGTAGTATAATCATCAGCTAAGGATTCAATTTCCATTACCTACACCTCTCATGGTATGCCAATTCGTTAAACTATAGAAAACGTTTCTATATGTTCTGTTACATTATTATTTCACCATATCACCGTGTAGTGGTTAACCTACTTGGTTGTCAACCCTAAGGTCTTGGCTTCCAACCCCGACTATACCATGACATTCATTTCAAGGTTGCCATAAGCTTCACTAAGCCTTTGTCAAACCTAACAACGATCTAGTCATGTGCATAGCATGTCCGCTATCAAGCAAATGAGTAATATGAAACTTCCTGACAAGGTCGCTGTGCTGTTATCAGCAAGGCACACTACGCAAACCAAAGCCAGAGTCTCTGTGCAGATTCAACACAGTGGTAGTAGGCAAGCCTAGGTTTGTTTAAAAATCATCATGAAAATAAGTCCACTGTCACTACAGAGGCCCCGGTTCGATTTTTTTTCACAAGGCTGCAACAGGGTAGACTGAGTCTTGACAGGTAAAACTTTTTGGGGTCCATTCGTGAACCATGGCAAAGGGTTGCCCATCCTGACTTCTTCAACACCTCAAACCAATGTTTACTATTACTGGTGAGTTACCTTTCTTTCTTCGGCTTTTCCCAATTATTTTGAGTCGCCGGAGCCAACCAGGCTCATTTTGGTTTTGGCCGGGGATTTAAGGCCGAACGCCACGTGATTTTTTTCAGGTGAAAATTCCAACCCCCGCCGTCACCGGGATTTGAACCCCACCTGCCCGAGTAAAGACGAGCAGCTAAGCACCTGCGCCATCACGCTCCCCACAGGTTAGTTATCTATCCGCACATTAATCCATAATTACCTAATAATAATAATAACAACCATCCTCCATACACATGTCCATTAATGCATGGTTTCACAAAGATGCTTATGCTTTTAGGTGTATAACACATTTTTTCCCCATAACATGACTATTTACTGTTTTAGGGGTGAAATGATCCATCGAGGTAAAAGCCCATATCATCCCCTATTTTTTAAGCTATCACACCTAATTTTAGGCTTCTTCGTTTCCGAGATAGGGATTTTTCAATTTTGGGGGGTAGTTTCACCCCCCTGCTATTTTTCATCAAAAACAAAAGATCTTAGGTTCATTTATCATTTTTAGGTGTTTAACACGTTTTTTCCCCATAACATGACTATTTACTGTTTTAGGGGTGAAATGATCCATCGAGGTAAAAGCCCATATCATCCCCTATTTTTTAAGCTATCACACCTAATTTTAGGATTCTTCGTTTCCGAGATAGGGATTTTTCAATTTTGGGGGGTAGTTTCACCCCTCTGCTATTTTTCATCAAAAACAAAAGATCTTAGGTTCATTTATCATTTTTAGGTGTTTAACACGTTTTTCTCCCATAACATGACTATTTACTGTTTTAGGGGTGAAATGATCCATCGAGGTAAAAGCCCATATCATCCCCTATTTTTTAAGCTATCACACTTAATTTTAGGATTCTTCGTTTCCGAGATAGGGATTTTTCAATTTTGGGGGGTAGTTTCACCCCCAAACAGGGAATGTTGCCCCAAGTGCTAGGACCCCTCATACAAGTCCCTAGCATGATTGGTTCGCGAGATATGAACAAAAGTGTCGTTAGGCCCTTTCGACAAAAATAAATCCTACATTCAAAAACGGGGCGTTACCCCCCAGGGCTATAATACTGCCTATGGCAAAATCCCATGAGGGGTTCAGAAAATATTAACTAACGTATAGTTAAGTCCTTTTGACAAAAGCCGTCCGTGCGCGCACATACAAAAAATATTACTATTTCAACCCCCGGGTAAGGGTAGTTTTTATTTTAGAGTGGATATACCCCTTCGATAGAAAAAGAGAGTTCACCACGAGTCCTACGACACCTCATACGTTTAAATCCGATTATTGGTTAGCGAGATAGTCAAAAGCCGATGACCTATTAGTTTTTATGGTTTATTTAAATACGTATTAAAAAAACACTCATTTATAAATCATCATTTAAAAAGCCCGCTCTTTTACAAAAAAAAACCAAATGCGCAGGCGTACAAAAAATAAATTACTATTTCATCCCCCGGGCAAGGGTAGTTTTTATTTTAGAGTGAATATACCCCGTCCATAGAAAAGGGGATTTCACCACGAGTCCTACGACACCTCATATGTTTAAATCCGATTATTGGTTAGCGAGATAGTAAAAAGCCGATGACCTATTAGTTTTTTTTTGGTTTATTTAAATACATATTAAAAACACTCATGTATAAATCATCATTTAAAAAGCCCGCTCTTTTACAAAAACCGCCAAGTTCGTAAGCATACAAAAATAAATTACTATTTCATCCCCCGGGTAAGGGTAGTTTTTATTTTAATGTGAATATACCCCTTCGATAGAAAAAGAGAGTTCACCACGAGTCCTACGACACCTCATACGTTTAAATCCGATTATTGGTTAGCGAGATAGTAAAAAGCCGATGACCTATTAGTTTTTTTTGGTTTATTTCAATACATATTAAAAAAACACTCATTGGTAAATCATCATTTAAAAAGCCCGCCCTCTTACAAAACTCCTCAAGTGCGCATGCGTATAAAAAACATTCATCGCCAAAATGTCAAAAAACAACATGTTTACCCCAAATGGCCTTTCCCAATTCCATCCATTTTAAAAAATAACCTCACCATCACCTAGAGCGGAAAAAATACCATCTAAACGACCCCTCACTCGACCCTACTCCTCCCCCACCACCTAACCACCTAACCCTTTCCCAACATAGCCATACATATTCAAGCACGAGCGCGACTTGAGGAAACCAACACTACCCCACTACTCGCGAATGACCTTTTAGTTTTGGTCTTTTCATTAAATTAAGAGGCTATAGGAAAGTAGGGGACGTCACTACGAGTGCTAGGACACCCTGTATGTTCTAATCCCATGTTTGGTTAGCGAGATATCAAGTTCGGGGCCGATACGAGGAGGGTTCAAAAAGAAGTGGTGCAGCTCCCCCACTACCACACTACTAATGTTTCCTCCCCCGTGGACGTACACCTTTTTCCATAAGGAATTGAGTCTGGAAACTTTCAGTACAGGGGATACCCGAGCTGTGTCCATTTTCTATTTTTGCATCGACTTTGGAATGTACCCTCTAAGTAAGGTGATTTCAATCCATGGTTCATGAATCTTTGAATAGTTAAAAAGCGGACATCAGTAAAAAGACTTCAAATCCCTGTGCTCTAAATTCACACGAACATTAGAGTGAAGTAATCAAAATAAAACGAGTGGCATTTTGCATTTGCAAGGATTCTCTGTTAGTGAAAAATCTAAAAAATCATTTTACTCTGGGTGTCTTAAATGAAAATACTGTATAATTAAGACTCTTGGTTAAACATTTGAAGTAATTTTTATCACTTTGTAAATATATTTAGTTCGTATATTAAGGCTATACAGAGTGTATTTGATATGATGGAAGTCCGTTACACTGGTGATAGAAGAGACTATTCTAAGCTTCCTAGGTAAAAAATTTGTCACCTATCTTGAAATTGATAATTAATCATTAAAAAGTCAATGTTTTTAGTTATTTCAGAAACTAATCAGGCAGAAAGTGGTGCGGCAGGCTGGGGTAAACGAGGCGGAGCCAGGAGAGACGACGCGCGAAGGGGAAGTTGTTACGTAATCGGAGCATTGACCTTACCGGTTGACTTGAGGGGTGGTAGGCTATCAGCTGTTATGAGGATAAGCGCTACCGTCTCGTAAGAAAATGTGCATTGCCGTTGTTCTTGTTGTTGTTGTTGTTGTTGACAACGCACGCAATGGCGTGGGACGTTAGGACCGGTAGTATTGTGTAGCCTACTTTGTAAGTGTGGAATTCATTGATTGATGTTCATGTATAAAATAATTTCGATACTCAGCCCTGATGTATCATTGGCGTCCGTGTCGGACCTTCTGTTGACTAGTTCCTGAAAATACTAAAAACATTCACTTAATGAAATGCAGTGTGACGAAATTCCGACATCCCGTAGTCTGTTCAGAACTAGGCATTTAGGACGGAAGTAAAATACTTGATGTTTTGTTTGAGAGGCTTGGCGATTTTGGTCATTTAGCCCCATGTAGCTGGGTGTGGGTAGAATTTGTGTGATAACCTGTGTTTTGTGGTTTCTGTAGTAACTTAATGTGGGTATTTGTAATTCAGGTGAGGATTCGGAAGAAGGCGCCGGCCCTGTGGTGTTGGGGCAGTGCAACTGCCTCTCACCTGGAGGCCCTGGGTTCGATTCCTGGCTCCATCAGGGATATTAGAAACTGACGTGAGGGCTGGAACGCAGTGTACTAAGCCTCGTGAGGGCAATTGAGTATCTGTCTGACAGTGAGGTAGTGCCCGAGTCAGGAAAATCAAGATTAATGGCCGAGGGGACCCGATGCACTGACCACGCGTCACCCTAATATCTGCAGGCCAAATGGCTGGACAGCGGTCGCATGGTAGGCCTAGGCCCTTCATAGGCTGCACTGCCAGCGGTTATGATTATTGAGAAGAAGGCGGCCGTGGCCTTAAGTAAGGAACAATCCCGGCATTTCCCTGGGGTAGAAGTGGGAACCCATGGAAAACTACTTCCAAGATTTAATACTAGTACGGTACCACATGTTCATATTGTGAATTGTCCCATCCCATCTCCAGCCTCGGGTGGCCATTAACTGGAGAGGGGGGGGGGGGGATGATTTATTGGTCCATCAACAATGTAAATACATATAAAAATACACGAAAATGAAAATAAAATACAAATACATTGTTATAATACAGTGTTATAGTAATAATAATAATAGTCTAATAATAATAATAATAATAGTCTAATAATAATAATAAGAGTCAGCATGTGTAGTTCTGGTGGTAGAGTGCTAACCTTCCCGAGGGTGCGATCTACGTTCAGTCATGTAGTAAATGAATGGGATCTAATACGATCATCTCCATGGATTTCATGGCACATACAAGAAATCCTACGTACATTAAAGTCTGGCAACTCGACATACCAAAAAGAAACATAAAAGAAGTTAGTGTGTCTAAAAGCCTGTTATTAGTATTATTAATATGTTTATTACAGTTGTTGCACTACCTTCACACAAAGATAGACCAACAGTTCCTTAAATGAATTTACCAAATCTTTAGGATTTCTATTTTCTATGCATAGTCCATGAAGCTGGCAAAATCCTAGCCAGATCCACCATCACTAGTCATGTAGCCACTCCCCATGAAGGTGTGAATCAGCTGTTCATAGGCTCGGTATGTTTATTTCAATGTCATTGGCAGACAAGGCGAGGAGGTCACTCAACTGCAAACTCTGGTCAACATTCCTCAGCGTAGGAGGGGAGGGTGAAGGGGAGAAGTCAGCTCTGCTGCTGAGGGGAACGAAGTGAAAGACCGTTTCCAAGACATTGACCGACGATTTTTGTGATTTAATTCCACCTACACTAATTAAGATCCGACTTAATTTCATGAAGATATTTGCTTAGAATACCATCTTCTATCACCAGTGTAAAGGACTTCCATCATATCAAATACACCCTGTATAAATAGTTCATGTTTTTTGGGCTAATGCCGTGTGTATTTAAATTAAAACCATACGTTTCGGAGAAACCTTGCCTCCATTTTCAATGGAAACAAACCAGGTTTCAAACAGTCAAACATTTGAGTTTTGTCTGAAATTCGTAGTGTTTCGCTTTTTATGCCGGTGAGTGTTTTTTGAAATAATTTTTTTTACAAGAATACTGACAAGGAGATGTTTTCTAGATATTGTTTGATTCCATTGAAAAAGGAGGCAAGGTTTCTCTGAAACGTATGGTTTTAATTTAAATACACACGGCATTAGCCCAAAATCATGAACTTTTTTATATATTTAGTTCATTAAGCCGTGAAAAATAAAAATGCAATTTTGGTAGACAGACGTCGAGTCTAATAATTTGCTCACCTCTGTACATGGTGCCGGCCCCGTGGTGTTGTGGTAGCGCGCCTGCCTCTCACCCGGAGGCCCCGGGTTCGATCCCCGGCTGCGTCAGGAATTTTAAAACTGACGTGAGGGTTGGAACGGGGTGCACTCAGCCTCGTGAGGACAATTGAGTAGCTGTCTGACAGTGAGACAGCGCCCCGATCACGAAAACCAAGATTAACGGCCGAGGGGACCCGACGCGCTGATCACGCGTCACCCCAATATCTGCAGGCCGTATGGCTGGGCAGCGGTCGCTTGGTCGGCCTTAGCCCGTCATGGGCTGGATAGTGCCAGGGGTTGACTTTTGACTGTACATGGTGGTAAAATGGATTGTTAAACTTACCTTTTCTGTGGAGGTTATGAGAAATAGAACAGCTCTATGGCACTGCGATGAACAATCTGGAACAGAAAGAAATATTCAATAATTAATTATAGTGTTCCCTGTATTAGGCAGGCAAAACACAGAACTGTAATAAATATATTAGTTTGTTCATTCATTTGCAACCCCGCTCCCCCAAGTACTGAAGGTGCCTGGATTGCCATAGAATTTTCTAAATTATAAATTTCTTATATTTCTAATATTCCAAAATCCATAATTATAAGATCCGCCTTGTCAAACACTAGAAGGTAGTTTTCTAATTAAAATATACCTACATGATTCGTTATTACATTGATAACTTCTTCAGCGTGAAAAAATCTTAAACAAGAAGTTCCCTGAAGAACTACTGTATATAGCCTATTTTCATATATCCTACTTATGTTAATTGCCACAACTAACATACAAAATTTCAGTTTGATTGCTGTAATAGATTCGTAGATATTGAGAACCAACTACATTTTTCGGATGGTCACCATGTTGGATTTTATATATGTAGGTCAGAGTTATGTACTGTTACATGACGATTATTGTGCACGTGTAGCATTCAAACTTCAATCGCATGATTAGGACGCAGGAAGTAACAAGGAGATTTTAAAATTTCGCACAGCTGCCATCTTGTGGTTATGGAAACAATTGAAATAAATTAGATGCCAGTGGATTTACATTCGTATAAGGATTTACTGTACCAAGTTTCACTGCACTCAGATGGTTAAATTGCGAGATACTTCCATGTAAATATTTATTCTTCGCGTCGCCGCCATGTTGGATTTGTGATCACCAGGTTATTTAAAGTCCTATAGGTGAACTTAAGTTCATAGCCCCTATGAACACAAAAAAAATCAGTTTGATTGCTATAATCGATACGTAGATATTCAGAGCCGTCTTAATAATTCGGATGGTCGCCATGGTGGATTGTTAAATGTATAGGCCATAGAGTCATATACCATTAAAGGAAAATTATTGCGTAGATCCATTATTCAATCTTTCACTTCGATCGCATGATTACGACACAAGAAATAAAAACTTAATTTTAAAGTTCGCACAGCAGTCATCTTGAGGTTATGTAAACAATTGAACTAAATTAGATACCAGTGCATTACAATGTGTATAAACATTTCCTGTACCAGATTTCATTGCGTTTGGAACATTAAATCGCCAGAAAGGCCTATTTAAAACTATCAAATTCGCTTGGCCGCCATGTTCGTTTTGTAATTAACCGGTTTTTGAAGGTCTCATAGATGACCTTCCAGCAGTACCCTTTACCTCCGTACAAAATTTCGGGTGATACCGGTAATAGTTTCAAAGATATAGAATGTCGGTGAAATATTTCGCACAGCCGTCATCTTGAGGTTATGTAAACAATTGAACGAAGTTAGATGTTGGTGCATTATAATGTGTATAAACATGTACTGTGCCAAGTTTTATTGCGTTTGGTTGGTTAAATCGCGAGAAACGTCTATTTAAAAGTCACAAATTCGCGTGGCCGCCATGTTGGTTTTGTAGTTACCAGATTTTCAAAAGTCACATAGGTGAACTTATAGTTGTTCCCTTTATCACCGTAAAACATTCCAGGGTGATATCGGGAATAGTTTCGGAGATATTGAATGCTGGTGAAATATTTCGCACAGCCGCCATGTTGGATTGGTGAGACGTAACAAAATTTGAAGGACACGGTCGGGGTCGTCCGGAATAGTGCTATGAACTTACTGAGTTTCATTGAAATCGCTCCATCTGTTTAGAAGTTATTAGGGGGGGGGGACACACACACCTCTCTCTCTCTCACACACACACACACACACACACGCACACACACACACGGACAAAAGGTGTTCTCATAAGCCTATTTTTTCAAAATTGAAAATAGGCTAAAAATTATATCAACAAGGAATCAAAAGGAAAATGGATATCCTTACAGAAATTAATTAATTTAAAATAATTGAATGGACACAAAGAGAAATAATAAAAACATAATATTATTAATCAATTAAACTTGAATTAAACACATTTTATGTCTACCCATTTTATATTATTCCAAAAGCCATCACATTAAAATAAAGAGATTTCCAATCTTGTAGTTCTATAACTGACATTGTAGAACAAACTGGCCTCCTAAATCATTCACGTGGTTCCTTAGGATAATGTAACCATTCAGAGCTCTGTCCCTAACCTCCTTGTCTAGTCAAAATTGTCAGAAAATCTGGAGGAATTCATTGTTTGAAGCCATGCTTATTCCCAAATTAACTTTCAAGCGGCTTTTACTTATTTATTTATCTTTAATTTATTTTTAGCCTACTTTCGACTTTTGCAAAAAATGAAAGTAGACTTATGAGATCAACACAGGGCGAAAAATTGTGTGTCTGTGAGGCTGTATGTCTGTGAGTGTGTGTACTCTGAATGTCTGCCCCCCCACCCCCTATTAATTCGAACACGGTGAAATCAAATTGAACGAAATTTGGTACAGAGGTAGCTCTAGCAAAGGGCACCTCAGTGTCATGTTTTATATCGCCGCCATATTGACGGAAACGTAACGATGGCCACCCAAATGTTGAAAGCTTAAATCAAATTACGACTAACCTAATCATCCGATCTATATCAAATTTTGCAACAACATACCTTTGTATGGGGAGCATTCCCTGACCAAATTACGAGGTCATCAGCTCAATAGTTTGCTGATTGCGGCCATGTTTGTGTGCAAATCGATTCCCCCTATTAATACAAACATGGTGAAATCGAATTGAACGAAATTTGGTACAGAGGTAGAACTAGCAAAGGGAACCTCAGTGTCATGTTTTATATCGCCGCCATCTCGACGAAAACGTAATGGCGGCCACCCAAATTTTAAAAGCTTAAATCAATTTACGACCAACCTAATCATCGGATCTCTACCTGTTATTGCAACGTTATACCTTTATATATGTGGACTATTTTGACCAAATTACAAGGTCATCAACCTAATAATTTGCGGATGGCGGCCACGTATGTGTGCAAACGGATTCCCCCTATCTATTCAAACACGGTGAATCCAAATTGAACGAAATTTTGTACAAAGGTAGCAATAGCAAAGGGCACCTCAGTGTCACGTTTTATATCACCGCCATCTTGACGAAAACGTAATGGCGGCCACCCAAATGTTAAAAGCTTATATCAAATTATGAACAACCTAATTATTTGATCTCTACCAAATTTTGCAACCACATACCTTTTTGTAGGAAGCATCTTTTGACTGAACTACAAGGTCATCAGCCTTATAGTTTGCAGATAGCGGCCATTTATGTGTGCAAATCGATTCACCATATCAACTAAAACACCGTGAAACCGAATTGAATGACATTTTGTACAGAGGTGGCACTAGCAAAGGGCACCTCATATTAATTTTTATTATCCGTATAACACGTTGTATTTCTACAAGCTACTACAACCAACATTCAATTATACTCCTTGAAAAGGACAAAGAGTTATAACAATACCCATGCATTTAGTAGAAAGTAGGCTATATGTTCTTTACTGAACATCTTGTTTATTTATCTATTTATTTATTTGTTCATTTATTATTTTTGTTTACTTGTTTCTTTTTAAATTTATTTATTTATTTAAACTCCGGCTCAGGTCGTGGATATTCCCTAGTGTTCGTTTGAACAATCCATAATGGAGAGTGGAATGTTATACATAGTTGATGATACTACTGAGGAAATAACGTACTTAGTGAATAATAAGACGTGTCATACGATTATAATAACATCAGGAGTTCCTCCAGGATCATCTTTTTGACCAGAGTTGGCAAAAGTGGACACATTCTATACTTTGGTTCTGCCACACCATAATTTTATATTATTTTATGAATTATTATTTGTTTATATGTGTCCTTGATTTTCAGAGATTATCCATATAATGCGTTCGCAAGAATGTAATTTCCCCCCTTGTAACACGTTGTGGCAATTCCTAACCCCCCCCCCCGTAAGCGGACGTCCAAATTAAATTAACCCCCTCCTATATTTCTCAAATCGCGAGAATGATTTTTTCCACAAATCAACCTACAAAGTAAGCACATGGAAAGTACCGGTACGAAAAAGAAATTTTATTTATTTTTGCAAATCTGATAATAACAATTAACTGACGTTCATGCAGATCCCCTCCCCCCAAATTAAGGACTCCCCCCTTCCCCTTGTTCAAGAGAACGTATTTTATGGATGACCCCCAATATTGTCCAATTATGTTTTCCGTGTTGAAAACAATTCTTAGCAGACAAAGTACTGTAGAGTGATTTTTTGACATTTTGATATACAGGGTGATTCACCTAAAACTTGCACTGTAAATATTTCTGAAATGGAAGGTGATATTGATATGCGGTTTTAACCTAATGAAATTGTAACCAAGGGCTCGTATTTGTAGCTGATACACTGATATTTATAAATTTTAGAAAGTGGTTTTATTTATAACAATTACAATTTTTAAATGGAACAATACCCATTGACATTAAAAAATAAAAGTAGAACAAATTCGAATACCAATGGTGTTTTGTGCACGATTCTAGTGCAAGTAGTTTACGAGATATTGATTGTTATTCGAAAATTGTACGCACTAACAACCAAGTGCTTAGTGGCGAGGTTACGATGTTGTTATGTTTGTTGAGGTTGTGGTTTGTGTACACTGAGTGCACTGCGACTTTCCAGTCAGTTATTGTGTGATACTTCAAGTAGTAGGACGTGCTTGCAGGATGAGATTTACCATTGCAGAAAAAGCCGACATGCTCATGGTTTATGGCGAATGTAGGAAGAATGCCGTTCGTTCTTGTACCGTGTACGCGGAAACATATCCCATTAGACGTCAACCATCTCGGCAATTATTTGTGAACCTTTTCAATCAATTACGTGAAAGTGGTAGTATAACGCCTAGAAAACGTAACAGAGACAAACAAGTGACTGGAGAAGAGGGAGAAATTAAGGTTCTGGCTGCTGTTGCAGTAGATCCACAAATTAGTTCCCGTGCAATTGCACATGGAAGCGGCATGAGTCAGGCAAGTGTACTACGCATTCTCCATCGTCATAAGTTCCATCCGTATCACATCTCTCTCCATCAAGTGCTGCATGGTAATGATTTTGAGAATCGTGTTAACTTTTGTACATGGGCATTAAGACGTGATACTCCAGATTCGTCATGTATCTTGTTTACTGATGAAGCAACATTTTCTAATCATGGCCAAGTCAATCTTAGAAACATGCACTATTGGTCTGTTGAAAATCCCCGTTGGCTGCGTCAAGTAGAACGACAGCGTCCATGGAGTGTAAACGTCTGGTGTGGAATAGTGAACCATCACATCATAGGTCCCTTTTTCGTAGAAGGAACACTGAATTCGTGCAAGTACCTCAACCTCCTAACAGACCATCTTCCACAGATGTTAGAAGACGTTCCGCTTCAGACTAGGAGGAACCTGTGGTATCAACATGATGGCTGTCCGGCCCATAGTGCACGAATTACTACAGATTATCTTCACGGATTGTTTCCAAATCGTTGGATTGGACGAAAGGGGACCTGTACTTTGGCCGGCCCATTCACCAGATTTGACTCCTTTAGACTTTTTTCTGTGGGGGAAGCTAAAAGACACTGTCTACAAGGACATACCAACTACACCAGATGATATGAAACGGCGTATTACTGCTGCCTGCGCTGAAATTTCCTCTGAAATGCTAGAACGTGTGCAGCAATTTTTACATAGCAGACTGGAAGCTTGTATTGAGGCTGGTGGTCGTCATTTTGAACACAAGCTTTGAGGGTACACTGTACTTGTCAGAAACCACAGAATTACTTCATTCACATTTGTTTTTCTTTAGTTTGTCCTAGGCATTGTCCCATTGTGTACAAATAACAATATCTCGTAAACTACTTGCACTAGAATCGTGCAAAAGACACCACTGGAATTCTAATGTGTTCTACTTTTATTTTTTTAATGTCAATGGGTATTGTTCCATTTAAAAAATTGTAATTGTTGTAAATAAAACCACTTTCTAAAAATTATAAAAATCAGTATATCAGCTACAAATACGAGCCCTTGGTTACAATTTCATTAGGTTAAAACCGCATATCAATATCACCTTCCATTTCAGAAATATTTACAGTGCAAGTTTTAGGTGAATCACCCGGTATATACACACATCAAAAAAGTTTTGCATCACCTCGGTTCCAAGAGTTCCGGAACCTTTAAATACAAAGGGAATAGAGATCAACACAAACAACATTTCAGCTCGTTTTATTGCTCATGAGACCCACACATTGCATGTTGTACCATCATACAGCTAGATTTTCAGCATTTGTGGTCCAGATTGCAGTACACACCACTACCTCTAATACCCAGTAGCACGTCCTCTTGCATTGATGCATGCCTGTATTCGTCGTGGCATACTATCCACAAGTTCATCAAGACACTGTTGGTCCAAATTGTCCCACTCCTCAACGACAATTCGGCGTAAATCTCTCAGAGTGGTTGGTGGGTCAAGACGTCCATAAACAGCCCTTTTCAACATATCCCAGGCATGTTCGATAGGGTTCATGTCTGGCGAACATGCTGGCCACTGTAGTCGAGCGATGTCGTTATCTTGAAGGAACGCATTCACAAGATGTGCACGATGAGGTCGAGAATTGTCGTCCATGAAGACAAATGCCTCTCCAATATTCTGCCGATATGGTTGCACTATGGGTCGGAGGATGTCATTCAGGTATCGTAAAGCCGTTTCGGAGCCTTCCATGACCACCAGTGGCGTACGTCGGCCCCACATAATGCTACCCCAAAACATCAGGGAACCACCACCTTGCTGCACTCGCTGGACAGTGTGTCTAAGACGTTCAGCCTGACCAGGGTGCCTCCAAACACGTCTCCGACGATTGTCTGGTTGAAGGCATATGCGACACTCATCGGTGAAGAGAACGTGATGCCAATTCCGTGGGGTCCATTCAGCATGTTGTTGGGCCCATCTGTACCGCGCTGCATGGTGTCGGGGTTGCAAAGCTGGACCTCGCCATGGACGTCGGGAGTGAAGTTGCGCATCATGCAGCCTATTGCGCACAGTTTGAGTTGAAACACGACGTCCTGTGGCTGAACGAAACGCATTATTCAACATGGTGGCATTGCTGTCAGGGTTCCTCCGAGCGGCAATCCGTAAGTAGCGGTCATCCACTACAGTAGTAGCCCTTGGGCGGCCTGAGCGAGGCCTGTCATCGACAGTTCCTGTATCTCTGTACCTCCTCCATGTCCGAACAACATCGCTTTGGTTCACTCTGAGACGCCTGGAAACTTCCCTTGTTGAGAGCCCTTCTTGACACAAAGTAACAATGCGGACGCGATCGAACTGCGGTATTGACCTTCTAGGCATGGTAGAACTACAGACAACATGAGCAGCGTACCTTCGTCCTGGTGGAATGACTGGAACTGATCGGCTGTCGTACCCCCTCCGTCTAATAGGCCCTGCTCATGCATGGTTGTTTACATCTTTGAGCAGTTTTAGTGACATCTATGAACAGTCAAAGGGACTGTATCTTGGATACAATATACACAGTCAACGTCTATATGCCGGAGATCTGGGAACCGAGGTGATGCAAAACTTTTTTTGATGTGTGTATATATATTTTTTTTTGGCATGAACATTCCCCGAAATTTGGCTGAAAGATTCAGAAAGCATAAAATTACTTATGACAGGTGGTTAATATACAGACCACCATCCCATAAAGGTTTAAAGGATCTTTTCAACATTGAATTGCTTGCCTGAAGGGATACAGCTGTGGATTATGTTCTACCTTGTCTCTAGTGGCAACCTGCATTTGCGAGAAATGTTATTTTGTACTTAATAGAATACAATATACAGGGTTATTCACCTAAGATGTTACTCGCCAATATCTTCTAAACCGTTAAAGATATCAATATCCATTTTTCACTTTTGGAATTGGTGCTAAGGGGCTCATATATTAACTTACACTGTTTTTTTTTCCTTTCTTTGTGAATAGCTGAGATATTGGTACCAACTTCGTTTTTCTGTTTCAAAACAAAATGAATGTCCTGTAATCAGAATCGTAGTCGTTATTAACGAAGTTTGGTATTTTGGGAAATGTAAATCAGTGATGAAACGAAATAGTAGAATGAAGTTTCATTTGTTGCCTAATAAATTCTTCCGTCACTTAATGTTTGGAATAATGGGACGATTTAACAGATGGTTGCGTACATTTCTATTCATTTCCTATAACATGTAGAATAAGTAGGGTAATTCACCTAAGATGTTCTGATTACAGGACATTCATTTTGTTTTGAAACAGACTACACCTGTGACGCTATTTAAGCGCAACAACACGCTATGTACTAGCCATTCGCTTTCACACAACGCATCACCGAAAGAAGGCGTGGCCTAGCCCAATTTTCATATCATCGATTTCTCAAAAAGTACTCGTCCGATTTGGGAAATAATAACACCGTTGAATATGTCTCAGTGAAATCATCTACCCTGTATGCAAAAATTAGTATAGTTCCATTAAGAAAAACGAAGTTGGTACCAATATCTCATATTCACACAGAAAGGAAAAAACAGTATAAGTTAATGTATGAGCCCCTTAGCACCATTTCTAAAAGTGAAAACAGAATGTTGATATCTTTAACGGTTTAGAAGATATTGGCGAGTAACTTCTTAGGTGAATAACCCTGTATATTATAATACAAGTGAGTTAAATTCCCTTTTACGCGTTTATCTGTTTGAGGCAATGTTTGTCCCATTAACCATGAATAAGGAAGCCCTATACGAGGGTGTGTGAGGGAGGTCAGACAAACCACACGCGAAGACCCTGTCAACACACGCTGCCTCACTTTATGCACGAGACTGGAATGCCCTCGGTGGCAACAGGATTAGATTTCACTTCAAGCAAATTCCGTCAAGACTGTGGGAATCCTCTCCCTTTCCATCATGACTCATGCATTTCTTTCTTTTTTTCTTTCTTTCTTTCTTTCTTTCCTTCTTTCTTTGATTCTCTCTCTCTTTATTTATTTCTTTCTTTTTTTTTTTTTCTTTCTTTCTTTCTTTCTTTCTTTCGTTCTTTCCTTCTTTCCTCCTTCTTTCTTTCTATATTTCTTTCTTTCTTTCTTTCTTTCTTTCTTTTCTTCTGTCCTCCTTCTTTCTTTGTTTCTTTATTGCCTTCTATAGTCCTTCTTTTCTTCTTTTTTCTTTCTTCCTTTCTTTCTTTCTTTCTCTCTTTCTTTATTTCTTTCTCTATATTTCTTTCTTTCTTTCTTTCTTTCTTTCATTCATTCTTTCTTCCTTTCTTTCCTTCTTTCCTCCCTCTTTCTTTCTATATTTCTTTCTTTCTTTCTTTCTTTCTTTCTTTCTTTCTTTATTTCCTTCTGTCCTCCTTCTTTCTTTGTTTCTTTATTTCTTTCTTTATTGCCTTCTATCCTCCTTTTCTTCTTTTTTTCTTTCTTTCTTTCTTTCTTTCTTTCTTTCTTCTTTCTTTCTCTCTTTATTTATTTCTTTCTCTTTATTTCCTTCTTTCTTTCTTTTTTTCTTTCTTTCTTTCTTTCTTTCTTTCTTTAGTTCTTTCTTCCTTTCTTTCCTTCTTTCCTCCTTCTTTCTTTCTATATTTCTTTCTTTGTTCTTTCATTCTTTCTTTCTTTTCTTCTGTCCTCCTTCTTTCTTTGTTTCTTTATTTCTTTCTTTATTGCCTTCTATCCTCCTTCTTTTCTCCTTTTTTCATTTCTTTCTTCTTTATTTTTTCTTTCTTTCTTTCTTTCTTTCTTTCCTTCTTACTTTCCTTCTTACTTTCCTTCTTTCTTTCTTTCTTTCTTTCCTCTTTCTTTCTTTCTTTCTTTCTTTCTTTCCTCTTTCTTTCTTTCTTCTTTCTTTATTTCCTTCTTTCTTTCTTTCTTTCTTTCTTTCGTTCTTTCTTCCTTTCTTTATTTCCTTCTTTCCTCTTTCTTTCTTTCTTTCTTTCTTTCCTTCCTTCTTTCTTTCTTTCTTCCCTACTTTCTGTATATCTTTCTTTAATTTCTTTCATTCTTTCTTACTTTCATTCTTTCTTTCTCTATCTATCTTTCATCTTTCTTTCTTTCTTTCTTTCTTTCTTTCTATATTTCATTCTATCTTCTTTCTTCCTTCCTTTCTTTCTTTCTTTCTTTCTTTCTTTCTTTCTTTAATATTCAATTTTTTTCTTTATTTATTTCATTTTTTCTTACTTCTTTCATTAGTTCTTTACTTAATTACTTTCCTTCTTTCTTTCTTTCTTTCTTTCTTTCTTTCTTTCTTCCTTCCTTTCTTGTCCTCTTGATGTAGCGGTTAGCATTCTTGGATGTCACACTGGAGGACCAAGTTCGAATCCCAGCTCAGCCATCCTGGAAGTATGTTTCCGTGGTTTTCCAATTTTACTCCAGACAAATGTCGGGATGGTTCCTATTTAGGACCACGACCGCCTCCTCCCCAATTCTCACATGAATAACCTATACCCAAACTACAGTAGTACAGACACCTCAATTACAGAAGTTAACAGTCAAATTCTGTGCACGCCAGAATTCAACAACTCATTTCGCTATATATCTCTTCGTACGTTGTCGTTATAGTTTCCTAAATGGTCTAGATGTTCTTTGGTCATCAGTCCCGTATTTCTGTGAGAGCGTGAAATCTGTATGATAACATGTCATGCTGTTTTTGTTGTTTCGCTTAGGGGCTTTGCGTGATCGTGGTCATAGAGCCCCGTATAATTGGGTGTGTGTCGAATAACCTGAGTAACTGTTATGTGTATTTGCATTTGGATCCTGGATCCTGAGGGTGCGCAAATGCGAGGGAGCGGTGTCAGTAGATTTACTGGCACGTTAAAGATCCCCTTCTGGGCGAAATTCCGGCACCCCAGCGTCTATAAAAGCCAGAGTAATTAAAAAGGACGTAAAACCAATAACATTATTATTATTATTTGCATTTGAGACCAGGATTAGGAAAGGAGGTGGAAAGTAACGCACAATCATTCTTTTCCCCCTAAAAGTTTTACAGGTAACAAAACCAAACAAATCACAAACGAACTTACATCTTTGACCTATTTTTCTACATAGTCACCAACTTTCTCAACACATTTCTGCCAACGTGGTATTTGTTTCAATATGCCCTGTTCGTAGAAGTCCGTTTGGTTCGAGTATAGCCATCTACAGACTGCTGATTTCACTTCCACGTCTGTTGCAAAGTGTTGGCCAGCTAGGAATTTCTTCATGGGACCAAACAGATGAAAGTCCAACAGTGCAAGGTCCGGAATGTATGGTAGATGCTGGAGCACCTCCCACCCAAATTGGGCAATTTTCTCACAAATAGGAGCAGCAACATGAGGGCGGGCATTGTTATGAAGAAGTTTGACACCGTCAGCATTAAAGTTGTGGCGTTTATCACGAAGGGCACGACGCAACTTAACCAAAGTTTTAATGTGGGCTGCAGCATTCACAATGGTCCCGTAATCAGCCAAGTCCACCAATAACACAGCACACATATCCCAGAACACTGTCACACGCACTTTCCTAGCAGATTAAGTCACTTGGATTCTTTTTTCGTACTGGGGGCCCTCAAATAACGAACTACATTTCGCTGCTCTTCGCCAGTTGACGACAGTAACACGCACGTTTTATTTTTTAGTTTAGGCTTCTCTCGCTAGAGCTGCACATGAAAACAAAATACCCTCTGTAGCGCAAACTGCAGTGTATATCGTCTTGAAATATCAACATTCCAGTTGCAAAACCAGGGGAGAAAAGCAAGAATGAGCGCTGCTTTCTGATCTGTCCTCGTACAACGAGAATAAGTCTGCAAATAAAGTTGTGACTTTGGGAGATATCGAAGGTAGAAATCTAAATTCAAATATCAAAATTGAAAATTAGCAAGGGCATTATATGCCGTTATGGAGTTGCTTACGTCTTATTCAGCAGATACGTAATTGCAATATTCTAGTTGAAAACAATTTAGAGTAGGACTAGTTGAAGTACTCGTAATGTCTAAATATATATAATTCTTCGACACATTAATGGCTGGAACAACTTTGATGAATTTTTTAATGTATATTAGAGTGGGTCCCTGTATGGTTTAGATTCACAATTTGACACGGTAGATGGAATGAACACAATTTTAGAATCACAATTTACACACAATTTTAGAATCACAATATTCAGTCAAAAACAGTCGTCATGGAAACCGATAGCCTTAGTAAAAGCTGAAGTCTTTGGACTGTCTGTCTCTAAACGTTAGAGCCACCTGGCGGCAACCTGAGTAACTACCGCCATAACTTTCACTCCGCCCGTGGCAGAAAGTTATGTTTTGTACCATAGGTGGCGGTGATGTCGAATTCATCTGTTTGTCTCTGCACGTTAGAGCGTTTCAAACAAAGTCCCGTATGCGTTCAAATACCATTCGTCCGATAGCGATGAAACTTGGGTGAGATGTTGTGTACACTCCAGGGAAGGCTTTTGGATCAGTAAATCCATTTTACATTAGTTAGCGCACGAGTAGATTCAAAAAATGAGCGGCGATGTGCGAAGCTTTACAACAATGTCCCGTATGCGTTCATATATTCTACCATTCATCCGATTGCAATAAAACTTGGGTGAGATGTTGAGTACACTCCAAGGAAGGTTTATGGCTTACTTTATCCATTTTACAAGAGGTAGAGTACAAGAAGATTCAACAAATGGGCAACGACTCGCGAAGCGTTTCAACAAAGTCCGGTATGCGTTCATAAACCATTCGTCCGATAGCGATGAAACTTGGGTGAGATATTGTGTACACTCCAGGAAAGGCTTCTGGCTTAGTAAAACCATTTTACAATACGCAGCGCACGAGTAGATTCAACGAATGAGCAACGACGAGCGAAGCGTTTCAACAAAATCCAGTATAAGTTTATACACCATTCATTGATTGTGATGAAACTTCGATGAGTTGTTGTGTACACTTACAAGAAGGTTTCTAACATAGTGAATCCATTTCACAGTAGGTAGCGCACGAGTAGATTCAACAAATGAGTGACAGTGCACGAATCGTTTAAACAAAATCCTGTATGTGTTCATATAGCCTACCATTCGTCCGATCACGAGGAAACTTGGGTGAGATGTTGCGTACGCCCTATGGAAGGTTTCTGGCTTAATAAATACATTTTACAATAGGTAGCACACGAGTAGATTCAACAAATGAGCGACGGCACGCGAATCGTTTCAACAAAGTCCTTTATGCGTTCATATACCATTGAACCGACTGCGATGAAACTTTGGTGAATCGTTGAGTACACTCCAGGAAATGTTTCTGACTTAGTAAATCCATTTTACAATGGGTAGCGCACGAGTAGATACAACAAATGAGTGATGGCGTGCGAATCGTTTCAACAAACTCCCGTATGCGTACATATACCATTGAACCGATTGCGATGAAACTTTGGTGAATCGTTGAGTACACTCCAGGGAAGGTTTCTGGCTTAGTAAATCTATTTTACAATAGGTAGCACATGAGTAGATTCAACAAATGAGTGACGGCACGCGAATCGTTGAAACAAAATCCCGTATGTGTTCATATGCTATTCATCCGATTGAAATGAAACTTTGATGAGGTGTTGTGTACACGCCAGGGAAGGTCTTCAACTTAGTAAATCGATTTTACAATATTGGCAGCGCACGAGTAGATGTAACAAATGAGTGACGACGCGTGAATTGTTTCAACAAAATCCCATATGCGTCATATGCCATTCATCGTTCATCCGATTGCAATGAAACTTTGGTGAGTTGTTGTGCATGCCCCCACGAATGTTTCAAGATTTGTAAATCCATAGGTTTAGAGGCAGTTAACGGAAATTGATTTTTTTTAACCCAAAAGCACTACCAGAAACAAAATTACAACCCCAACACTTTCTGTGATTGGTACTGCAACGCATGCCGGGTACAGCTTGTTATTTAATATAATCCTCCCGGTGCCAGTTTAGTTGAAAAGTATTGGAGACTGGCCACTTCTTTGAAATAGTCCTTTGTTAGTCTTTATTGGATTTAGAGGTTTAGTGTAGGCTTTTACTTCTCAGGAATACCTGTATTGGCTTCGCATATTGACAAGGAATATTAACCTCCAGGCGCTCACGCACGTGGCGTTTGGTCCGCACATTTATAATTTTCGATACTGCTGCTTCACGGCGGGAGGGAGACCTACGAGACCTACTGCTAGTCCTCAACTACGATGTAGGCCGACAGATGGCACTAGCAGCGAATCTCTATATTTAACTAGCGCTTAGAGACAGCCCAGCGGGGCTAACGAATCGACCCGAATACTCACGACCGCAACCGATCATACACCCCCCTACACGACGTTTTGACGGTTTTGACACGCACCGAAACAGACCATCGCAGAGGGGCAAACCGAACGTACCGGAACCCGAAACTTCACAACCTATAGACCGAACATTAGGGCTAGGATTTTTATATAAATACTATTCCATCCTTTGCTTATAGGCTACATAATTAAAAATGATAAATGTCCATGAATTAGAACCTTAGCTATCATCTAATTACATTTTAGTGCTACATATTTGATCATAATGACATTATTTGGTTTAGATATTTTTACTTTAAAATTAATATTCTGTGTTTTTATTTTACATATTTGATCAAAATGGCATTTTTTAAACATAACTTTACTTGATGTATTTAAAATTACATATTCTGTCTCTTACTGTAAAAGGAAAATATTTTTTCGCAAGTGAAATATGTTTGCCCCGCTTGGTCTGTCTTATGGTTGGCTGATCGGTTATATTCGTGCGCATTCGGGTCACTTCGTTAGCCCCGCTGGGCTGTCTCTAACCGCTAGTTATACGAGACACGTCCAGAAAGTAAGTTCCGTTTGGTAATAAAATTAAATTGTGTACAGATACAGAAAAATTATTTATTGCACAACATTGTACACCTCTTAAACTACTTTTCCACATAACTGCCGAACTTTCGCAGGCATTTGTCATAGCGTGGCACAAGTTTTTGGATACCTTCTTCATAGAAGTTTGCCACCTGTGTCTTCAACCAGTTGGAAACATTATTTTCCGAGGTGTCAAGATTTGTTTCGGCTTAACCTTTGCTGGGGATGAAGTGTGCCTCCATTCCATTGATTGCCGCTTACTTCCAGGGGTGTCGTAAGAAACCCATGTTTCATCTCCTGTGACTATCTGTGTCAGAAATTCTTCGCCGCCTTCGTTGTAACGGGTCAAAAACTGAAGTGTACTACCCATCCGTTTTGTTTTCTGTTGCTCCGTAAGAATCTTTGGTCCCCACGTCGGCAAAGTTTACGAAAGTTCAGTTTTTTGGTAACAATTTCATGAATCAGTGATCGTGAGATTTGGGGAAATTCCATAGCGAGAGCACTAATTGTAAACCTGCGGTTTTCCCGGATCTTGTCATCAATCGCGTGAACCAGTTCTTCTGTAACCGCTGCAGTGGATCGTACAACTAGTTGAAGACACAGGCGGCACACGTCTATGAAGAAGTTATACAAAAACTCGTGCCACGCTACGACAAATGCCTGCAACATTTCGGCAGTTATGTGGAAAAGTAGTTTAAGGGTTGTAGAATTTTGTGCAATAAATATTTTTTCTGTATCTGTGCACAATTTAACGTTATTACACGGAACTTACTTTCTGGACGTACTTCGTATTTACAGCAATCAGTTTGAATGTTAGTGAACTCACGAGTGGACGTTAGGTGCGATCCGGAAGCCGCTGCGCGAGTACAATTGTTTTACAAACAGCAGTGCGAGCGACAATGTAAGTACATATCTCTTGCTTACTAATTCATTTTTCCTCAGGACTTTTGTGCAGAGTTTTCTGTTTAGATGGTAAGTACATTATCGGTGAGGGCAGAGATTGAATTGAATTACATTGCTTCATTTTTATAGGGAAAGATTATCACATCATGATGGAATTTTGCGGATACTCAATGATTTGTCAGAAGAAGAGAGAGAAGAGGAAATATTGGACGATCCTCACGACATTGATTATGAACCAGAAGCAGTCGAGGAAGACATCCACAGTAGTTGTTCTGAACTTTCTATGGAAAATGATGAAGAGGCAAGTAAAGACACGCATGATAGCAGTATGATGGTCTATATAGGCAAGGATAAGGATACACTGTGGAGTAGTGAAGTTGTTACTAATACTAATGCCAGAACGCGATCAAAAAACATAGTAGAGACATTTCCGGGCCCAAAGGGTCTCTCTCGACAAGCGTGTACGCCTATTGATTGCTTTATGCAAATTATGCCACCTGACTTGATTGGTGACATTGTAAAATACACCAATATTTTTATAACGAAAAAAATATCTGAAATACGTCCACATAGGGAAAGAGATTACAGACTAACGTCTCCCGCTGAAGTGCTGGGACTTTTTGGTGCTCTTTTTTTGATTGCCGTGAAGAAAGGGAACCGTGCTAATAGCCTAGAATACTTTAGCTCTGATGGTACAGGTATGACTATTCTTCGGGCAAATTTCAGTTGAAACCGATTCCGTTTCTTGATGAAATCCCTCCGATTTGATGATGTCACCACTAGAGCTGAGCGCCAACAGAATGATAAATTGGCAGCTATTAGAGAATTTCATACTAAATTTGTTTCCAATTGCTAACGAAGCTACGCAGTTGGTGAGTTCGTAACGGTTGATGAGATGTTTGTTGCATTCCGTGGCCGTTGTAATTTCATAAAATATATGCCGAAAAAAACAGCTAAATACGGCATAAAGTTTTATGCAATGTGTGATAGCCGAATGTTTTACACGTATAATCTGGAAATATACTTTGGGAAACAGACTGTAGGGCCATACATCTCTTCAAACAAACCTTTCGATGCTGTCAACAGATTGACTGAGCCAATTAAAAGATCGAACAGAAACGTGACCTCATATAACTACTTCAGCAGCTATCCTTTGGTGGAACACCTTGTGAAAAACAGACTGACCTTCTTAGGGACCTTGAAGAAAAAAAAAAGAGATACCACCCGAATTCCTCCAGGACAAATCACGTGAAGTTGGTTCTAGTATGTTTGGCTTTCAGAATGATAAAAGCTTAGTGTCTTTCATCACCAAGAAGAAAAAGGCTATACTTTTATTGTCTTCAATGCATGACACTAATGAGATGGGCCATGATACAAACAAACCCTTGCCGATCACCGACTACAATTCAACAAAGGGAGGTGTTGACAGTGTCGACCTGCTTTGTGCAACGTATAACACCTCTAGGAAAACAAGAAGACGGCCAATGGCACTTTTCTTCCGAGAACTTGATATCGCAGCTATCAATTCCTACAAGATATTTCTTACAAATTGCCCACAAGAATCCTGTCGGAGAAGGGAATACATCTACAATTTAGCTATGAGCCTGATGGAGGAAATCTTGAAGAATAGGGCAAAAATATCCAGTCTTCCTGAGGAAATTTTTGCTTTTCTCTCAAAATTCAGGGAAGAGTCGAATACTCAAATTCCAGCTCCCAGCAAAAAATGTTGTTACATAATTATGTGGAAGCCACAAAAACAATAAGACTGCAGTCACTTGTGGTAAATGCCAGAAGCACGTGTGCAAAAATCACAGCCTACACCGTGTTACGTGTGAGAAGTGCAACAGTAATGCCGAGGAAGAATCTGATTAAATAGAATCAGGAACAGGGCCGGATTTACCGTAAGGCAAAATAGGCACGTGCCTAGGGGCGCCGCAGTCCAAGGGGCGCCACAACCGGCAATGATCTGAACTGGAGGCGCCCCGAAGGGCACCGCCGTCAGGCGCCCTCTTTGCTTGGGCTTTAAATGTGCCAAGTTAAGATTATAGCAGTATACATGCTAAAATAAATATTGAGAAATGAGCAGAGACATTTAGAAATAATATTGTATCTTTGTCGCATGCCCGCCCATGCCCTTCCACTTCGCTCTTCGTTATGCCGCTCGACGCCCTTTCGTCCCGACAAGTGTGAGAGGGGAGGGGAGGCGGGCGAGCGGAGCTGTGCTGCGCAAGCTGTTGTTGCGGTAGCTGGGTTTGCTTGCATTGTAGTAGCATCGAAGTGCCCCGCGCCCCACCCCCGTCCTTGCCTGCCCTGTGTGCGAGTTCGAGCTTGCGTTCTGTTGTTTTGTTGTGTTGTGTTGTGATGTGATCTGCAAGTAAATGTTTTAAACTATGAGCAGCAAAAATTTGTCTGGTTACTAAAACTGTGTCCGCAAAGCTGAAGAGGATAAGAAAGTCGAGGTTACACTATCAAAATATCGGAAAATAAATGAGATGTTAGTGCGCGTGTGAATCCTACACCTCCAACGACAAATTCGGATAACAAAAACAATTCTTGCTCTGTGGTTCACGACATTGACTGCGATGGTGTTCAGCAACTTGAGGTAAGCTACCGTACACGAATTACTTTACGCAAAGTAGGCCTTTCCCAATAGGCTATTCCTTGATACACTGTTGCACAAAGTGACATACGTAAACACTCAAACTGGCCTCGAAACCGTACCGTGCCTGCAGAGTATATTAAAAGTTGTTCTTTTTAAATTTACAATGTTCGAAGTGCTCTAATTAATACGGGATTTTCCCTTTCAGCTCCAACAAGCCAAAATTGATGAAAAAGAGAATGAAAATTCTACATTTAAATCAAATGAAGGGGCAGATGACCTCGTAGTTCCGCCCCTTAAACAACAATAACTAACTAATTCAAATTACACCTTAGGGGGAGGGAGCAACGAAAATTTAAATTTGCCTCAGCGGACAAACAACACTCAGCAAGCACCCTCACATAGTGATGACATGGTTGAAGGAACCGGTGACGGTGACAACAATGAAGTAGAGGTGAGTTCGATATTTTCAACACTCAACAATGGTAGGGAGGGCAACAGCGAAACGCCTAAGCCTATGCACCATTTCCCCCCCACTGCTGTGGCGCGTTTATGTTGCCAACTTTTTAACAATATATACGATACAATACAGTAACTGTGATGCAGTAGCGCTTCTACTCCTGGGATAAAGGAAATTTTGATGTATTCGAAACATTATTTTCTTGCAGTGTTCAATATCTGAGGTACGACCCGTGTCGCCCAACAAAACATCAGCTGACGGTCTCGTTGTGCACTCGCACTCCACCGATCCTGCGACGTGGACGATCAGTGAAGAGATGCGTGATCATGTAGCAACTCACGGAGTTCATCAGAACATCAACAATGGTTTTGGTGCTTCTAAGAGAGTTTTTAGAGACAAAACTAGGGAAATGGAAGTACATCATACTTGTCCAAAACTTTGTTCGTACATTGAAAAATGGAGAGACTGAAGATCGGTGGAGGCTTGTTTACTCACAAAGTACAGGCTGTATGTTTTGCGTGGCTTGCTTACTATATTCCCCGTCGAAGGAGTCATCATTAACTCGAGGATTTAATGATTGGAAAAATGCTAACTGTCGCTTAGAGGCTCATGAAAACTCAGTCTCACATAAGGACTGCGTTGCAAGTTTTAAGAACAGGAAAAGCGCGTCGAGTCGTGTAGATATGGAATTAGTTGGACAGCTCGAGTCTGAAACTTTGTATTGGAGGGAGCCCTTACGTCGTATCTGTGAGGTTATCAAATCATTGGCAATAAGAGGGCTTGCATTTCGAGGAGACGACGAACATTTTGGCAGCGTTTCCAATGGTAATGTTTTACCTACACTTGAAATGTTGGCAAAGTTTGACCCGTTTTTAGCCGCACACATGGAAACGAATAGTGAGAAGGGAAGTGGAAGTACATCATACTTGTCCAAAACAACGTTTGAAGAAATTATCACAGTCATGGGGGCCGAAATTCGAAAGGCTATTGTTGGAGATATAAAGCAGGCTAAGTATTTTGGAATAAGTGTTGACTCGACGCCCGATTTCTCCCACACTGATCAGTTGACTTTTATCATTAGATATGTTACGGCCAATGGTGAACCAAAAGAAAGGTTTCAAGGTTTTATGGCGAGCATTGGGCACAAGTCAGAGCAGCTTTTTGATGCAGTAAAGGCTAAGTTGTAAGACATGGATTTGAAAGTGGAGGATATTCGAGGCCAATCTTACGATAACGCAAGCAATATGTCCGGCGAATATTCCGGATTGCAAGCTCGAATAGCGGCCTTGAATCCCTTAGCTCTTTATGCACAATGCTCACCCCATTCGTTAAATTTGGTTGGAACTCATGCCACTGAATCTTGTTCAGAATCTGTAAGGTATTTTTTAACAGCTGTACAACTTTTTTACTGCTTCGGCCTACCGATGGGAAATTTTAAAGGACTTTATTGCGCGCGTACTAAAAAGCCTGTCACTGACTCGGTGGTCGGCACGATATGACGCTTGTCAAGCTCTGAGGGAAGGTGGTGTGGCATCGTGGCAGCGCTTGAGAGTATCACGAAGACAGAAATCAAAAGAAGACAAACACTCGAAGTGAAGCCAAAGGCATCTTAAGCAATATCTTACAATTAGAAACTGCTTTACTAGTTGATCTCTGGAGTGTCATTCTAAAAAGATTTAATACTGTCAACTAGAAGCTCCAAAAAGTTAGCACTAATTTCAGCACTGCGGTAGAATGTTACGCTTCGTTAGCGGAATTTGTGCGAAGTTTAGGAGATAATGTAGATGTCTATGAGAAAGAAGTCAAAGAATTATGCGGTATTGCTCAATATTCCTGTCATAAAATAATTAGCAAAAAAGGTTTACTAAATACAGTCCTAAACTCCAAATTGATGGGAGAAGAAACAAACACCGACATCCATTGGTCACAACCGGAAACAGACAGTTATATTCAAAAAAGTACATTTGACTTGTACGGTATACAAAAACAAAAGAAGAACACTATGAGAAATACAAAAACAAAAGAAACACACTATGAGAATTTGTGAATGCAAACTCACACTTCCCCCCATTCACAAATTGCAAAAAAAAACTTAAAACAAAAAAAAACACAACATAACTAGCCTTACACTAGCAACAAACATATGTACATCAATCCTTGTATGGTAACAATCCCAATTGAGGGTAGATTTTATGCAATTTTATCCTTGGTAACACCTTGGTAAATATATCAGCAAGGTTTGATTCTGTGTTGACATATTCAAATGCTATCTCACCCTCTTGCACACACTCTCGTAAGTAGTATAAATCTAACAGAAGTTGTTTAGTTTTCTCTGACACTATTGGGTTTTTAGATAGTGAAATGGCTCCTTGGTTGTCAGCAAAAACAACACAGGGCTTGTCGACAAAAGTTGACTGTCCTATCTCTTTAAACAAATTGCACATCCATTTCACCTCATCTACCACATCTGCCATTGATACGTATTCAGCTGCCACAGTTGATCGTACAATGCGTCTTTGGAAAGTGGTTTTCCAACTAATGGCACCCTTGGCCAGCACAAAAACATAGCCCTCATATGACCTTCCACTTACATCATTTCCATAAGCAGCATCAACAAACACCTTCAGTTTTTCTCCTGATTGTTCATAACACAATGACAAATCTTGGGTCTCCTTGAGGTAATGAAGGAGGTGTTGAGCTTCCTTCCAATTTTGCATTTTAGGATTTGAATTAGCCTGGCTAACCTTACACACTGGGAAACTTAAATCTGGTCTAGTTGTACTGGATAAGTATAGGATCTTACCTACAATTTTTCTATAACGTTTGGGGTTTTTTAACTCCTCTGTGACATTATTTGGTACAGTTGAAGGTAAAGGGGTACCACAACCTTTTGGGTAGGGTTCTTCTAGTGATTTAAGAACATTTGTCCTTATGTACATGTTTTGACTTAAACATACATTTTTCTTAGACCCTTGACTGACTTTAATCGACAAAAAATCTGAGATATTTCCCAAATTACGCACTTCAAACTTTGACTTCAATCTTTTTACAAACCAATCTATTTTAGATTGTAATCCCCACACACCTAGATCATCAACATAAAGGGCAACATACAGGTCATGATCTGGGCTAAAATACAGACATGGATCGCATTTGCTTTGATTTAAGCCAAGCTTGACAAGTTGTGCAGTGATACAATTGTGCCAATCTTTACCAGCTTGACACAAACCGTAAATACTCTTGTTGAGTTTTAGCACATAGTCTGGGTATTCTACACTGCGAAAACCTTCTGGTTGACTTACAAATACAGTTTCCTTAATTTTGCTATTAAGGTATGCCGATACAATGTCCAAATGACAATTATCCCATTCACGCTCTACTCCTATGGCTATAAGAGTCCTAATAGTTTTCCTTTTTACCACAGGACTGTAGGATTCAAGGAAATCTGTACCCTTTATCTGACTGAAACCTTGAGCTACTAAACGTGCTCTATACCTAAGTACTTCACCTTCTTGGTTTCGTTTAGTTTTATACACCCATTTGGTGCCTATGACAGTCTTGCCACCTGAATCTTCTGCAAGTGTCCACACATTATGTTTTTCCAAGAGGGCAATCTCTTGGTTCATTGCTTCAAACCATTTATCTTTGTCATCTCGTGAGGTGGCTTCTTGAAAAGACACCGGATCGTTATATTCTGACCTCAACATGACAATGCGACATTTGACCTTGACTTCATTACAACACACACACTTACTGGGACTTTTTCTCTCTCTACTCGACCTGCGTAATACTGTGTGTTCAGGCTGTAATGGAGAGTTTATTACGACATCAGAATCTGACAAAGAGGCATCACTATCACTTGTTACAGAATTTTCATTTCCTGATTCGGCTACTTCGTGTTCAAACACGTCACTTCCACAATCTTTCTGCTCGACAAACACTTCTCCAACTGTTCTAGGTTCACAATCTATCTGAGTTACAGGTTTTTCCTGGGCTTTTACAAAAAAACGGAAATACATCTTCAACAAATTCTACATTCCTGGATTTAATGACACATTTCTTTTCGATGTCCCATACACGGTAGCCCCTCGAGTCATTGGGGTACCCTAGCATTGCACCAACATTTGCCCTTGGCACTAACTTTTCCACATTACGTTTATGGATCCCAACTTTACAACCAAATGATTTTAACATAAGCAATTCCTGGTCTGACAACTTTCTACTCGTCCACAGTTCAAATGGGATGTTCTTTACAGTTGATGACATACACCTATTCTTTATATAGCAGGCTGTGTTGATGGCTTCCCCCCAAAATTGAACTGGCATGCCTGACTGAATGAGCATGCACCTACTAGTGGTGAGAAGTTGCTGTTTGAGGCGTTCAGCAACGCCATTCTGTTGGGGAGAGTAAGCCATTGTTAACCTACGAACAATACCTTCCTTTTCAAGATAGTTACAAAACTCTGAACTTAAATACTCTCCACCGTTGTCTGAATGGAAAGATTTCAACTTGGTCCCTTGTGCTGTCTCCATTAGGGCCTTAACCTTGAGAAACTCATTAAATGCATCACTCTTATGCTTAAGGAACCTTACATATGAGAATCTGGTACAATCATCAGTAAATGTAATAAAATATTTGCTACCTCCAATCGATGGGTGCTCTAGCTGGCATACATCAGAGAACACAACATCTAATGGCTTCTGAGATACATGATCTCTTTCATTAAATTTAAGTCTTTTCATTTTACCTTGTTTACAAGTATCACAATCAAGATTCTTTTCTTTGGGTATAAAATCACGATCTGGAATGTTCAGAGCATGGCCAAAACGCTGATGCCATATTCCGCTAGTTACAGCTTTGTTGCTCTTAGCATACACAACCTCCACCTCGTCATTACAAGCAAATTCTTTCCCTTGTTCTACCATAAAATAATCACAATTTACCTCATACATATTTCCAACGGCCTCACCCGTAAGGAATATACCCTCATGATCTGACAATACAACTTTGCTATCTTTAATGGTTACGACTGCACCTTTCCTGTCAAATTGACCTACAGATATTAAATTGTCTTGAAGACCTGGGACATACAACACTCTTTTCAGTTTCAGAAAAGAACCTCCACACTTGTCAGATAGCTTCATAAGCACACTTCCCATACCACATACACTAACTACGGATCCATCAGCTGTGTCTACACTACCAGAAACCTTTGGGGTGTAATCATACAGAATATCCTTATAAGGTGTCAGGTGCTCAGTGGCTCCTGAATCTACATACCACCTGCGTACACAATCAGATGCATCATCCTTGCTTTCAGTTGCCACATAAGCCTTTACCTTAACACTACTAGCATTAACCTGAACACATTCGTTTGCCGCCTCATCGTCCTTTACCGTGGCAATAACCTCACGATCCTTAACCTTAACATTTTCCTTGCGTCCATTACTACAATTCCGGGAAGTATGACCTACCTTGGCACAATTAAAACACAAAACTGAACCTTTCTTTCTTGCTTCATGAACTAAATCACAGAACTTCGCAATATGCCCCTGTTCTTGGCACTTGTAGCACATGAATCCACCACTACCTGTTGGCTTGTTGACACTTTTGCTGCTGTTGACGACCCCCTTGGAATTTAAGCGCATGGCTGCCACCATTGCCTTCACACTTTCACCCTCAGATTCTTCCTTCTTCAGCCTCGCATAAGTCTCCTGTTCTCGCTCCATCTTTAGTTTGTCCAACTTGTTCTTTCTCTCCTCCAACAATAGTTTGGCTCGCACTACCTTTACACTTAAGTTTTCTTCATTGCTTTCCAATGAACGTATCAAATTTTCGTACTCCCGCTTTTCCAGTCCTCTGAGAATAAAAGCAGCTTTGGCCTTATCCGTTAATTTTATACCTACATCGTCCAACCGTGCACACCAAGTGAGCACTTTATCAACAAATGTACGCATGCTAATGTCACTAGTTTTCTTAAAAAGACACAATTCTTCTAACATCGTCACAATTTGAAGGACTCCGGTATCGCAACATGAAGTCAGAAGATTCTGCCATGCTTCCTTAGCTGTCTCCGCTTCTTTGATATCACCTAGGAAAGGGTCGGTGACCAAACCTATAAGCAAGTTTTTCGCGTCTTGATCTTTGCCCAGTTGGGCCTCGGAGTACTCTTCAACGGCTGTATCTTCTACCTCTCCTGTATCGGTCTTTCGTGGGAAACCTTGAACCGCGTCTCACAGACGCCTTGTTTGAAGCAATGCCTTTGTTCGGGTGCTCCACGCTTCCCAATTGTCGTCCTGTAACCTCACTATTGCAACTACTCGCTCGCTGCTTCCCGTAGCTGCATCCATGTTAGTATGTATACTTAAAATAAAACGTACAAATAGTCCTCACAATAGAAAATCGTCCACAAAATTCACCAAAACTATCTTGGATGCACACTTAACTGCCGTCCACATGTGCGCCGCACATATCAACAACTTTTTAACGACCGACATTCTCCCATCACAAAGTCCACACATTAACAGCAATAAGCGTTTAACTGGGCTCATAACCTGTCATAAAATAATTAGCAAAAAAGGTTTACTAAATACAGTCCTAAACTCCAAATTGATGGGAGAAGAAACAAACACCGACATCCATTGGTCACAACCGGAAACAGACAGTTATATTCAAAAAAGTACATTTGACTTGTACGGTATACAAAAACAAAAGAAGAACACTATGAGAAATACAAAAACAAAAGAAACACACTATGAGAATTTGTGAATGCAAACTCACAATTCCTACGACTTAAAGAGAAGACCGGAACGAAAGACTAGGAATGATGAGACAAAGCAAGGAGAATATGTACCGTCAGAGGGCTCAGAAAATTTTACGCGTCAATGTATTTTATGTAATTCTGGATGTACTAAGTGCTGAGCTTAAGAGGCGAAGTGAGGCTTACAAAGTCATCCATAAGAGATTTTATTTTCTAGAAAACCTGTTAGACCTAGATGGACCAATGATAAAAAAAAATCGCTGAAGATCTCTCAGAAATGTATGTGGATGACTTAGAAAGTGCACTGGCTGACGAGTACTTGTATTTAAAGGAACATTTAAAAATTGCAGATTTTAAAGGTAAGTGAGCCTCTGAGCCCAGCACTTTCCTTCATGAAAAAGATTTACACGATGTGTACCTGAACGTAAACATTGATTTACGGATACTTCTCACCATTCCAGTGACCAATTGTTCTGTAGAAAGATCATTTTCGGTACTGAATCGCGTCAAGAACTATTTGCGGTCAGTCACTAAAGAAGAAAGGTTAAACTCTATAGCACTCCTTGCGATTGAAAAAGATATGACGAAAAACTTGAACTGCTATGCCATAATTAATGAATTGGCCAAAAAGAAGGCAAGAAGGAATCTTTTGAAGTAGTTCTCGTTGTGCTTGAGGCAGGTCCCGTTATGTCTTCATTCATGTTTTTAATCTGCACTTTAATTTCTCTAAAATTAATTGCAGGAGGATATGCAGTTGGCCTTATTTGTATTTTAGAGGCGCTTTGTTCAATTTAAAATGTCGTTCGTACCACTGGTCTTCATGCATTTTAAAATTAGTGTGTGTTCTACTATTTTTTTACGATATTTCGTGCTACCGCAGCTCATTCAGTTACAGTAGTAAAATATGTTTTTATTTTTGAAGCTACTCTTCTTGTTGTATGAATTAAGGCTATACATTATGTTCGGAAAGGGTATTCATAAAGTGTTTTGGTTGCATAAAAGTTAAACTGTTTCATGTAGTTTTACTCCAAATGATTTTTTATTGAATTGACCCTGCGTAAAAATTCAAGCATAAACTTATGCTGCCAGCCATATATCTGTTTACTCCTTTTTCCGAACCTTACCTCATGCGAGTGGCTATGCCTTATCATAAAAATCGGGGGGGGGGGGGGCGCTCAAGTGAGGAGGGGCGCTCAATGGAGAGGTGCCTATAGCGTAACTTTGGGTAAATCCGGCCCTGATCAGGAACCATAGTTTCTTTTTGACATTGTTGTCAGTTAGGAATGAGACGTTTCAGTGCTGTGTTAACGTTCATTTTCTACAAATTGATGTACAGTAGAAACCCTCTTGTCCGCCCTCGGCTAGTCCGTCGCTCCGGTTGATCCGACCGTGCTCGAGCCGAACTTGTCCCGGTGACTCAGTACCCATCGCGCCATTGTTGTTTACAGGTACTTGTTATCGCTTGTCCGTTATAGTTCACCGTCATCTCTCGTACCGTTTCTGTCGTTCGTGTTTTGTATAGTACGACTGTGAAGTTTTTAGAGCTTACTGTTCGTTGGTTTTACGACATTATTCTTCTGTGTTCGTTACAGTACTCAACAGTAATTTGTTTACTCTACAGTTGTGTATAGTTTTTGAACATGGCAGGAGTGAAATGTTAACACGTTACTCTTTCATTAAATGAAAAATTAGCAGTGCTACGCAGACTTGACAAAGGAGAATCACTCAAAACCTTGCCAAGGAACTCAATATAGGCGTTACGACAATGAAAGATTGGAAGAAAAATCGGAAAGACATTTGAATCATGTACAGTGACGATAGGCAAACTCAAACAATGAAAAAGCCTACATTTGAACTGCTTGACAACGCAATGTGGATGCGGTTCTACCAAGAAAGAAGGAAAGGAACTCCGATATCTTGAATTCAGAGATTGTTTATTTTAATGAAAATAACTTACGTATATTTTGTACTTTATGATAATCCGACCTTTCTTCCGTTCCGACCATACCCTCAGTCACAAAGGTGACGGATTAAAGGGGTTTTACTGTATTTCAATACTTTCTTGTGAAACTTTATCAGGTTTATATCTTTGCAACTCGAACTATTTGTTGTTTTATTTGTTTCTCTTTTGCTATTACTCGTCCAATAATTAATTAAAGATTTTTTATATCTGCCTAAAACATGTATTTTTTTAAATTCCCCAATTTACACGATAATGCAATGTTAATTGCAGAAAAAAGTCAGTTTTCTTGAGCGGTCCGGTTGCCGCAGCGCGAACGCTAACGAGAAATATATAGGCGCGAGCGCCTGAAGGTTAAAATACCTCAGTGGTACAAAATTCCTATCGAACTTGTCTAAAGCTTTTCAAAATCTATAAATATTCCACAGAATGCTGAGCTGAAATGAGGACGTGCTCGTAAAAAATGTGTCACTCTCATTTTCCCTCAAAGTAAAGAGTTAATATATGCGATAATTATTTCAATACCGTACAGTTAAAAGAAACTCAATTTTTCTCATTTTTGATCAATTTGAAGGTTACACCGTTTTTGTGAGCATGTCTTCAGTTGTATATGTTCCTGCATTTCATACAGTGAGGGCCTTCCCTATGGAACGGAGCCTCGCAAAGGCCGTGTGGCAGCTGGGGCACGGTGTATTGCATCGTGTCGAGCAAGGCATTGGCGCTAGCAGCAGCGTAGCGCCCAACTAGTTTAACACATTTACACTTTTTAACGTATTTAATAAGCTTAATATTTCAGAGTAGTTGCTGGAAATGCTGTCCCTCAATTTCTAAAGGCGGCTTTGGTGGCGTAGTTCATAGCACGCTGAGCTTCTATGCCTAAGATTGCGGGTTCAAATCCGACCGAAGTCGTCGGATTTTTTAAGAGCGTTAAAAATCCCTCAGTATGCCTTCCTTCGGAGGGGAAGTAAAGGCGGCGATCCCATGTCATAGATTTATGGCATGAAAAAGAACCTTCCACTAACTATACTTGTGTGAATTCCTGATTCAAAATTTGTAGGTTAGTATTGATAACGCTCTATTAGTTCCAACGTTCGCCGCCAGGTGCTGATTGCGATGCCATCTAGTAGCCAAGTTCTGAAGCTAGGTGTCGTGGACGGTAGAATTTGGTAGCAAAAGTAGGAACTACTTGAAATTATTGTCTGCAGTCCTTACTTGATTTAAAAAGATAACACAAACTAATACAGACATCACAATTAACACCGGTTATCAGACAGATTCTACACACACCCAAAGTACACGGGGCTACATGACCGCGTTGTCGCAGCTCCTAAACTGAGGAACCAACCATCCAACGAATTTCTAAACACATGTTGCATCGACGTAGGAAGTTTTAGTACACTCACTGTAATTCATCCTCACTGACATTTCGTATCAGTGCAGTTATTTCGTTCTCGAGAGCCTCCCCAGTACGTGGATTGTTTCTGTATACCTTTTGTTTCAGGTTCTCCCACAAGTAGAAATTGCATGGTGCGGAATCTTACAAAAAAATCACTGCAAACTTCTTCTTGAGAAGATAAGTTTCCAGTAGGAAAATTCGATGTTTTGTTCTATACATAACCATGTTCACGGGATACAACTGTCTACACATGAAAACTGAAAAACGGTGATAGGAGAATGTAGGAATGTCCGCCACTATTTTTCTCTGACAGGATAGCTTTACATTACAATTTGCTAATACGAGGGCTGTTCTTTAAGTAATACCCGTTGTGATATTACGCCGTTGCAGCGCTGCGGTCGGCATTCTGTGCAGGTGCGCTGTGTACCTGCATCTATTGGCAAGGCTGATATGCTATTACGGCAACAGTCGCACGTGTGTGGGTGTGTTGACAAGCTTCTGAAATGGCATCGCCGATCACGAGTGCCGCCGACCCGTAAACGAGAGAGAAAACTCCCCTGTAAGATATCCTGCCGTTTGGCCACCACTGTCAGGCAAATTGCGTATGTGCTCAGGAGAACTCCTAAATATACGCAGTTCTCCTGGTAAGTACGTAATTTGCGTGACAGTGGTGGCCAAATGGCAGGATATTTTACAGGGGAGTTTTCTCTCTCGTTTACGGGTCGGCGGCACTCGTGATCGGCCATGCCATTTCAAAAGCTTGTCAACACACCCACACATGGGCGACTGTTGCCGTAATGGCATATCAGCCTTGCCAAAAATGCAGGTACACAGCGCACCTGCACGGAATGTCGACCGCAGCGCTGCAACGGCTTAATATCACAACGGGTATTACGTAAAAAACAGCCCGCGTATGCTGATTTACTGTGCATACGATAGCATAGACAATACTACAGTCCAATAAACCCTTGAGCAACACTGAAAAATGGCTTCAAATAACATATTCTATCTCCAATTTACACATGCTAGCATAGAGAATACTACAGTCCAATACAAACCGTTAGCAAATTTTACCGGACTATCATGATGCAGAGTAAATCGTTGTTGCCTAGGCCTACAGTACACCACAGCAAGTCTTAATCATCACAACTAAGGTATCTTGCCAGCTGAGAATGTAGAACAGGGCGCCAGGAAATGTCCTCCGCAGTGCCTACATGCTTCTGTGAGGGATAGCGTCTCCAGTTACGTTGGCAGCACGGCTGTCGCTTGTAACAAACAAACAAACAAACAAACAAACAGTAAACGTTGTACTCACCTCAGCCATTCATAACTAGGGCTCGGATTTTTAGGTGCTAAAAATCGGGAAAATATTTATTTTTTATGTATTAAAATTACCTGAAATATGCGACAAAAAAGTAAAAATATTTAATGATAATTTAGTTTATTCATGAGTGTAAAGAATATTCAGTATTCACGAATGAAATTTCTGCTATGTCTCATTGACTGCTAAAGAATTACAATACACAACGAGATACATCTTCAGGTTGTCCATCACAAATGACCGACGATTATCGCGAAACACTTCTTCTTAAGGCGCCAAACTGTGGCAATTTGTTTCTTGCCCTTGAGGTGTTGTGTAACTTGAGATCGATGTTCAGCCGTGATTGCTTTCCCATAGGGTTGGCAGAACAGAACGTCCCCATCAGAAGTAAAATTATATTTAAATTCTGCAACAGACGATAAGTTGTAGTTGTCTTTACTTTAGGCATCGTAAAACTGCCTTACACTTTGCCAGAAATGAACTGCATGGGAGTGACACTGGGGGAGGGGGAGGTCTAGCACGTGGTGCAATATGGCTATGGACAAGGAAATCCCCGGCTTCCACAGTGAGTGGCACGGGGCGACAAGTAAAGAATGACCGTTGCAAGCTGACATACGCTCTGCATGAAGATTAGATAGCTCACAGGTTCTTCCCCGTTGAAGTAACACAGAACAAAAATGCAATGAACTGAAAGATCTTGCATACTGATTTTTTTAAATGTAAATATTGTCTCTTTAAGTGCTAATAAGTAAAAATTAGGAATTTATGTATTTATAGAAAAAAGGCTTAAAATATGTATTTACATAAAAAATATTTATTTACCTAAAAATCCGAGCCCTATTCATAACATACTGTTGCACTCCTCCAATAATCTAAATATACGCACTGATGATTTCGACAGCCCACAGCCCAAACATGTGACCTTCACCCTGTCAAGGACACTGTGCTGCCAACTAAACTGATGACGCAACCTCTCGCAGCTGCACGTAGCAACTGCGGAGAACATTTCCTGGCGCACTGTATATGCTATGTGGAAATTTGAAGCCATTCTTTTTTCAGTGTTGCCTATAGAGCATCCAGCGTTTAGAAAAGACTGCGGAGCCTTATGGCGACAGTGTTGCTAACTCTAGGTAGAGGTAGCCCTGACGTCATACGTTATGTTCACCCGCTGGAGTACTGCGCTTTCATAAGTTAGCGAGACAACACAACCCCAGCAGCTACCTGAAATAGAACACGCGCAGAAAGGAGCAGTTTTGCAGGTGTTAACGGATTGGACCAGTATTAAGGATGCCGTAAGCGAAGAGAACCAATAACGACATTCATTTCGTTGTGATATGACGCATTACTGATTGACAGATGTCGAGAGCACAACCCTTCCTTCCTTCCTTCTCGGATGTATGCTGACGGTGTTAACAATTTTACGTCAGCAATACTGTTGATCATCACCTTTTTTGTTATTAGTTAGGCTATAATTTAGTTTCTTTCAATTTTATTCTTGTTGTTTTGTTTAGATTAATATTTGTATTATTGTAGTGAGTTAGCCGTGCGGTTAGGGACGCGCAGCTGTGAGCTTGCATTCGGGAGATAGTGGGTTCGAACCCAACTGTCGGCAGTCCTGATTCGATTGAACAGAAAATAAAACACACACAACAATAACACCAATGACGGATAGTGTTCCAGAACTTATTTTTCTGACGGAACTGAGCACGTGCTCCACTCCGGGCGAGCATGCAGCACGGGACGAGGCTCTTCTTTCCAGCGTGCTAACCTCGAAAATTTCTAAATTACTAAGACGTAATATAAACGATACTTGAATGCAATTACAAAGGTAATCAATTGGCAGATAATTGAAGGAAGCTATTATGACGAAACATATATATGTTCAGAGTTCCTTCATGATAAAAGGTGAGGTAACAACACCAGGGTAGGGGGGTTCCGTTAAAAGTAAAAGCCCATAAGACCCACAGTCTTTTCTAAACGCTGGATGCTCTATATACAAATTGTCTGCTTTTCAGACGGTCAACACCGTTTTGCCCAATGAATTGGACGGGGTACAAGATATAAATATGTAAACACAATACTGGAAGAAAATACATGTTTTAGTTAATTATCACACTTAAATGGGCAATTTAGGAGAGGCCGGCGAGAGGCCAAGAAGCTTTTGCAACTCCGTGGAACTTCACGAGTCGAGTAAGTAGAGTGCATCTAGTATTTGACAGTGCATGCTATCTTTGTTTGTTGACTTACTACTATATTGTTTTATTGTACACACGTGTATATAATCATTTGCGGGAGAGGAGAGATGCTTCTGGCGACTGCTAACGAAGAGAAGAGATAGGTTGGTAGGGCACATATTAAGACACCCAGGAATAGCAAGCTTAGTTATGGAAGGAAGGGTCGAGGACAAGAACTGTAGGGGTAGTCCGAGGTTAGAATATGTTAAACAGATTGCTTCGGATGTAGGGTGTGGTAGCTATGTAGAGATGAAGCGATTAGCTCAGGACAGGGAGCCATGGAGAGCTGCAACAAACCAGTCAAAATACTGATGACGCAAACAACATCACTAATTCATAAAATTAAACCGTCAAGACAAAGCGGAAGCCACCGTTGTAAGTTACGAACACAACCCCAAGACGAACTACTACAATGCTGTAGTAGCAATTTAAAATTAAATAAATTATCAAATATTTAGTGAATAAAATAATATCGTATGGCCTCGGGTGCCGGGTGCAAGCTTTGTTATTTGACACCCAGAGGGTAGCTTGCATGTTGAATTTCGTTGTTCCTCGACTATGAAAGTCAAGGAGGTTAGATGTTAGATATCAAAAACTCCTTGAACACTATAGCGCTTTCTAGTAGAGAAATGAGGAACTTTGTGTTGGCGGAAACTCCCGAGATTAATTTTACCATTATGAACTCGGCCTACTGAATTCAAATGAGTTCTTTGACATGCCAACATCGAATGACATGCGTATCGTATTTTTGCCGCCTTTCAAAAGTCACCTACCACGGTCAGGAGTGAACCTGCAATCTTGGGGTTAGTAAACCGACACGATATCCACTCACCCAACGTGGCAAGCTTATTTAGTGAAAATTTTAACCGATACACAGTGAACATGATTTGATGATGGCCACTTGAGGTTCGCAAAGCGTAATCCTAAATTTCCCATTTGAGTGTGATAGTTAAGTAAAACATGTATTTTTTTCCAGGATTGTGTTTACATATTTATAATTTGTACCCCACCCTATTCATTGGGCAAAGCAGCAAAAGACAATACAGTGAAACCTCTCTAAAAGACCACCCCTCTTAAAGACCGATTTTTCTTGGAACCGATTTAAAACCTCAAACGGTCAATGTATATGTTACCTCTATTTAAGGACCACCCCTCTCCCCGACCAAAGACCAGGCATTTTCTCAGTCTGACCTCTTTCAAAAGACCACTTCTTGTCTGCCTTCCCATTGGAGATGGTGATGAGGGTGATGATGTAAACAATGGTTCTTTTGGCACAGAACTGCATCGGCATACAATGTCATTAGAAAAAGTGTTATGTAACGTATAAAAATACAATAAACGGCTCTCCAAGAAGATTTTTCGAACCTAGAACAAATTCATGGACTTTCGAACTCACTCAGAGATATTCTAGAAAGTGAAATTGTAAAAAAAAGAGATGCGCTAATATGAGACAGAGATCAATTCGTGACTTTTTTAAATGACAGAGCTCAGAAAATAACTAATTGTAATTAATTTGTACTAAATGTGAACCAATGCAATGTTCCAACTGCACTTTATTAATAATGCAGTATAAAATTATTTTTAATGCCTACCCCTATTAAGAGACCACCCCTCTAAAAGGCCAGTTTTCCATGGAACCGGCACTGGTCTCTTAATAGAGGTTTCACTGTATATACCGTGCCCGATTGACGAGGATTCCGGGGAGCCATCGACCTGAAATGACCCTTCCGGAACCCCCATCTCCCAGGAAGACATATAGGCCGGGAAGGAATGCATTCTTGGACTGGGAAAGCACTCAAGAAACTGTACTCGGGGGGTGTCGGGTGTAATGAGAGGAAAAACCACCAGTCCAGAGGAATACAAACTCAACAAATACAATAAAGAGGCAAGTGTTCCAGCCCCAGCCCTTATACAAGGGCTGTGCCTATACCTACATAAAAGCTAATTAAAAATAACTACGTAAAAGACGGGGATAACGACATAGCAACACGACTGCGAAGTAAGCAGCAGGGCATAGCCCTAAGGTCTAACAGCAAGCAGGTTAGACAGGACACAGCGGGCATTACACTCCAAAGATACCGCTGAATAGACTGACAATGCACATTTTGCCTATAAGTAGAAGGTACGGACACGCGCCGCGCTCTCTAGCTCTAGCTCCTATTTGGCCGCTCTCTAGCTCTTGAACTTGGCGGCCCTCTCTTACAGTCTGACACTCTATCGGAGTTGTGCTACGACGGACCGGTATGGGGGATGCCCCGTATCGGGTCCCAACGCCACCAACATCATGACAGACCGGGATCTTCGGTGGGGTGAGTGAACACGTGTCTGCTAGACTCCTTTTTCCCCCTATTTTATTATTTCACTCCTCCCCTCTTTTCATCGCCACTAGTACTCAATAAACCCCCTTTTTGTACAGTCCAATGATTATCTCTTTATTTCGCTTAGTTTAAGAAGCCCGTCCCCTTTAGATTAGAACCTAGTTTAAGATCTCCACCGAACGCTGCCCAGCAGGAGGCGGTGCACATCAAGCGTGAGACCTGCTAAGCCACCTTAAGGTAAGCAAGGTGAGTATTCCTCCCCACGGTTCCCCTGTACGTCAATTGCTCTCTAGACGTGTCCGCAGTACTTCATAAAACACCAAACACTTTAAACACGAGTTCTACACAAAAGTAGAACAAATGGGGGACAGCTGCCGGGTTAAACTCAGTAGATACCGGTAATGCCGTCCAGCCCATTCACAACAACAGTTCCAGACAAAAGTACAACAAATGCAAGAGGCTCGGAGGGGGTAGTTCTTCACAAAAGTAGAACCAATGGTAGGACGCGGGATGAGTTCTAATTAAAAGTAGAACAAATGGTACAGCGCGCGGGGTACCGTGACGTTGTCTTACCTAAGCGGGTGCAGACAACGCACCTCTGCGGGAAAGATCCATAAAACCTCATACTAGCCAAGCGAATGTCACCCAAAATTAGGAAAATTTTTGAAGTACGGGTCAAATAATATTTTTGGTACCCACCCAAACCCGCCCCAGTAACTAATACATTTTAAACGCCCCCATATTAAACAACACGTCTAGCAACAAACGACCCTGTACTCATTACATTAGCGAAGCGAGTAAGAAAATTTAAATCCCCCCGAGCAGGGTTTTTTGGAGTAGATTAATTTAGAGGATCTTTTTTACACGATAATCATAATCCCCCCACCCCACCCTGTTAAGATTTCGCGACAGACACCTCTTACGCCAAGCAATTTAAATATTAACAACCCCTATCTAATAAGTCACTAGGAACATTAACGGAAGCCTAGTAGGAAGAGGTATTGATAACTACCCTACTCTATTCAGAAAATTGCTCCTTATTTCAGATTAAACCCCCCACAATGAAGCTCTATTAGGAATAAGATTGAGATATCCCATAGGATAAGTTGGAATGAGTAAACAACTATGTATTTTTTACAGCAGTGCAACTATACCTTGTATATGATTGTAGGGTATAATATTTTCTTCTGAATCCATATTAGTATAACTTAGCGGAAGGTAGTATTGGCTACATGCTTACATAGAGTTAGGAGACTTTGCAATCACATTTCTGCAAGGTGCCGCATTAATTAGTTTGTACACGCATTCAGTCAAGACGTACTACAGTTTCTCTTTTGTTATGAAATTCGACCCCAGAGGAAATGCTTATTTGTCCATTGCAACACAATCAACTATGCCATATGGCAGACACGTGCTGAGCACACCGTCTGCCGGGCAAGGATATTAAAACCGACACTGTCTTGCTAGCTCAGCGTACAGACGCACTCGAGCGGAAGCCAGACACCTTGAGTTCAATTCCTGGCACTATTCACTCACACGCCAGATGACTTTCCATAAATTTGCCTTTATTCTTTTTGTTTTCCATACATTTATTCACGTATTGCGAAGCGTGCGATAGTAGAAAAACGCACTAATGATTTTAAAGATGTAAGCGTAGAGTACACTCTTAAGGTAGGATTCTTTTTCCAGCAGTACATTTCAAACAGGATATTCAGTTAGCAAGGAAGACACCATTCCCTCACGAAGTAACATAGGTGAGAAAGTAATCCAGTAGGAATTTATGAAAAACACCGACAAATGGACGGCCATATCAATATAGCATACACGCGTAATCACGGACTTGGGAACAGCAGGGCAACATCGCAACGTACGACAATTGTTATCAAGAGTATCATCGTTAGTATATTAGTAATAAGTGTTAAGTGTTTTTAAGTGAAGTTGAAGAAATATATTATAAATATCTGGAGGCTGGCACAAGGGTTCGCACAGCCTCGAGAAAACGACGTTATTGATATCTTGCAGCAGGTCCAAGAGTGCACCTCGCTTTGAGATAAGGGAAGCATGGAAGAGATAAAAGAGATATTAACACACCTACGTTGATAACAAATGCCATTAATAAATAAGATTATTGTCCACACCGTGGCCCAAAGCCCACAATTTACGCAAGCCAAATGCTTAAAAATAGAAACGTCTCACCCAGAGGGAAGTAATTAGTTACAGGTATATTGGTCAGTATAATAATGACAACCGGCGTCCGAGGACTATCATTTCAGATTCAGGGACCTAGCCAACCCACTGAACACGTAAGAAGTAGTCCAGATATTAGAACTCTACTGAACACTGATAGGAAATAGCCACCCCTTTCACGTAGATGACGTTCGTTCTAATACTTTCGGGGAATTAGTCCCACCGCATTCTACACATTGTGGCGGTGGATTCAAACTTAATACTTAGTGGATTTAACGTCCGTTGGGATGCGTTCTGTATCGAAGTACGAACAGCCTGCCAACAGACGATATCTTTACGGTATTCTGATATATGTTAGGAGATATTTATACTAAATTAAACCTAATACATCGTGGATTTAACGTCCGTTGGGATGCGTTCTGTATCGAAGTACGAACAGCCTGCCAACAGACGATATCTTTACAGTATTCTGATAAGATGTTAGGAGATATTTATATTAAAATAAGCCTAATACATCGTGGATTTAACGTCCGTTGTGATGCGTCCTGTATCGAAGTAAGGACAGTCTGCCAACAAACGATATCTCTTTGGTATTCTGTTTAACATGAGGAGATAGTGACACGTTTTATGATATTATAGCATAGTAGGTAATTTGAAACCTACACCGCTGGATACATTTGCTGATTTTCTATATAAAGAGTGACCAATATCGAAAAGGAAACTACACCTACGCTGAAACTAATAAGTAAAATTGAATTAATATTTTTTTTCAATGTATTATGCTTATTTGCGATAAATTCATCATTTTTCAATATATTATGATTATTTGCGATAAATTCATAATTTTTCAATGTATTACGATTCTTGAAGCCTCCGTGGCTTAGGCGGCAGCACGCCAGCCTCTCACCGCTGGGTCCGTGGTTCAAATCCCGGTCACTCCATGTGAGATCTGTGCTGGACAGAACGGAGGCAGACAGGTTTTTCTCCGGGTACTCCGGTTTTCCCTGTCATAATTTCCTTCCAGCAACACTCTCCACTATCATTTCATTTCATCTGTCTTTCATTTAATCATTGCCCCAGAGGAGTGCGTCAGGCCTCGGCAGCCGGCACAGTTCATATCCTCGCCGCTAGATGGGGGCTTCATTCATTCCATTCCTGACCCGGTCGGAGACTGGAAGCAGATTGTGGATTTTCATTCATTACGATTCTTTGCGACGGAAAAGGATGCAATTTACACATGTATCATATACCAAGGATGTCAATGCGCGTGGGAGGTCACTCGGTACGGAGGTAATACCTATAAAGGCTATGTAAGGGTAAACTACACCACTATACGTATGGGTCAACTGGATAAGCCCTTTTGAACAGAGAACTTGTAGTTTTCCCAAACCACAATCTGCATTCGTAGTCACTCGGGTTACCGATACCACATTGCAAATTGGACGTTCACTAGGATTACTATACGTACTTAAGGCCCCATACCATGTTACGTATTTCGCGGGTCCGCTGATAAAAGAAGTCCTCCTGGTTCTCTTAGTTCCGATACCACCCTGCGTATTGCACCCCATTTGGTTAAAATACATCATCATACGCATCAGTATTTTCTACGACACGAAGGTAACAGAATGTATTTCATGAATAAAACTATGCAACTCAGGCATACTATTAGAATTTCAATATAGAGCAACCCCATTAATTTTATTACGGAGCAAAGATTACCATTTCAGTGAAGACACAACCCCATTACTTTTCTTACGGAGCAAAGATTATCATTTCAGTGAAGATACAGCCCCATTACTTTTCTTACGGAGCAAAGGTAGGCATTTCATTGAAGATACAACCCCATTAATTTTATTCAGGAGCAAAAGTAGCCACTTCATTGAAGGTACATTTTAAAAAATTATCATGGCTGCGGATACACTCTAGAGAGAGCTTAAATATTTAAGAAATACCTTTAATTTATATATATGTCGCCCCCCTCCTTAGAGAGATTTTTTCACCCCTGTCCAGACACGTGGTTCCCCCTTACCCCATGTATATAGTATAGTTAGCTAAGGAAATGCAGTAATATTAGGTTTAGCATTAAGAATTAAATTAGATAGTAAATCACCTCCCCCCCATATCTAACGTGGCAAGTTTAACAAAAGGATCTTTAATACCATGTCATTAACAGTGTTATTTTTTACAGGCAATTATCACATGTCAATAACAAATGTCCTTTTTTTCAATTCATATTATCGTGTTAATTTATATTTCCTGAAGTTCTCTACAGTGCACAGAATTCCCAAGTTAGCCCGTAGAGGCAATACATAATTTCCAATTTCAATAACTTCCCGACGAAACAGTCGCCATTTTAACGATAATCCATTTAAGCTTAACGACCGAGTATACACGTAGTGCGAGTATCCTTACATAATGTCTGCATATCTATAGATTAAGAAGCGAATACGTCGCTTAACTCACGCTGAGAAAGTGCAAAAGTAATACTTAAGGATTAATCCTCAGCTATAGCAAAGGTCTACGACTACGTATAAGGAAGTTTTTTTACAAATATAAATGATTGAAGTTCTACGAAATATAAGAGTATCTACGCAGCTAAATGCTTAAGGAAGCATGTTGCAGTTTTACAACGACGCATATAGGACGTGGTATAGTGAATGACCACAATGGCCAATATGTCAACGAATACATATTGCACGTTAGTTTATAAGGATATTAGTATATATGTCATAATGAACACGTTAAGTAACGAGACTACCTCGCACGACGTAACGAACTTCAGTGAAAAATTAACGGTACCAGGGTGAACCAATCCCTCTGTACAAAACGTTAAGATTGATTTCTGATTTCAGACTAGTTATACGCTGTACAATCCTGTAATCCCCCCAGTAGGCCCTTAATGCAGGATGCCCCCCGGACGAACGTGACACGAGACGGAAGTTCCAACGCACATGGCAGCAACAACAGTCAAAACCTACAAACCATAATAGACTGTCAGCCGATTTAGGCAGGAGCCATCAGTTATTTCTTTCCAACACTTCAATGTTAATTTTTTTTCTTCTCTTAATACCATAACTACATGTTTTTACGCACATAATCAAGTAACTTTGACGGAATTTCACGTTTTCTAGGATATTTCTACAATTTTCATTTCTTCTATCATCCCCACGTTGTAAGGAGGTTAATCATAGTAGCGCACCCTCGCAGCTACACTTGGCCTAGAGTAGCCCATACGATACACTATTTTTTTCTCTCCCTTTTTTACACACGCTACAAAGGTTGCGTACTAGCTCACAAGGGCTCGCTATTACTTAAGCTCCTTACAGCATCATTTCCCATCGTAGGATAATTACGGTTATGCATGCACCCTTGCAGCAGGGCTCGGCTTGACGACGTCGTACGCAAGTCACGCACTGGTCCGAGTGCGGTGCTCATACTTTAAATTTCCTATGCGATTCCATTCAAGATTTTTCAACTTCATTTCTTTCAATTTATATCTCCGCTGAAATTCCATTTTTTTTCTTTCAATTTTAGCAAAACAATGTTAATTTTTTATGCAACTTTCCAGTCTGCCAAACAGGCAGCACAGATTATGTCAATAATGCAATATGGGATGTAGACAGATACAGAGAATTATCTGCTATGAAATGACTGTATAACAAACCACCCCAACCCCCTTGCCACGCCTTCCACCTTTTAGTACGGCACAATTTCGCTCACCCTCCCATCTACGAATAAGACCAGAAGCAACGAAGGACGATACGACGAAACGACAGCAAATTCCAATCGACGAAAGGAAAGAAAAATAAGAAGAAGAAGAAAGAAGAAAATAAAAGTTTCCACCACCACATCTAGTCCAATAATCGAGGACGATTATTAAAACAGGGAGGCGACTTGTTCCAGTCCCAGCCCTTATACAAGGGCTGTGCCTATACCTACATAAAAGCTAATTAAAATAACTACGTAAAAGACGGGAATAACGACATAGCAACACGACTGCGAAGTAAGCAGCAGGGCATAGCCCTAAGGTCTAACAGCAAGCAGGTTAGACAGGACACAGCGGGCATTACACTCCAAAGATACCGCTGAATAGACTGACAATGCACATTTTGCCTATAAGTAGAAGGTACGGACACGCGCCGCGCTCTCTAGCTCTAGCTCTTATGTGGCCGCTCTCTAGCTCTTGAACTTGGCGGCCCTCTCTTACAGTCTGACACTCTATCGGAGTTGTGCTACGACGGACCGGTATGGGGGATGCCCCGTATCGGGTCCCAACACCACCAACATCATGACAGACCGGGATCTTCGGTGGGGTGAGTGAACACGTGTCTGCTAGACTCCTTTTCCCCCCTATTTTATTATTTCACTCCTCCCCTCTTTTCATCGCCACTAGTACTCAACAAACCCCCTTTTTGTACAGTCCAATGATTATCTCTTTATATCGCTTAGTTTAAGAAGCCCGTCCCCTTTAGATTAGAACCTAGTTTAAGATCTTCACCGAACGCTGCCCAGCAGGAGGCGGTGCACAGCAAGCGTGCGGCCTGCTAAGCCACCTTAAGGTAAGCAAGGTGAGTATTCCTCCCCCCGGTTCCCCTGTACGTCAATTGCTCTCTAGACGTGTCCGCAGTACTTCATAAAACACCAAACACTTTAAACACGAGTTCTACACAAAAGTAGAACAAATGGGGGACAGCTGCCGGGATAAACTCAGTAGATACCGGTAATGCCGTCCAGCCCATTCACAACAACAGTTCCACACAAAAGTAGAACAAATGCAAGAGGCTCGGAGGGGGTAGTTCTATACAGAAGTAGAACCAATGGTAGGACGCGGGATGAGTTCTAATTAAAAGTAGAACACAAGGCTTATATTTAAATCGCACTCAGTTTATTCAAAAATGTGGCAGACCCCTAACCACTTCCGAGAGGGGAAAATGGCTAGTCCGTGCTAACAATGTTCATAATAATTAAATCGTCTCCGTGCGACAATCCTAACAAATTAAGCCTCTCGAAGTCCTACGCAAACGTGGAAAAACAAAGAATGCAATCTAAAAGAATGACACGTAGATCTTCCCTATCCAATTACTTCGGAGATTCAATAATAGTAATAATACAAGAATGATTCTACAGCAAGGTGAGTTATTTACTTGTTTACAATGCAAGATATTAGTTACATTTAAAGCATAATAAGTTTAAAGCTACGCTATGATGGTGTCATCTCCAACATTTAACGTTATAATAATTTTATCTAAAACCTATCGTACGTTAATCATAATGGCAACGATGTAAATAAGAAGCGTTTCATCCAAAATTTATTTCCAAGCTAAAGCTATGCACATTCTGAACCTAACAGAAAGTATGAAAATCTATCCTAGTTACAACACAAATTAATAACATGTAAACACTCTTAAATTAGATGCGCAATGGGCGCCACTACAGTTACCTTCTTACATCGCAAATTCGCTCTTTGCGAACTTGGGTCATGGTTGTGTTGGGAGAGAAACGTTATGTTGGCGATAGCATGAATTAATACATGTCTAACATCGCATCATCAGCTTAGCTACCGCGTTTAAACACGTAACTATCTGACTGTCGTCGCTCAATAGGGGAAAGCTATACTTGTATTTGAAATGAGACGAAGAAACAAGTCTAAGTTATGGTCATCAAGGTTCATTTAAGTTTTGGCTGGTCTGCCTGTCGCCGCGTCAAGTTGTGATCGCTAACGCACCAGACGTAGATGTAAGCAAACAAACTGCTCATCCAATGCGTTGTTTGCAGACTCATCTGCAATGTGTTTCACGCGTATTCCGCGTACCGCTAATTGAAGATTACGTGCTTAGCGTTAAAACAATCAGAAATACTGATAAGGAATCATGGAACTCATTTAAGGCAATGCAATTTTGGTCACATTATTTTAAGCCTACTTTTCACACTTTGTAACAAGTAGTTCCGTGAAGAACTAAATAGCCTATTTTCATATATCCTACTAATATCATTGCCTCTATCAACATACAATTTGTCAGTTTGATTGCTGTAATAGATTCGTAGATATTGAGAACAGTCTAAATATTTTGGATGGTCACCATGTTGGATTTCTATATTATAGGCCTTAGATTTATGTACTATTATATGAAGATTATTGTGTAGGTGTTTTATTCAAACTTCAATCGCATGATTAGAACACAAGAAATAAAAATTTAACATTCGAAATTCGCACAGCCGCCATCTTGAGGTTACGTAAATAATTGAACGAAATTAGATACCAGTCCATCACAATGTGTATAAACATTTGCTGTACGAAGTTTCATTGCGTTTGGATCATTAAATCGCGAGAAAAGTCTATTTAAAACTTTCATTTTCCCTTGGCCGCCATGTTCGTTTTGTAATTAACCGGCATTTGAAAGTCTTATAGATGAACTTCCAGTAGTGCCCGTTTTCTCCGTACAAAATTTCATGGTGATACCGGTAGGCCTAATAGTTTCAGAGATATAGAATTCCAGTGAAATAATTCGCACAGCCGCCATCTTGAGGTTATGTAAACAATAGAACGAAGTTAGATGTCGGTGCATTACAATGTGTATAAACATATACTGTACCAAGTTTCATTACGTTTGGTTGGTTAAATCGCGAGAAACGTCTATTTAAAAGTCGCAACTTCGCTTGGCCGCCATGTTGGTTTTGTAGTTTCCAGGTTTTCAAAAGTCACATAGATGAACTTTTAGTAGTTCTCTTTATCACCGAACAAGATTCCAGGGAGATATCGGAAATTGTTTCGGAGATATTGAATGCTGGAGATATATTTCGCACAGCCGCCATGTTGGTTTGTTGAGACGTAATTAAATTTGAAGGGCACGGTCCGGGTCACCCGGAATAGTGCTATGAACTTACCGAGGTTCATTGAAATTACTCTAGCCGTTTAGAAGTTATTAGGGGGGTACACAAAAATCCTCACATACACACACTCGCACACACGGACAAAAGGTGATCTCATAAGCCTATTTTTTCATAAATGAAAATAGGCTAAAAATGAGGAAAAAGTAGACTTATGAGATCGATCCGGGCAAATGTGTGTCTGTCTGTCCTCCTGTCTATGGGTGTGTCCCCCCTATCAACTCCTAAACGGCTGCAGCTATTGAAACCAAATTTAGTATAAAGATTTTTATGTTACACGATGTCGAAATGTAAATATTATATGTCAGAAAACTATATCACAATGAGGGTCATTATAACACTATTGTTCATTATTAAGCAGTTTCTCCCACCAATCAGAAACAGTTGTGTGACCAATTAGGTATTCGCTTCCACGGCCTCCTATTTTAAATTTCACTGCGTGGCTCGTGTCATAGTGGAATAATCGAGGAGGCCATGGTCAAATACAAGGTATTCTCTGCGTCCGATGCGCTCTGTTCAGTACATAAAACTGGCGAAATCTTGGCAGATATTTATGAATATTTATGCTCGAACATAAAATAGTAATAATTATCGTCGAACATAAACAGTCGTATGCAACTCGCCTATAATGGTAATTAAGACACTCGTATGGAATTATAAAACTCACTTCGCTCGTTTTATAAACATACTCGTGTCTTAATTATTGCCATTAAAGGCTCGTTGCATAATGTACTAATACCTGAATATCTCAAGACCATATTTGAAAATGCTATTTGAAAAATAGCAATTGAAATTTGAGCTCCATGTTGGATGTCTTGGAAGGTATGCATGGTAGCTATTCCAAATTTCGCACACATATAGATAGGAACATTTCAGTGTAATTTACAGGAGGCCATACATGAGTGTTGCCAACATGATTCTAAACCTGCTGATAGGTCCAATTTTTAAATGTATGTAACTTCTACACTATCAATTGGATTTCGACCAAATTTCGTATGTACTATGTGTCCCACAACATATATGACTATGCGTATTCTTAAGAGCTAGCAGGGCTGCCAAATGTAAAAAATGCTGTCTCTATTGTTTCACCCTAATATCTATGAATCAGAAAATATTCAAGCCAACAGCTCTAATCTTTGCATAAGTTTAGTACCTAACATTCTAAATTAATTTGGAGTAACTAATATTCGTTAGTGCTGCCAACATTATTTAATCCTGCTGATAAGTCCAATTTTTTAATACATGTAACATATAGGCTATACTAACAAATTGTTTTAATCCAAAATGACACAATAATAGATCATAATATTTCAGATTAATTCTTTATCTTAAGACGCTTTAGTTCGTCAAGGAACTACTTGCTTTTCCTTGTTTGTTTTCTTTCAATTTGTTTTCATATTTACAATAGCCAGCACGCCGGCCTCTCACCGCTGGGTCCGTGGTTCAAATCCCGGTCACTCCATGTGAGATCTGTGCTGGACAAAACGGAGGCAGACAGGTTTTTCTCCGGGTACTCCGGTTTTCCCTGTCAAAATATCATTCCAGCAACACTCTCCACTATCATTTCATTTCATCTGTCATTCATTTAATCATTTCCCCAGAGGAGTGCGTCAGGCCTCGGCAGCCGGCACAGTTCATATCCTCACCGCTAGATAGGGGCTTCATTCATTCCATTCCTGACCCTGTCGGAGACTGGAGGCAGGCTGTGGATTTTCATTCATTTACAATAGCCTATACTGAATACTATTCGACGTTCGACCGTTCAACCACAACACAGCGAAGGATCACGGCGAAAATCCTTCCACCTCCTCCAATTGTGATCAAGAAGATTGACCTAGCAATTGGTTATTATTATTTATGGAGACGGAAGCGATTCAGAGTGGTCAGACTCCAATTGTATCAACATCTGCCCAACGGTGGTCTGGGATTAATATCCGTTGATTGGAAATGCACTGCTCTTCTAGTCCGTAACATAATCAAAATCTAACACTCTGACAACCAGAATTACGCCAAAGCTGTTCTTCACAACTTAACAAGAAGGCTACAAATGGGAATCAGTCACAGTATAGTAACATTCCACAGTGACTAAAACGCAGCTTCCTCTTCATAGAAAACCTTACTTCACAGTTACGGGATTTTGGCAGATACGTTACCACACGACAGCTTTACTCCGGGGCGAATGGAATTACCAGTTCCTTTCCTTCAATACAATCCAAACACCCTTCACGGTTTTAACCAATAATATGGACGAACATCAACAATAAATGGCTTCTCCTACAATGTAGGGAAACGCTTTATCTCGACGTTAATGAAGTTATACCAACTAGAGAAAAGAATGTTTCGTCATAACAGGAAGCAGACCCCCTACTGTGAAATTTGTCCCTCATTAGTAGGGACCGTATTTTTTAAAATGCATATGCGCATATGCAAATGCATATTCTGTGGGTTTATTGGATGTATTGCATATTCTGAACATAACAGCATATTTTAGCATATACATTTGAAATTAGGACTAAGTATAACTTAATACGTCTTGAACAAAATTGGTTTTGCCTACGTTTTGGACATCCCTTGTAAGAAACTTTCTGAGCAACGGATAACGCGATAACAGTATTTTTTTGCCTGGCTATTACAAGAAGGGAATGGGGTGGGACATTCCATTCACCATATCGGCAGCCAGGGTCAGTTTTGTGTCGAGTTTCTCCAGTTAATGTGTTACTTTAGTCTGCATATCGTTTACTCAAAATGCCTAAAGAGAAGAGCAGCAGAAAGTATTCATTAAATCAGTGGATGTCAGGTAATAGTGATTATACAACTGATGGCGTTGTCCTCTATTGTCAAGTATGCTAAAGGAAGTGAAATGTGAAAAGAAATTTCAACTTGAACAACTTGCAAAAACCACTGCACATATTACGGCAAATGAGAGAAAGAAGAGTTAATAAGATTGTCTTAGGCTATTGTTAAGTGCATATTTTTTTCAATTTTTAATGCATATTTTCTACATTTTAGAGCATAATTGCATGCATATTTTAATCATTTTATTGCATAAATGTCCGGTCCATAGTCAAAACTAAGGCTCGGATTTTTAGGTAAATAAATATTTTTTATGTAAATACATATTTTAAGCATTTTTCTATAGATACATAAATTCCTGCTTTTCACTTATTAGCACATTAAAAGACATAATATTTAAATTTAAAAAATCAGTATGCTAGATCTTTCAGTTTATTGCATTTTTGTTCTGTGTTAATTCAACAGGGAAGAACTTGTGAGCTATCTAATCTTTATGCAGAGCGTATGTCAGTTTGTAAGTGTGTCATTCTTAACTTTTTACCACTTCCCACTCACTGTGGAAGCCGGGGATTTATAGCCATATTGCACCACGTGCTAGATCCCCCCCTCCCCCAGCTACCTGAAACCAGTGTCACTCTCATGCAGTTCATTTCTGGCACTGTGGAGTGTAAAGCAGTTCTACGATGCCTAAAGTAAAAACAACTACATGTTATCGTCTGTGTCAGAATTTAAAAATAATTTTACTTCTGATGGGGGCGTCCTGTTCTTCCAACCATGTGGGAAAGCAATCATGGTTGAACAGCGAAATCAAGTTACATAACACCTCAAGGGCAAGGAACATATTGCCATATTTCGCAATAATCGTCGGTCATTTGTGATGGACAACCTGAAGATGTATCTCGTTGTGTATGGTAATGCTTCAGCAGTCAGTGCGACATAGCCCAAATTGCATTCGTGAATACTACATATTGTTTATATTCACATTAATAAACTAAATTATAATTAAATACTTTTACTTTTTTGTCACATATTTCAGGTATTTTTAATACATAAAAAATAAATATGTTCCCGATTTTAGCACCTAAATATCCGAGCCATAGCCATAACACACTCTTGAGCATCGCATTACAGCACGTACGGGAACCTCCAATAGGTTATATGGGTATGAAGCTGCCAAACGATCGGCACAATTTTGGGAACATCCTTAACTAGTGCCGTAAAAGAGCAACTTCTACTTGTGGAATACACCTGTCTAAGCTCATTGCACGTCGATACATTATGTGCTAGAAAAACGACCTACCCCACATCACCTGAACCTGCTCGACTACAAACAGTATATACGACGAGAACTTTGGAGGTACAATTACAAATACAACAGCCATTAGAATGAAACAGGTTGTCAGACAAAATTCACACACACAAACACACCAAAGTGCATGGGGATACATAACGATGCTGTCACAAATGAATTAAAGAAAACAACTGTAAAGAGAACCCACATTGCATGAGAATGAAACCTTGGTTTGCAGAATACACTCGATCTTATATTAGCCGATGACGCGGTGACTGCTGATCTCGTCATCCGCTTTATAAGTGAGAGTGGGTTAGGGACAGCTATCTAAATTATCCGGTGTGAATTTGTATTTCTTTATTTTCGTTTCCGTATATTTTCGTTCATTATTATAATTATTAGTTTTGTTTACTATATTTAGACTATCTTCATTTTTAGGCCACTACCTCTGAATTTCAAATCAATCTAAATTCTTATAAATTTGCCTTTGTAATAAGTGCTGATGACCTCGAAGATCCACCCCTTAAAATAACAATAACTATCTAACTTACGAATGAAGGGGAACAGTTATGCAATCTGTTACGATCAATGAATGAACGTGCAGGCTCTAAAGTTCACCGTCTCGTGACCCCTCTTCCTAATAACTGAAGTGTGCTACGGTCTTGCCAACCAATGAATGAAAATCCACAACCTGCTTCCAGTCTCCGACCGGGTCAGGAATGGAATGAATGAAGCCCCCATCTAGCGGCGAGGATATGGAAGTGTGCCGGCTGCCGAAGCCTGTCGCACTCCTCTGGGGCAATGATTAAATGAATGACAGATGAAATGAAATGATAGTGGAGAGTGTTGCTGGAATGCAATTGTGACAGGGAAAACCGGAGTACCCGGAGAAAAACCCGTCTGCCTCCGTTTTGTCCAGCACAGATCTCACGTGGAGTGACCGGGATTTGAACCACGGACCCAGCGGTGAGAGGCCGGCGTGCTGCCGCCTAAGCCACGGAGGCTCTCTTGCCAACCAATGTTGAACCAAAATTAGGAGATTAAAGTAGATTTTAAAATTTGTCACCTTTTACCTAAGTATACAAGGAAAGTGGATGTCACTTTTTTTTTTAAATTCATTCATAACATTTGAAAATAGTACACTTCCTCGTCTTCCTCTGTAACTCAGGCTTCTCCCACGTCACGTAGGGTCAGCGTTACTTTGCTGGATTCTTGTCTTCCATAAATGTCTATCCATGCTTGCACAAAGTGTTCCAGTTGTCCCAATTTACAACACACTGTAACAATATGAGGGATGATCTGTCTTGGCGCACCACAGTCACAGTTGGATGACGTTTCCATGTCCCAATTCTACAGCCCGTGATTGGTTCGTGTCCTGTTAAGTGCAACCCACGTGTTACGTGGCAAGAAACTACAGGTTGTCCATAATAAGGCATTGCGCGCCTTACAAACGCAATATCGAAATCCATGAATACACCAACACTGAGTACACTGATGCTCGCATCAAAAAGCAGGCATCAAAACTATACATAAAAGTTACTTCAAACACCAACCCCCTCATCATAACTCTGGGTGATTACCAAACCACCGGGGCTCGCCATAAGCCACCACGTACCTTAATAGAATAACTTCTACTCCCTTTCACACTACAAACTAGCCGCTATGGCGTCTTAACTTCTCTCTATCTCTACCTATTCATTCTGTACTTCCATGTGCCTGGAGCTCCAGACCATACTCTGGTCAATTAACACAGGTTATCACACGCTCCCCCCTCCCAAACAAATGCTGTCAGGAAGGGTTGTATGGAACTGCGCCCAAGCTTCACTAATGACCCTGGTCATTAGCATAAACCTTTCAAAAGTGGCAGTGGAACTGCGCCCATTGAGAGCGGTCAGGTAGCTTCCCTCCCTCCACCCCTCTACCGAATTATGTTGTGTCGAGTGGTGTGGATTTGAAGTGACTAATTTCAAATCGGTTGTGTCTTGATTGAGAACAAGTCAAAAACCGTCCAGATTGCCAATAACTAAATATACCCTGTCCAGATTGCGGACAAGAGATTAGTGTTGGCCTGGGATACATAAAACAGGTACAGTTTTCAAAACAGACTAATATTTAATTTTTGTTGTAGCAATATTAGCATTAACTGGTACATTGGGATGTAAGCAAAAGGAAGCTTGTATTTTAACGTGACCGTTAATCTCGAGATCATGAGCCACGGGACCTCCTTTTTACGTGGAATCCGACCCACAGGACATGGCATTTCACATCGAAAAGCTCACATGCATTGACCGGGAATCGAACCCGGACCGCCTTGGTGAGAGGCATTCAGCTAGACCGCTGAGCCACCACGCCCCATACATTGGAATGTTTTCGACAACCTAACCATATTTTTAAAATAATTTAATTGCAAATGTTTAATAATCTAGTTTGAGGTAATCTTACCATTTAGAAGATTATTATGTCTTTTATTGTATAACAAAACTAGAGGGGTAGTTATTTATGATGGATTAGAGAGAGTTGTATTATTATTATTATTATTGTAGCCTCCGTGGCTTAGGCAGCAGCGCGCCGGCCTCTCACCGCTGGGTTCCGTGCTTCAAATCCTTGTCACTCCTTGTGAGATTTGTGCTGGGCAAAGCGGAGGCGGGACAGGTTTCTCTCCGGGTACTCCGGTTTTCCCTGTCATCTTTCATTCCAGCAACACTCTCCATTATCATTTCATTTCATCTGTCATTCAGTAATCATTGTCCCAGAGGAGTGCGACAGGCTTCGGAAGCCGGCACTGCGTATCCTCGCCGCTAGATGGGGACTTCATTCATTCCAACCCTGACCCGATCCAATGACTGGAAAAAGGCTGTGGATTTTCATTAATATTATTATTATTATCATTATTATTCGCCTTTGTGGTGTAGTGGTTAGTGTGATTAGCTGCCATCCCCGGAGGTCCGTAGTACAGCTGCTTATCGGGACGGGGGACTACCTCTTATTCTCAGCAGTGCAGAAGCTAGTGGTGGGAGACAGTCCGTCACTTCCCCTTAAACCGACCTTGGGCTAACAGCCGACTTGACTATTGGCGCAGTTCAATCGGCCTAATTAAAAGGATCTGGAAATACCACTGATTATGGGCGCAGTTCCATATCTCCCGTCAGGAACTAAACTGCTACAGATAAAGCTCTCAAGGCCCTTGGGCTAATAGGCCCAGTCAACATGCACCGAAGCCGTCGGAGAAGGGTTACGCTACGCTACGCTACGTGGCAGATCGAAACCTGCTGGTGGGTATTGGGTGCAAAGTAGTGACTGCCATTGCTTCGGAGCTGCGTTGTTCGACTCCTGGTACCATTCTGCTGCAACGTTAAACCCTCTCCTAGCCAACTTTCGGGTTTTTATCATTTCAAATGATCTTGTCGACTTCGTCGTTATGCTTGAGTCTAAAATTATGCGGGACGGAGACGGTTGCGTTACGGAGACTGAAGTGACGTCAGACGGAAGTGACGACATGCAGCCGCGCGGGAAGCCTAAGTTAATGGGTAAAGGACGGCGAGTGCGTGACGTCATGCAGCTACGCAGGAAGCCGAAGTTAATGGTTAATGGAGTCTGTTGAAAGAGTCCTGAGGCGTCGAGCGTCCTGGGGCTTTGAGCGAAGCTAAAAGAATACAGGGTGACTCCTAAAGAGGTGTACAAGATGCCAGATAAGAATACAGGGTGACTCATAAAGAGATGTACAAGACGCCAGATAAGAATACAAGTTGACTCTTAAAGAGGTGTACAAGATGGCAGAGAAGAATACAGGATGGCTCCTAAAGAGGTGCACAAGATGTCAAACAAGAATACAGGGTGACTCCTAACGAGGTGTACAAGATGTCACACAAGAATACAGGGTGACTTCTAAAAAGATATACAAAATGCCTTATAAGAATACAGGGTGCCTCCTAAAGAGGTGTGCAGGATGTCAGAGCAAATTACTGGGTGACACTTAACGAGGTGTACAGTATGTTAGATTAAATTCAAATACAGGGTGACCCTTCAAGAGGTTTGCAAGATAACAGATTCAAATAATGGGTGACTCTTAAAGAGTTGTAAAAGATGTCAGACTCAAATACAGGGTGACCCTTAAAGAGGTGCCCGCGTGGGAAGCCTAAGTTAATGGGTAATGGAGTCTGTTGAAAGGAGCCTTTCTAACATGTGTAGCATTTGTAGCATGCGTCATTTGAAATGATATAACGTCTAGTCTTTCAGACTGACTGTAATTTTTTAACACACATGGAGAACGTGATTTTAAACGACCAAATTTACGAAGTGCGTCTTCGTGAATTGGGAGAGCGTGGTAGCTATGAAGATGATGATAATTGTTGTTTTAAGGGGCCTAACATCTAGGTCATCGGCTCCTAATTGTTTGGGTGATCATGAAAATTGAAAATGAACCTATAATAAATTAAAACACACTACAGCTTACAAACTAGAAGAAGAAAAGAAGAGTAAGGGAAATAAAAGAAAGAAGAAATAAGTGCCCTCAACCCTGGAAAAGGAGGATTGGGGGACTTAGAAAGAAGGATAACCATGAACGGCAGATAGGAAAGGGAAAGAGGAGAAGGTCCTCCCCAAAGGCGATGGAAAAAGGGGCGGGGGAACCCGGACCCAGCTCAGGAATCCCTTGGGGACGCCAACTCCCGAACTCACCAGCTGTGAGCCCTTGAGGGTGTAGCACTATCCAGGGTGCACCAGAAGTGGTAGGACTGCACACACCCTGCCTCCTTGAGAGCCTTGTGCAGAAGGCAGGAGATGTAATGAAAAGAAAAAGAAGGCTGATACCTCGAAGAGTGAGGGATCAGGATAGATGAGAGAAGGACCAATAAAGGCGGAAAAGGTAGAGACTCCCTAAGCCTCTGATAACCTAATACCGTCGGGGTCGGAAGAGAACAAGAGTTGACCAAGAGAGGTCGACAGGAAAGAAGACGGAGAGGAGTCTGGCTCAAGTAAGTGGAAGCAACGCCGGACTCAGCTGGGGTCCCGTGGTCGCCAACCCACGTCCCACTAGATGTGAACCACTGGGGAGAGCTATGAAGAGATGAAACGATAATCTTAAGACAGGGAGGCCTGGAAAGCTGCATCAAACTAGTCAAAATACTGAAGGCTCAAACAACAACAGTTATGTAGGAATTCAGTGATTTTTTAAACTGTGACAAAAAAATCTGAATTGCTACCGTGGCAATCTAGCAAAGTTTGACTACTACAGGGAGAGTTTTGAAAACCTTAGTTGGTAACACTGCGCTGCAATTGGTCCCCTACTGGCCTCTTCTGTACCTGGTATGCATGAAAACGAACCTCACACAAGCTTGTCTTTCTTGTGCTTTGATATTACGTGATGTAGCGTACGCGGCTATACAGGCAGGCCGTCATCTGCTATTTATTAGTTTTGGAGAACAAAAGACGCTAAATAAACCGTAACGCGAAGGAATCTGTTAGTGTGGAGGAACTCAGTCAATGTTCCGTCTTCCTTATTTTCATTGTGAATAAGTGAAGCAACACGGTTGGCTTCTGACAATAAACTCCCCGTGGGGAGTGACAGAGCGAGGGCGGTGAACTGTTTGAATGGGCGTCTGGCGTAGCGAGGAATATTGAGTTAGAGCGTGAAGGAAAATATTTATCTCGGCCCGTCGTGTGAAAAGTCAGTGTCCGCTGCATGAGCTTGTTCAGCTGTCGCGGCTATTTAAATATGCACCACTCTTATATTATATCACTACATCAAAACGACGGCTTCTCCAAAAGATACGTTATCTCTATATTTCTGTCTGAACAACATACAGGGTGTCGGAAAATAAGAGGTAGAAAATCAAACCATGCATGGGGGTGGGTATGGGGAGCAATATGAATTAAGATACCTGTGGGCGCAAACCAACCGATAAGCCCCTGTGAGTATTTGTAATTACGAATAAACTTGGCAACGTGGCGCAATGAGCAGCATCGAGTGCGGCGTCTACAGTCTTGTGTGTTTCGAGCTAAACAGATGACCTGTGGTTCTCGTAGCTCAGTGGGCAAGGCACTGGTCCCGTTCAGTGTCTCCCTTCTACTTCGGCTTCGAATCCGGAAAAACTTTTTTTTTCCGATTTGTTTATTAATGTGTTTTCCTTTGCACGATAAATCTTTGTCACTACAGAACTTGTGTAGACCACAGTTTCTGTACGCCGCAGAGACCCTCTTGATGAACAGAAAAGGCACCATGGGTAACCTGGAGAAGCCGAAAGACGTATCCTCAGGAAAATTCATGGCCCGATATTGCTCCCAGATGGAACCTACCGTTTGAAATCTAATTCTGACCTGTATGAACAGTTACAATCAGCCAATACCAGTATGCGACGTAGGAGGCTAAAGTTCTACGGGCCCCTACAACGAATGAACAGCAACAGGCTTACCAAGAAGATCTTGTCCTTGGTTAAAAGCTACGACTGGAAGCCTGTGGCTTAATGAAGTACTAAAGGACTTGGGTTCGGCGCGAATTGCTGACCTTGATGTAGAAGATCGTTATAAATTGTGTGCTATGGTAGAGTCTTGGACCCCACCACATTAGAATCCCTAAATGTCGGATGCCCCTTCAGCAGGAGAGAAAGGAGAAATTATCAGCAGGGCTCAAGAGATATTGGGAACGGAAAGGAGCATCGATGAAGAACTAGTCATAAGCGCTCCGTAGTGGGCGTAAATCAATAATAATAATGATAGATCTTATTGCGCATTATTCACGACATTAACCTGGTTAATTCTGGGTCTCATTTTCAATTTGAAACATTAAACAAGCTCTTTATTCTTTAAAACTCAGCAATTCTTCTAGGTTTGTGCTGAGTTTTAATTCACTGGCCGTGAAAGACAATATACAATCTTGATTGTTTGTTTATTCGCTCGCCACGATAAACTCTACTTTGTCTTGTCTTCATTTTGCCCTTATTATGAAGTAAATTTATTTAAATCGGTTTTCAAGTGGCTGGTTTCTTATCAAATAATTTAATTTCTAATTAATTGCGTCATTAAAATGATCTGCCATTAATGTAACAGACGTGAGCAGACTGAATGGCGCCAGTGCCTTGCCCACTGCTGCTCATTGCGCGACGTTGCCAAGTTTCCTCGTAATTACAAATGTTCACAGGGGCTCAACGGTTGGTTTGCGCCCACAGGTATCTTAATTCATATTGCTCCCTATACCCACCCCCATGCGTGGTTTGATTTTCTACCTCTTATTTTCCGACACCCTGTATATTTGTACAACGCTGAGGTGTATGTTTTACAAAACTCAAGCTCTTAAACCGGAGGGAGTTAGAAAGTAGACCCAAGGAGTGAAGGCATTATCAGTTAAAAATAAAATTTTCAACTTTCTACAGGCAATGTTGGTAATACACATGTCACTGAAATATTTTGAAGTGAATTCTTCTTGGGTATTGTATTGAGGTTGAAATATTTGTAACGTTATGCAGATTTGTATCAGAACTACAGAGTTGAATATAAAATATAAAATAGCGCTTTAATTACAGTTGGCTACAGTGGGTCGATATAAAACAAGCAGTTCCGTGAAGAATTATACAGCCTATTTTCATATATCCTGCTAATGTTAATTGCCTCTATCAACATACAAAATTTCAGTTTAATTGCAGTAACAGATTCGTAGATATTGAGAACCGTCTAAATATTTCAGATGGTCGCAAGGTTGGATTTTTATTTTTGTACTATTACATTAAGATTGTGTACGTGTGGTATTCAAACTTCAATCGCATGATTAGAACACAAGAAGTAAAAACGAGATTTTAAAATTACGCACAGCAGCCATCTTGTGATTATGAAAACAATTGAAATAAATTAGATGCCAGTGGATCAACATTTGTATAAGCATTTAACGTGCAACGTTTCACGGCACTCGGATAGTTAATTCGCGAGAAACGTCCATTTAAATGTTTATACTTCGCGTCGCCGCCATGTTGGATTTGTGCTCACCAGGTTACTGAAAGTCCTTTAGGTGAACATATGTTCATAGTCTCTATGAACATTTAAAAAAAATCAGTTTGGTTGCTGTAAAAGATTCATAGATATTGAGAACTGTCTAAATATTTCGGAAACACGCCATTTAGGATTGTTATATGTATAGGCCATAGAGTTATGTACCATTCAAGGACAATTATTGCCTAGGTTCATTTTCCAAACTTTCACCTCGATCGCATGATTACGACACAAGAAATGAAAACTTAATTTTAAAATTTCGCACAGCCGCCATCTTGAGGTTATGTAAACAATTGAATTAAATTAGATGGCAGTGCATTACAATCTGCAAAATCATTTACTGTACCTCATTTCACTGCGCTCAGAGAGTTAAATCACGAGAAAAGTCTATTAAAACATTTCAAATTCGCTTGGTCGCCATGTTCGTTTTGTACTTTACAGGTTTATGAAATATACATAGGTAAACTTGTATCAGTATCCTTTATCACATCACCGTACACAATTGCAGGGTGATATCTGTAATAGTTTCGGAGATATAGAATGTCAGTGAAATATTTCGCACTGCCGCCATTTTGAGGTTATTTAAACAATTGACCTAAATTAGACTCCAGTGCATTACAATGTGTATAAACATTTGCTGTACCAAGTTTCATTACGTGTGGATAGTTAAATCGCGAGAAAAGTCTATTTAAAAGTCTCAAATTCGCTTGACCGCCATGTTGGTTTTGTAGTCACCAGGTTTTTGAAAGTCTCATAGGTGAACTTCTAGTAGTGCCCTTTATCACCGCACACAATTTCAGGGCGATATCGGTAATAGCTTCGGAGATATTGAATGCTAGTGAAATATTCCGCACAGCCGCCATGTTGGATTGGTGAAACGTAACAAAATTTGAAGGGCACGGTCGAGGTCGCCGGGAATAGTGCTATGAACTTACCGAGTTTCATTGAAATCGTTCCAGCCGTTTAGATTTTATTAGGGGGACACACACACACACCTCTCACCCACACACACACACACACACACACACGCACACACACACGGACAAAAGGTGATCTCATAAGCCTATTTTTTCAAAATTGAAAATAGGCGAAAAATAGCGGTCGTTATGTAGTACTTGTATGATAACAAGTTAACAACTTTCTTGCTATGCAAACCTTCATACATACAAACATACTGACAAACACACATTGGCTCCCGATTGTTCTCAATATACTCCTTTTTTTCACGTTTTCTAAATATAAGAAAAAGTAGTTCCGAGAAGAGCTATACAGCCTATTTTCATATATCCTACTTATGATAATTGCCTCTATCTACATACAAAATTTCAGTTTGATTGCTGTAATAGATTCGTAGATATTGAGAACCGACTAAATATTTCGGATGGTCGCCATGTTGGATTTTATATATGTAGGTCCTAGAGTTATGTACTGTTACATGAAGATTATTGTGTACGTGTAGCATTCAAACTTCAATCGCATGATTAGGACACAAGAAGTATTCGCTCAGCTGCCATCTTGTGGTTATGGAAACAATTGAAATAAATTAGATGCCAGTGGATTAACATTCGTATAAGGATTTTCTGTACCAAGTTTCACTGCACTCAGATGTTTAAATTGCGAGAAACGTCCATGTGAATATTTATACTTCGCGTCGCCACCATGTTGGATTTGTGATCACCAGGTTATTTAAAGTCCTGTAGATGAACTTAAGTTCATAGCCCCTATGAACTTTAAAAAAAATCAGTTTGATTGCTGTAATAGATTCGTAGATATTCAGAGCCGTCTAAATATTTAGGATGGTCGCCATGGTGGATTGTTAAATGTATAGGCCATAGAGTTATGTACTTTAAAGGAAAATTATTGCGTAGGTTCATTATTCAAACTTTCACTTCGATCGCATGATTACGACACAAGAAATAAAAACTTAATTTTAAAATTCGCAAAGCCGCAATCTTGAGGTTATGTAAACAATTGAACTAAATTAGATACCTGTGGATTACAATGTGTATAAACAATTTCCTTTGCCAGATGTCATTGCGGTTGGAACATTAAATCGCGAGAATGGTCTATTTAAAATTTTCAAATTCGCTTGGCCACCATGTTCGTTTTGTAGTTAACCGGTTTTCGAAAGTCTTATAGATGAACTTCCATTAGTGCCCTTTATCTCTGTACAAAATTTCAGGGTGATACCGTTAATAGTTTCAGACATATAGAATGCCGGTGAAATATTTCGCACATCCACCATCTTGTGGTTATGTAAACAATTGAACCAAGTTAGATGTCGGTGCATTTCAATGTGTATAGACATATACTGTACCAAGTTTAATTGCGTTTGGTTGGTTAAATCGCGAGAAACGTCTATTTAAAATTCGCAAATTCGCGTGGCCGCCATGTTGGTTTTTTAGTTACCAGTTTTTCAAAAGTCACATAGGTGAACTTCTAGTAGTTCCCTTTATCACCGTAAAAAATGCAGGGTGATATCGGGAATAGTTTCGGAGATATTGAATGCTGGTGAAATATTTCGCACAGCCGCCATGTTGGATTGGTGAGACGTAACAAAATTTGAAGGGCATGGCCGAGGTCGTCCGGAATAGTGCTATGAACTTACTAAGTTACATTGAAATTGCTCCAGCCGTTTAGAAGTTATTAGGGACACACACACTCCTCACACACACACACACGCACACACACACGGACAAAAGGTGATCTCATAAGCCTATTTTTCCAAAATTGAAAATAGGCTAAAAATAGGCTAGTAAGGCAATAAAGGAAGGAAGATAATGGACGAATCCATCAAAGAAACAGAGAAAAGGGTAAACGAAAGCTAATAAATACAGTCAGAAACTAACTAAAAATGCAAGTAAGAGTGAAAAATAGACGAAAGAAAGAAAGAAAGGAAGATTTTTTTATTAGTCAATTTACCCTCTAGGTTGGTGGTTCCCACGGACTCAGCGAGGGACCTCACCACTACCGCCTCTATGGTCAGTGTCCTGGAGCTTGGAACATCTGGTCGGGATGGATACAACTGGGGAGGTGTGATCAGCACTTCGCCCAGGCGGCCTCACCTGCAAAGCGAACAGGGGCCTCAGGAGGGATGGGAAGGGATGGAAGATTGGGATGGATAGGCTAGGAAGAGGGAAGGAGGCGGCCGTGGCCTCACAGTAGCTACTGTACCCGATATCCGGATAGTAGGCTGTCAGATATCCGCCCCCTCAATCGGATTGCCAATAATCAATCGCACCGGCACAGCTACATCAATGAAAATGGCACTGACAGATACTATCGAGATTAGAGCACAATAGTTAACAAGAAATTATTGTGGAACACACCAAAATATACGGGGGTTCATACTTACCTTTACTTACCTCTTAAATTTATCTCGGGGACTGGGTTGTCAACTGGATCACTTAAAGTATGCCCTCACAATAACCTCCACCATGGCCTCTGTCATACAGTTGTCCGGGCCAGCTGCAATGCACCTGCATCGTCAAAGCGGACTCACCCCGTTCGTTCAACCCTAGCATAAGCGAGTTACTTCAGAGCTTGGCTCTCCTTTTCAAAACACGTAAATGTTCACATCTCAACTGAAATATTATCACGTAAATGCTCTAAATGCTCCATTCAAACACCAGTGGAATACTCCAACAATCCCAAATCATGTTTAATTGTTCAAACCACTTGTTTAATTAGCGTTGTTTAGAGTATAAAAACAAAACTCTTAATGTTAATAACAAAAGTTCATTAATTATTTATAACAATAATAAATTGTTTATAACAATGTCAAATGACAATTGAAAAATTTTATACACGCCTCTATTACTCACTATCATTTCAAATTATTATCAAAGATATTTACAAAATTATTTTACAATATTATATTGTTTATATTATTTATACAAGAAATACATTAAACCACACGTTTATCCGGTTGATAATTACTCAAATCGTGGTGATATAATCGACCAATGAAGGTTAGTTATATTTAACTGTCAAATTCAGGTTTAATAAGGTTTAATAATTATTATTAATATTTGTGACGGTAACCTCCATTCAAAATCTTTATCTCAAATTATTTAACACTCTTGTTAATTTTAACAGTATCTTCATATCAAAAACTTTCAAAGAACCAGAACAATACATTCATCGGGAAAAAACTTCGCTCAAAACGCACAAAATTGCACAATAATTGGCCCAAAATTCATCATATATCTTCATATATATGGCATAAAAATCCTCCACACTACATACAAAAACCTCCACTTATAAATTCATCAACTTCATTTATTACTGTGGGAACCTCCTTCATAATTCAAGGGCATTATTCATCAGCGACTTTTACATGTCCACTGAACTAACGATTATACATCCATTGTTCCTCTTTAAAAATTCTTATATTCATCAATTGTATTAATGACTGTTATTATTTAACCTTCGTGGGTTTCATTCATGAATCGATATGAAGTAAAAATTTGCCAATCACAAATAAATTTAATAGCAAATACGATTAGACACTCCTCCCTGGTCTATCAAAATTGAGATTAATATCTTCAAAGTATTGCAGTATAAAAATACTATCTTCAATCAAAGTTCAACTAAACTGTATAAATAGTCGAATAGAATACAATTAGACTGTGGAATGCAAACATTATTGTTCCAATCTATAATTGAGAAAAACTCCTATCAAAAGTTCATTACTATAGTGTATCCAATAAATCGTAATCAAAGTTCATATTTCATAAAATTGTCTATAATGCAATGATAAATGTCTATGTTGCAATCATGTTCATAAGACGACTAGTATTTCAAAGATCGTCGATATCGTAATAGATTTTAACGCTCTAAAATCATTTAATTATTCTTCTTTCTTGAGGATGACAGAAAATTGGTCAAAGTAATTTACTGAATAGAATTACTTTAATAAAATGACACGCTGTCTGAATTCAAATCTGCCATAGCAAATCGTTAACTTTACAGTCAAATCGTGACTACAAAAATATGCAAATTACTGAAAGAATCTAAATCATCAGTCTCAACTGATCCAAAATTATTTAACTATGCCAATGACATAATAATGTCTCAACAAATCGAAGAAAAAGGCATAAATCATCGAAGTGTACTGAGTACAGAAATGTTAATCAAGAAAATGGGGCACAAAAAAAATATGGGACAGAAAATATGGGAAGAATGGTTGCTCAGATATCGCTACAAGACTCAACTAATACAAGAAACGTTCACGACTACCTTATCTGTTGATTGAAGTTCTAGAGGAAAGTTTTCAAAGAAAACTGCTGTTGGTTCCATTTCACCAGCGTAAAGATGTGCTCCGACCTCGAACCTGGAATCAGCGTCCTCGGAGAAGCGAACTGCTTCCTCCTCCGGAAATTGCACTGCTCCATGTATACGAAAAACATCCTTCTGGCAAAACTCTTCTTTGTGAGCCGGGTCCACCCTAGCCTCTCTTGAAAATTCCCTGAAGTTCTGGTCGCAAATCGCCATGAAGTTTATTGTAGTTATTTCCGCAGGAATATTCATAATCGTGGAGTATGAAAATATTTCCACTGCCATCTGATATAATTCAGCGATGGATTCACGATGCATGAGTGTAGTTGGATGTTCACTACATGCTCGCTTTTGTAGAATGACGATTAACGAAGTTCCATGCTGTTATTTCACTCCATCGATATATGTCCCAATTGCATTAAAGCCTTAGCCTTCCATCTCAACTTCCGTTATAATCATTGAAAGCACTGCAAGATTATAATGTTCCATAGTAGAATGTATCGTTGTATTACCAAACGTATTCTCCAATATCACTGTTGCAATCCACGTGTCAGCCGTAGTGTATAATGTGGAATTTTAAAAGTGTTTCTCATGTGGCGAGAAAATCACTTTTGTTGGCAGCCTTAAAGTGCCAATATCTTTCGAAGTATAACTGTGAAATTGTTCAAATCTTCTACACACCTCAATGTTGTACTGCCCAATTGAATTATAATAAAGGCTGAAGTTAACTCTTGATATCTTATCTGGTGGAAACGTTAATGTGAGCTTTTCAACTTCACCTAGTTTCGAGCAGCGTAAAATGGAACTGCTCCGTGTTCGTTCGATGCGCCGGGCTTTAACCACACGCTAAAGACAACTTGCTTCACTTATTCACTCGAAAATGACTCTATAACATCTGAAATATATATGCGGTATCAGCGGTATGATCCGTATGAGTTCTGAGTATGAGTTCTGAGATCTGAGAGCTCCTCTCTTCTGTGCACGACCTTTTATCAACTTCTTAAGGGGCGTATCCATCCCTTCCATAGCCTGTTGCTGCGTCATTGCTAGAAGTTTTAACTTTGGCTATACTTGACGGATTTTCAAATTTCAAAAACTCAAAATTAATTTCTTCAAAATTCCAAATCAATGCCATAACTGAAAATAGATTTCCACAATTCTGCGTGCCAAAAGTAATCAAATATCGTAGTTTCAGCAATCTCCGTCTTCCTTCCAAACTATCGTTCATTGGTTCGAGTCTCTCCTCCAATAGCGTAACTTCTTCCTTAGCACAATACCTTGTTTCCTGCGACTGCGTCGTAAATCTCCGATCTTTCTCGAACAAAATCATGACGTCACCAAGAATCTCAGCTCAATCAGCCTACTTGCATGAATTCTACGTCATCCGTGCCTACGTCATGAATATACACGTCACAACTATGACATCCGTAACTTTACTCATATTTGCCAATACAGCCATCGTGGTCTCAAAATAATTCAATTTACGGGGGCAGTACTGAGACAGTATTTTGCTATTTATTGGAACCCTGATATGACAGCGAGACGTATTTGGAAGTTATTGCTTGACATTATTTTGACTGCAGGCTTTGAGGCGCAGTTTGCTTCTTATGCACTAAGGAGATGGATAGACTACCCCGCCACACTCTTGATCACGTGCACAGGACATGCTCACGGACTTGGCTCTGCAACTAGTTGATGGACATATGAAATGATAATCGATTGGGTTCGATTGTACACCTCGATACAGGTGTGATGCATCTTGGGTAGACTCCCAGCTGTGATGAGAATGAGCAGTTTTGAAACGACAGACACTTGAGTACAGCAACTTATGCAGTGAACGTGTTATCGTTCGTATAAGAAAGTTCCGTGTATCACGCGGTTATACGAGTGTTTTCTACTCGCAGCGCGGTTCGAACGAGTGAGCTTAGCCAACACATGGACTTGTTAATACAGACTTCGATGAGGAAATCTGCTACGTACTGGTTTGAAATGCAAGAAAGCATTATTATCAAGAACATTATGACTGGATTTTCTTGTGAGAAACAAGCTATTGGAGTAATGATGTGCTAAACATATCGTTCAGGAATGTAATGCAGTAGCAGAGTTGATCATTTGGAGTGACATCCTTTTGAACTCTACAATGAAGAGAAAGAAAATGTTGGGGAACGTTAGTTCTGATCCAGTGGTTTTACAGTAGCCAAGTATGAAGAAACAACTCCATAGAAAGGAAACTACTTTACTGATAACGTCGAGGGAGCCTTGTGCAAGCAATATGCAGGAACTCCGTTTCGTGGACAGTAGTTTTCGGGTTAGGAGGAAGTTGGTTCGGCGACTTGCAGTTCCAGCCATGAACTTCTCAGGGATGATGTTTCAGTTCCTGACAGGAATGTATATTCCTATACTGTCTTCAATTTCAACCAGAACTTCGCCCAAGGTAGCTGTAAAACTTTTCTTCTCTTGTAGACAGTAGAACTTGTCACCTTTAGTTCGATACTTTTCACCAAGATTTTAGTAAATTAGTATGAATTTCATTCGAAGACTAGATCTGGTTCTTTTTTATCATTTCTGTCGGAGAGTGTAATTTATTGTGTAGTTAACAGTAAACGTGATGCTATTTAGAGCATTACTTTGTTGCTTTTGTTTAGAAAATTTTGGAAATAAAACCAAGCATTTAATTTTGTTGAGAAGATATCTGCAGTATAATTAGGACCAAGACGACGATATCTTTGTATAAGAATAGCAATTAGGAAGAAGATGGCCACACACTCGTGCACTTGAACTATTCCAAAAATATTTCAGTGATACTATTCGTTTGGACTTATGACATTCTAATAGAAATTCTTTCTTTTAGAAATGATAGTGCATTTTCATCGTTATTTTCCATGGTTATGGATTTATGGAAATCGTCCAGCGAAAACAATTGTGAATTGATTGCCAAGGCATTTGCAGCCTACTTTCATATATTTTTTTGATTAAAGATTTTTCTTTAAATGTAATATTTTTGTTCGTTCAGTTTTTGCTTGTGATATTTCAATTCGTTTTTGGGAAGACTCTTGGATAGATCATCGTTTGATTTAATGGTTTGCGTGTATCTATTGATATGATAATAGACTCCTTTCCATGATGTAAGTCTCACGTGTTTTCGTCTGAGTAGTTGAGCCATTTTTCGAGTTTGGATAGGCGAAACTGAAACGACTATTTTGATAGTGTCTATTTACAATTTTTCTCTCACATATAAGTCATTATGGATATATATATATATATAAATATATTGAAAATGTGAATCAAATTTAACTGTTCACACTATTATAACAGAATTTGTCGTAGACTTAAAAGACGATAATTGTGGAAATGGAAAATACAATTTATCTAACAAATTGTTGCTTCTTGTTTAATGAAGTTAGAAAGGAAGTAATCTGTGGCATTTCTATATTCGTCTATCATGGGGCATGATATTTTCAGAGCAATTTCTGAAAGGTTTTAAGTTTAATAACGTTTGGGTTTAATTCTTGACAGCTTTGGAAAGCTGAATTGAGGTATTGCAATTTTGTGCATACGATTCATTGTGTTAGTGAAGCTAATATTTGACATCATTGGATGGTCAATATTAATGCTGGATATTGTTCTTGTAGTCTTTTGAGAAGACGTTAACGTTGTCATTGCGTTTTAGTAAGAGTGAAATTAGCTTTTGAGCTATCACCTTTTTTGGATATGATGTTGTAGTTATCGTGAATTGGAATCACGAATGTTTTTCTTATATGCTAGTTTTATTCAAGTTGCCCTATGTTTTATTCTCGCCTAGTAGGATTTGCCGGAGATAAATTGTCTATATCATGACACCCATATTTGAGTAACACAGCTACTTCTTGAACAACTTTAACTAATTCATGCAACAGAATACATGTGGTATTTCAGTAATTTTAGCAAAAATATAATGCATTCTTTGAAGCATATAAATAGTTAATAAACTATTTTCACAACTTGTAACACTATTCGATTATCTTAATTGATTGTTGAATACATCGAAGTAAGAAAATGATAACCATGAAACATACTTATAATATTAAATGAAGATAGGCAGCGTTTAGAACAAAATCCTAATTGAGGATGTAACTTGTATATAAAATGTAAAATATGTATAAATCTTTAAGGGTATAACATCAGTACATAATGTAATATTGTATTTTTCTCGTTATTTGTTCAGCGGTTGATATGAACAGTAAGATGGGGCCTTATTGTAGGCATTTATTTAAAACTACATTTTTCATCATTTGATCTAAAGAAGCTTTTCTTTAATTTTGTGTCTAATTGAAGGACATTCATCATTAATCAGTCAATAAATTGAATTTAATTTTAAAAGAATCTTAGAACGACTGGTGTTTTCTATCAGAAAAGGGGAGTGCGTTAGGAAGACAGTGGGCAGTTTTTCCTTGAGTTTGCTTAAACTTAACGCCCGAGATATTTTTATTTTATTTTAGAGTCTCTTGTTCGAGTTCTTTGAGCTTCGTTTCATCGTAATTTTATACACCACTGGCATCTTCGTCCCGCATTCTTTAATATCGACGTATCCTGATCCCTGGTTGATCCTAGTTGGTAGGTTTTTCAGAGGTCATTTCAGCCGGGAACTTCTAGAATCTACGATCCAGCTTTTCCATCGGATTGCAACAGGTAAGACCACGTGGATTACGGGTACATCTATATATGGCGACCCAATCTATGGGGCTATCGAATTGGCATTCTCGATTTCTCCAATGCTAAACCCATGTGTGAGAATCCATTTTTATGAGATTATTGAGTTTAGCAGTTTTCGAACGATGTAGTCGTTAGCAAAATTTTCTTTGGTACTGCTACGATTATACACGTCGAATTCGTTGGGAATTCACGTTTCTTCAAATCGTGAAGATGAGTTTACTCAATCTACCTGGCATACAGATAGAATTATCGCCGTTGCTTAAATTTATTTGTTTTATGCGTGCCTAGTAAAAAGTAATTTGATTGATTACGACATGACCATAAAAGAGATTTCTAGGAATTTTTTTATGGATCAGCGTGGTCAGATGGGACATGACATGGGGCCATTTTTCACTCCATGCTTGTCGGCCATTTCGTGTTAGTTACCGGCGATGATTATTTGTAGATCATCTGTAATAATAGAATCACTTTCTTTAATAATAATAAAATAATTCATCATTTCAATTTAATTTAAACCGTTTCTAATATAAATCACCGTCGTTGCATACCTCCTATTTTCTTATAGACTTAATTTATATAATAAGTTTAGAAGCAAAACAAAATTCAATGCTTGTATTGGTGAAAAGGGTCATTCTAAATGTGTCAATTCTGCTATTTATGTATTGCATTCCTGTGTTTTCTATCATTGTATTTACCATGACAGCTGTGTCAATGGAGGACATTGCCAATATGTTGTTGGCAATGCAGGAGAAGATGGGCAGTCACGCTAATGAATTAGCTGAGATAAGGAGTAATTGCCAAACTAGTTTTGACAATATCAACTCCATTGTCAATAAGAATACTGAATTAGTTCAGGAATGTGTGGGGGACAAGAGTCAAATGCACTTGTCTCTCAAATATCTTCAAGACAGTAATCGTAAGATTGCAGCTAAAGCTAAAGATATAAAGGAAAAGATAAATGATGTAGAAACAGGCATCGACAGTGTGACAGCCGATGTCAAGCTTGTTCAACTTGACATTAGCAGTATTAATGTAGAAGTTGGCCATGTTAGATCTAATGTTGCATCATTAGAAGTAAAAATAAATTCAACAGAAAGTAAAATTGATTCAGCTGAAGGCAAATTAGATGCAATGCAGGTTAAAATAAATTCAACAGAAAGTAAAATTGATTCAGCTCAAGTTGATATTGCTGCAATGCAGGGTAAAATAGATTTAACAGAAGGCATTGTAACTGGCATACGATCTAGTATTTCCACCATAAAGGAGGATGTTAGAAATATTAAATCGGAACTAGATAGTAATCAGAAAGAAAATAAAATTAGTTTAGATGCATTGCAATTGCAGTTTTCAAACGAAGCAAGTGCAACGCAAGAAACTCTAACCAAATTAGAGGGTGATATGGCCCAACTTAAAGAAAAGGTTGAAGATCACAACAAGGTCCTGAGAAAAGATATTGAGATCGATCTCAAGGCCATTGTTAACGATCAAGTGACCATCTTAAGGGGGGAAATCACGAAAATAAATGCAGATGTCATTAAAAGTATTAAGTCAGATTTTGAATTAAAGATTAACAGAACAGAATTAAGACTTAACCAAGATATTTCCCAGGCTAGAATAGACACTGATAACCGAATCGATTCAGTTCAGACTATGCAGGTCGAAAGCGTTACTGTTCTTAGGGAGGATTTAGAAACGCAGATTAAAGGCGTAATTCTGAAAGTGGACCAAGTTAAGATAGATCTAAACTCAGAGCGTGAAATGAAAACATCAGAATTAAACGAGATTAGACAAGAGTTTCAAACGTTCAGGTTAATGGATCATATAGACATAAATAAATTAAGAACGGAAATCAAGTCACAATTGGAAACGTTGGGGAAACCTATAAATTCTGATGGGGAAGGAAAGGTACACCATTTAAGGGACAGGATGGATACCACAACGCCAGCTAGAAACTATTTAGCGAAGTTGAATAAGGCACATGAAACAGAACAGAGTCATGCTAGATCAGAGATCCCGAATGAGGCTACTTCAGAAATAAATCCCAGAGATTTTAGGATATCAACGCCTAATGACAGATCTAATGTCATGATAGTGAGGAATTACGAGGAGAAAATTAAGAAGTTTTCAAATACGGAGGGGTTGACTCCTATAGAATTCATTAGAAATCTACAAGATCACTTTGCGGAACATCATGTTGCAAGGGACAGAGAACTGCGGATTGTTGAGAAGCATCTGGCAGATGCACCGTTAAATTGGTTTCGAGCTTTCCGATATACTTTCGATAACTTCGAACAGTTTTCGGAAGCATTTATTGAAAGATTCTGGTCGATAGAGATACAACACGCAGTGAGGGCGGAAGTCTATTCAAGGAAATATAGTAGTACTGGACCCACCAGTTATTCTGAATTCTTCACATCTCAGTTAGCCCGCCTTAGATATCTTCAACCCCCATTGAGACAGGAGGAAATTCTTGAGACAATTTCACGTCAGTTACCGGTGGAAGTTAGAAGGAATTTAATTTCATCAGGCGTAGAGGATTTAGCGGCAATGGACGACTTGCTGCGTAGGCTAGACCATACTTCTATGTCGCCTACCATAGTCAAAAGCAGAAGGACGGAAACTAAGGCCGTGAACGCGGTAGTCGTTGATCAAACTCAACAAACAGATAGGTCAAATAGGACAGGATCTAGATGGGAAGGTCCGATGAGGAACAGTAGAACGTATAGTCGAAGATTTGAAGATAGAAACAACCAACGACCATATGGAAACTACCAACAGAGATACGATCGAGAACGGAATAGACCTAACCAAACCGATCGTATTCAAGAAAGATATAAACCTTACGAAAGTAGAAATAGGAATGACAGGTACATGAATGGAAATCAGGAAAGAGAACAATACCAACCTAGGAATAACAGGTATCGAGGTTATCAGAATAATAACCGATACTATGATAATAGGGATAGACAAGGCCAGTATCAGCAACAGAAAAGAGGTCAACAAGGGTTTGCCAGATATAAAAACTATCGAGACAAAAAATATCATAACCAGGAAGATAGAGAACAGTCTAGAAAGGACAGGGATAGGCGTGAAGAAAGGAAGGATCGAAGGGACACAGAAAGTGAGCCAGAACCTAACACTAGCCATCACACTAGTGATAATGAAAGGGGTTCACAGGAAAAAACGCCAATTTCGAAATCCCGGAAGGATTAAACAGCCAGCCGTCTCCATTTGATATAATTATACAAGATGTTTATGAGGTCACGGACGAAGATTTGTTATTCGAAGAAATGGAAGGAATTGTGAGTGAACGTGCTGAATTGCCTATAATTGAAATCTCTGTGGGCAATCAACATTGCAGGTCTCTTATAGACACGGGAGTGGTCATTTCGATCATGTCCGAAGATTGCTTTTTGAAATTAGAAAAGGAACAACAATTTACCACATTGCCAGCTTCATCGATCAAAGTGAGAGGACTATTTGAAGATAAATCGATGAAATGCAAATTACAAGTCCAGCTGAAGTTCAGTATAAATGAAAGATGTTTTGAACATATTTTTGTGGTGCTCAAAAATATCAATTTTGAAATAATCCTAGGGATTGACTTTATTACCCGTGCCAGAATTACCATTGACATGGACAGGAGAATTATCAGGTTCCCAGAGAAAACTATTAGGAAGATAGTACATGAAAATATTGATTCCAATGAGGATGTGGAAAATTTGATCAGGGAAGAAGTTTTAGAAAATATAATAAATCAGGCCGAGCAAGAAAGAGAGCATTATGCACTTTACGTCGAGGGATTTACAGAAAGTACTTCAAGAAAGTGGAATAAAACGCAAAATTCTGTTCATTGACGAATACCTAGAATGGTGTAATAAAAGTATTCGCACACTTTTATTAGCTAGGTTGGGAGGAGGATGAGACAGTATTTTGCTATTTATTGGAACCCTGATATGACAGCGAGACGTATTTGGAAGTTATTGCTTGACATTATTTTGACTGCAGGCTTTGAGGCGCAGTTTGCTTCTTATGCACTAAGGAGATGGATAGACTACCCCGCCACACTCTTGATCACGTGCACAGGACATGCTCACGGACTTGGCTCTGCAACTAGTTGATGGACATATGAAATGATAATCGATTGGGTTCGATTGTACACCTCGATACAGGTGTGATGCATCTTGGGTAGACTCCCAGCTGTGACGGGAATGAGCAGTTTTGAAACGACAGACACTTGAGTACAGCAACTTATGCAGTGAACGTGTTATCGTTAGTATAAGAAAGTTCCGTGTATCACGCGGTTATACGAGTGTTTTCTACTCGCAGCGCGGTTCGAACGAGTGAGCTTAGCCAACACATGGACTTGTTAATACAGACTTCGATGAGGAAATCTGCTACGTACTGGTTTGAAATGCAAGAAAGCATTATTATCAAGAACATTATGACTGGATTTTCTTGTGAGAAACAAGCTATTGGAGTAATGATGTGCTAAACATATCGTTCAGGAATGTAATGCAGTAGCAGAGTTGATCATTTGGAGTGACATCCTTTTGAACTCTACAATGAAGAGAAAGAAAATGTTGGGGAACGTTAGTTCTGATCCAGTGGTTTTACAGTAGCCAAGTATGAAGAAACAACTCCATAGAAAGGAAACTACTTTACTGATAACGTCGAGGGAGCCTTGTGCAAGCAATACGCAGGAACTCCGTTTCGTGGACAGTAGTTTTCGGGTTAGGAGGAAGTTGGTTCGGCGACTTGCAGTTCCAGCCATGAACTTCTCAGGGATGATGTTTCAGTTCCTGACAGGAATGTATATTCCTATACTGTCTTCAATTTCAACCAGAACTTCGCCCAAGGTAGCTGTAAAACTTTTCTTCTCTTGTAGACAGTAGAACTTGTCACCTTTAGTTCGATACTTTTCACCAAGATTTTAGTAAATTAGTATGAATTTCATTCGAAGACTAGATCTGGTTCTTTTTTATCATTTCTGTCGGAGAGTGTAATTTATTGTGTAGTTAACAGTAAACGTGATGCTATTTAGAGCATTACTTTGTTGCTTTTGTTTAGAAAATTTTGGAAATAAAACCAAGCATTCAATTTTGTTGAGAAGATATCTGCAGCATAATTAGGACCAAGACGACGATATCTTTGTATAAGAATAGCAATTAGGAAGAAGATGGCCACACACTCGTGCACTTGAACTATTCCAAAAATATTTCAGTGATACTATTCGTTTGGACTTATGACATTCTAATAGAAATTCTTTCTTTTAGAAATGATAGTGCATTTTCATCGTTATTTTCCATGGTTATGGATTTATGGAAATCGTCCAGCGAAAACAATTGTGAATTGATTGCCAAGGCATTTGCAGCCTACTTTCATATATTTTTTTGATTAAAGATTTTTCTTTAAATGTAATATTTTTGTTCGTTCAGTTTTTGCTTGTGATATTTCAATTCGTTTTTGGGAAGACTCTTGGATAGATCATCGTTTGATTTAATGGTTTGCGTGTATCTATTGATATGATAATAGACTCCTTTCCATGATGTAAGTCTCACGTGTTTTCGTCTGAGTAGTTGAGCCATTTTTCGAGTTTGGATAGGCGAAACTGAAACGACTATTTTGATAGTGTCTATTTACAATTTTTCTCTCACATATAAGTCATTATGGATATATATATATATAAATATATTGAAAATGTGAATCAAATTTAACTGTTCACACTATTATAACAGAATTTGTCGTAGACTTAAAAGACGATAATTGTGGAAATGGAAAATACAATTTATCTAACAAATTGTTGCTTCTTGTTTAATGAAGTTAGAAAGGAAGTAATCTGTGGCATTTCTATATTCGTCTATCATGGGGCATGATATTTTCAGAGCAATTTCTGAAAGGTTTTAAGTTTAATAACGTTTGGGTTTAATTCTTGACAGCTTTGGAAAGCTGAATTGAGGTATTGCAATTTTGTGCATACGATTCATTGTGTTAGTGAAGCTAATATTTGACATCATTGGATGGTCAATATTAATGCTGGATATTGTTCTTGTAGTCTTTTGAGAAGACGTTAACGTTGTCATTGCGTTTTAGTAAGAGTGAAATTAGCTTTTGAGCTATCACCTTTTTTGGATATGATGTTGTAGTTATCGTGAATTGGAATCACGAATGTTTTTCTTATATGCAAGTTTTATTCAAGTTGCCCTACGTTTTATTCTCGCCTAGTAGGATTTGCCGGAGATAAATTGTCTATATCATGACACCCATATTTGAGTAACACAGCTACTTCTTGAACAACTTTAACTAATTCATGCAACAGAATACATGTGGTATTTCAGTAATTTTAGCAAAAATATAATGCATTCTTTGAAGCATATAAATAGTTAATAAACTATTTTCACAACTTGTAACACTATTCGATTATCTTAATTGATTGTTGAATACATCGAAGTAAGAAAATGATAACCATGAAACATACTTATAATATTAAATGAAGATAGGCAGCGTTTAGGACAAAATCCTAATTGAGGATGTAACTTGTATATAAAATGTAAAATATGTATAAATCTTTAAGGGTATAACATCAGTACATAATGTAATATTGTATTTTTCTCGTTATTTGTTCAGCGGTTGATATGAACAGTAAGATGGGGCCTTATTGTATGCATTTATTTAAAACTACATTTTTCATCATTTGATCTAAAGAAGCTTTTCTTTAATTTTGTGTCTAATTGACGGACATTCATCATTAATCAGTCAATAAATTGAATTTAATTTTAAAAGAATCTTAGAACGACTCGTGTTTTCTATCAGAAAAGGGGAGTGCGTTAGGAGGACCAGTGGGCAGTTTTTCCTTGAGTTTGCTTAAACTTAACGCCCGAGATATTTTTATTTTATTTTAGAGTCTCTTGTTCGAGTTCTTTGAGCTTCGTTTCATCGTAATTTTATACACCACTGGTATCTTCGTACCGCATTCTTTAATATCGACGTATCCTGATCCCTGGTTGATCCTAGTTGGTAGGTTTTTCAGAGGTCATTTCAGCCGGGAACTTCTAGAATCTACGATCCAGCTTTTCCATCGGATTGCAACAGGTAAGACCACGTGGATTACGGGTACAGTACCATCCCGGCATTTGCCCGAAGACGAAGTGGGAAACCACGGAAAACCACTTCGAGGATGGCTGAGGTGGGAATCGAACCCCCTCTACTCATTTGGACCACCCGAGGCTGAGTAGACCCCGTTCCAGTCCTCATACCACTTTTCAAATTTCGTGGCAGAGCTGGGAATCGAACCCAGGACCTCCGGGGCGGCAGCTAACCTTGCTGACCGCTACGCTACGGAGGCGACTAGAAAGGAAGAAAACAAGTAGTTCCGTGAAGAACTATACAGCCTATTTTCATATATCCTGCTTATGTTAACTGCCACAATCAACATACAAAATTTCAGTTTAATTGCTGTAACAGATTCGTAGATATTGAGAACCGTCTAAATATTTCAGATGGTCGGCAGGTTGGGTTTTTATTTTTGTACTATTACATTAAGATTATTGTGTACGTGTGGTATTCAAACTTCAATCGCATGATTAGACAACAAGAAGTAAAAACGAGATTTTAAAATTACGCACAGCAGCTATCATGTGATAATGCAAACCATTGAAATAAATTAGATGCCAGTGGATCAACATTTGTATAAGCATTTAACGTGCAACGTTTCACGGCACTCGGATAGTTAATTCGCGGGAAACGTCCATTTAAATATTTATACTTCGAGTCGCCGCCATGTTGGATTTGTGCTCACCAGGTTCCTGAAAGTCCTATAGGTGAACATATGTTCATAGTCTCTATGAACATTAAAAAATTCAGTTTGGTTGCTGTAAAAGATTCATAGATATTGAGAACCGTCTAAATATTTCGGGAGCTCACCATTTAGGAGTGTTATGTGTATAGGCCATAGAGTTATGTACCATTCAAGGACAACTATTGCCTAGGTTCATTATTCAAACTTTCACTTCGATCGCATGATTACGACACAAGAAATTAAAACTTAATTTTAAAATTTCGCACAGCCGCCATCTTGAGGTTATGTGAGCAATTGAATTAAATTAGATGGCAGTGCATTACAATCTGCAAAATCAATTACTGTACCACATTTCACTGCGCTCAGAGAGTTAAATCACGAGAAAAGTCTATTAAAATATTTTAAATTCGCTTGGTCGCCATGTTCGTTTCGTAGTTTACAGGTTTATGAAATATACATAGGTATACCTGTATCAGTACCCTTTATCACCGTACAAAATTGCAGGGTGATATCTGTAATAGTTTTGGAGATATAGAATGTCAGTGAAATATTTCGCACAGCCGCCATTTTGAGTTTATGTACACAATTGAACTAAATTAGACTCCAGTGCATTACAATGTGTATAAACATTTGCTGTACCAAGTTTCATTACATTTAGATAGTTAAATCGCGAGAAAAGTCTATTTAAATATCTCAACTTCGCTTGGCCGCCATGTTGGTTTTATAGTCACCAGGTTTTTGAAAGTCTCATAGGTGAACTTCTAGTAGTGCCCTTTATCACCGTACATAATTTCAGGGCGATATCGGTAATAGTTTCGGAGATATTGAATGCTAGTGAAATATTTCGCACAGCCGCCATGTTGGATTGGAGAGACGTAACAAAATTTGAAGGGCATGGTCGAGGTCGCCGGGAATAGTGCTATGAACGTTTCGAGTTTCATTGAAATCGCTCCATCCGTTTCGATTTTATTAGGGGGGGGGACACACACACGAATCACACACACGCACACACACACGCACACACACGCACACACACACGGACAAAAGGTGATCTCATAAGCCTATTTTTTTTTCAAAATTGAAAATAGGCTAAAAACAGAAAAGTTTGCCACTACGAGACATGCGAGTGGAGGAAAGGAGATGCGAGACCGCTGCCATGGAAGAGTTTCTATCCGAGGCATGTAATCTAAATAAGGCAATCAATACATCGGAAATGACTTGTGGAGCAAGTAGCTCGAGATTTCATCTTGAGAGTCCACTGCTCAGATATTATATTTTGATGGATGTTTCATCGCGAAAGTACGCTTCATCATATTTCCTTTATGGGCCATTCTATAGAAGTGTCTTTTGATGCTGATTTATGAGATCAGAATCTCATATGCAATGTCGTATTTACATGGTGGGTGGAGCATAGGTATGCAGCTGGAAACACACGATTCCCCATGATACAAAGTGCCTATGAAACACGTATGGTAGCCACTACTGTGCGTAAACCTGTAAACCAGAAGACAAAACGTGTCAAACTGGTTTTGTGAGTATACATCAACAAAACTGAGAAATCTTAACAAGATGAGACGTAATATACCTATAGACAACTGGTCTCCAGGTGAAGGTATGTACGTAATTCTTTCTCGAGTGGGAAAGGAGAGATGTTTCTGGAGACTGCTAATGAAGAGAAGAGATAGGTTAGTAGGACACTTACTTAGACACTCAGGCATAGCAAACTCTGTTATGGAAGAAAGGGTTGAGGACAGGAGCTGGAGGGGGAGACTAGGGTTAGAATATGTAAAACATATGTAGCCTTGTCTGGAGCGTGGCACTCTATGGAAGTGAAACTTAGACTGTTGGAGCAGCAGAAAAGGGATGTAAAGTATGGTAGCTATGCAGAGATGAAACGATTAGATCAGCAATGGGAGGCATTGACATCTGTATCAAGAGACTGAAAAGGCTGATAACTCAAAACAACAACACCAGATAAATCTGCTTATTCTCCTTACAACGGGAGTCGGAGAAGAGATGCGATGGATTTCTAAGTGGCGGGTAGTTTTTATGCCTAGATTACTTTCCTGACGCTAACCCCATGTTAGGAGTTTATAAAATATGAAACGAATGAAGGTGACAGAATCTGGGCTAGCAGTTGTAAGGAAGAGGCCGTGGTCTACTTGAGGCCACCATCCAAACATTTGCATTAAATTGAAAATGGAAAACCGTATCAATTATGTCGAACTGGGGGTTCGAACGCTCGTCTCCCAGTTACTGAGAGCTTGGCTCCATGGCCTAGCACTGTGACTTAGCTCGCATAACTACCGAGGTCGACAGAAGAACGTCTGTCATAAATATAAATACAAATTAATATTTGCTTCTTGCAGGAAGTGCTGATGTCAATTCCTACTAATAAAGAGTCGGTGAGACTATTTTTATAAACGAACATTCAAATAATTTATTCAAATATTTGTATGTTTTGGCTTAGTATTATATTCGCCAAGTGCAGAAATGTTAGATCACATTTGAAGTCTGATTTACTTGAAGATGACTCGTGCCAAATGGCTCAGCATGTTCATTTTGCGACAAATTGGACGATATGTGTCGGTAAGGCAACTAGACGTTCTCCATAAATCACAAAATGAATTTAGTAAGTGTCTGTTGAATTCACGATTCGTACATCGTTTAGGATCATGATGATGATGCTAATTGTTATAATTTCAGATGATCTTGTCGACTTCATCGTTATGCTTAGGTCTACCGTTATGCGTCACGGTTACGGCATGTATGACGTCATCATGTTGTTCAGTGCATATGCACCGAGTCTGAGTTTACTCCTGGAGTCTGGCGTTATGCGATACGGAGACGGCGAGTGCGTGACGTCATGCAGCCCCCATGCGGGAAGCCTAAGTTAAAGGGTAATGGAGTCTGTTGAGTCTGAGTTTAATCCTGGGGTCTGGCGTTATGCGAACGGAGACGGCGAGTGCGTGACGTCATGCAGCCCCCACGCGGGAAGCCTAAGTTAAAGGGTAATGGAGTCTGTTGAGTCTGAGTTTAATCCTGGAGTCTGGCGTTATGCGAACGGAGACGGCGAGTGCGTGACGTCATGCAGCCCCCACGCGGGAAGCCTAAGTTAAAGGGTAATGGAGTCTGTTGAGTCTGAGTTTAATCCTGGGGTCTGGCGTTATGCGAACGGAGACGGCGAGTGCGTGACGTCATGCAGCCCCCACGCGGGAAGCCTATGTTAAAGGGTAATGGAGTCTGTTGAGTCTGAGTTTAATCCTGGGGTCTGGCGTTATGCGATACGGAGACGGCGAGTGCGTGACGTCATGCAGCCCCCACGCGGGAAGCCTAAGTTAAAGGGTAATGGAGTCTGTTGAGTCTGAGTTTAATCCTGGGGTCTGGCGTTATGCGAACGGAGACGGCGAGTGCGTGACGTCATGCAGCCCCCACGCGGGAAGCCTAAGTTAAAGGGTAATGGAGTCTGTTGAGTCTGAGTTTAATCCTGGGATCTGGCGTTATGCGAACGGAGACGGCGAGTGCGTGACGTCATGCAGCCCCCACGCGGGAAGCCTAAGTTAAAGGGTAATGGAGTCTGTTGAGTCTGAGTTTAATCCTGGGGTCTAGCGTTATGCGATAAGGAGACGGCGAGTGCGTGACGTCATGCAGCCCCCACGCGGGAAGCCTAAGTTAAAGGGTAATGGAGTCTGTTGAGTCTGAGTTTAATCCTGGGGTCTGGCGTTATGCGAACGGAGACGGCGAGTGCGTGACGTCATGCAGCCCCCACGCGAGAAGCCTAAGTTAAAGGGTAATGGAGTCTGTTGAGTCTGAGTTTAATCCTGGGGTCTGGCGTTATGCGAACGGAGACGGCGAGTGCGTGACGTCATGCAGCCCCCACGCGGGAAGCCTATGTTAAAGGGTAATGGAGTCTGTTGAGTCTGAGTTTAATCCTGGGGTCTGGCGTTATGCGATACGGAGACTGCGAGTGCGTGACGTCATGCAGCCCCCACGCGGGAAGCCTAAGTTAAAGGGTAATGGAGTCTGTTGAGTCTGAGTTTAATCCTGGGGTCTAGCGTTATGCGATACGGAGACGGCGAGTGCGTGACGTCATGCAGCCCCCACGCGGGAAGCCTAAGTTAAAGGGTAATGGAGTCTGTTGAGTCTGAGTTTAATCCTGGGATCTGGCGTTATGCGAACGGAGACGGCGAGTGCGTGACGTCATGCAGCCCCCACGCGGGAAGCCTAAGTTAAAGGGTAATGGAGTCTGTTGAGTCTGAGTTTAATCCTGGGGTCTAGCGTTATGCGAACGGAGACGGCGAGTGCGTGACGTCATGCAGCCCCCACGCGGGAAGCCTACGTTAAAGGGGAATGGAGTCTGTTGAGTCTGAGTTTACTCCTGGGGTCTGGCGTTATGCGATACGGAGACGGCGAGCGCGTGACGTCATGCAGCAGAGTGCACGGGAAGCCTAAGTTAATGGGTAATGGAGTCTGTTGAAAGAGTCCTGGGGCTTCGAAGGTCGAAGCCCTCCTCAGACTTTATAACATTTTTATAGCATTTGTAGCATGCGTCATTTGAAATTATATAAAGTCTAGTCTCCCAGAATGACTGTATCTTTTGTTTTAAGGGGCCTAACATCTAGGTTATTGGCTCTTAATGGTCTGGGTGATGGTGAAAATGGCAATGAAATGGAAACCATAACGAAAACCAAGGTAGATTAAAAATACGCACAAAATGTAGAGTGAAAATAGTGTGCTTACAAAACGCAATCTAGATTGAAAATACTTACAAAATGTAATGTAGATTGAAAATACCTCCATATGTAGGCCTAGTTGAGATTCAAAATACTCTCAAAAGGTAGGCTAATTTAGATACACGAGGAGTTAACTCATAAAAGCAGTGTGGGAATCTTAAAGATAGCGGCTTCGGTGGAGTAGTTGTTAGCATGCTGAGCTTCTATGCCCAAGATAGCGGGTTCATACCCAGCCGAAGCCGTCGGATTTTTTAAGAGCGTTAAAAATCCCTCAGTATGCCTTCCTTCGGAGGGGAAGTAAAGCCGGCAGTCCCATGTCATAGATTTATAGCATGTTAATGAATCTTCCACTAATTACACCTGTGTGAAGCTAAATTGTATAGGTTAAGAATGTAAACTACGCTCTTAGATTCCTACGTTCGTTGCCAAGAGCTGACTGCAGTGGCGTCTAGTAGCTAAGTTCTGAACTAGGCCTGGTAGTCGTTGACGGTGGCGTTTGATGGCAAAAGTAGGAACTATTTGATAAATTCATAGTTGCATTCCTTACTTGAATTAAAAAACAGATACACACACTAATACAGCCATCACAATTAACACCGGTTATCAGACAGATACTTCACCCACCCAAAGTACACGGGGCTACATGACCGCGTTGTCGCAGCCCCTAAACTGAGGAACCAACCAACCAATCTTAAAGAGAAAAGGAAATATAATGAAAAGAAAAAGAAGGCTGATCCCTCGAAGAATGAGGTATCAGGAAAGATAAGACAAGGCGGGAAAGGAAGAGACTCCCGAGACCTCGGATACCCTAATACCGTCGGGGTCGGAAGAGAACAAGAGTTGACCAAGAGGGGTCGACAGGAAAGAAGACATAGACGAGCCGGGAATAAGTAAGTGAAAGCAATGCCAGACACAGCTGGGGTCCCGTGGTCGCCAATCCACTTCCCTCGAGTTATGAGCCCCTGGGGGGACATCGTTTAGGAAATGAGTAGAGGATGAATGAGATATTCGGGCTCAAAATTCCACCATAATATTCCATTCTCTGTTGAACGGAATTCCAAGAATTGAATGTATGGTCTATACGGGGTTATTCAGCTAAGAGGGCCACCTCAAATATTTACGGAACTGTTAAAGATATCGACATTCTGTTTTCAAGTTATTAAATCGCATTAAGGGGCACATAAAATACGGACCATTTATCCCCAGCACATACGTAGCCTATAGTAGTTACCGAGAAATCAGCCACCTGAGGACAATTGAGTAGCTGTCTGACAGTGAGGCAGCGCCCCGGTCATGGAGACCAAGATGAACGACCGAGGCGACCCAACCCGCTGACCACATGACACTCCACAATCTGCAGCCAAATGGTTGTGCAGCGGTCGTTTGGTAGGTCTAAGCCCTTGATGGGCTGTAGCTCCATGGTTGTTTTTTTTTTTTTCGTTTTCTTTAGCAGCTTCGGTGGCGTAGTTGGTAGTATGCTGAGTTTCTATGCCCAAGATAGCGGATTCAAACCTGGACGAAGTCGTCGGATTCTTTAAGAGCGTTAAAACTCTTTCAGTATACCTTCTTTCGGAGGGGAAGCAAAACCGGCAGTCCCATGTCATAAATGTATGGCATAATAAAGAACCTTCCAATAATTGCACTTGTATGAAGCTAAATTATAGGTTATATTTGACTACCGCTCTTAGATTCCAACGATCGTCACCAGGAGCCGACTGCGGTGACATCTAGTAACAAAGTTCAGAACTAGTTGGTCGTTGACGGTGGCGTTTGGTAGCAAAAGTTGGAATTACTTCAACAATCGAATGTCTGCAGTTCTTACTTTAATTGAAATCAGATAACACACACTAATACAGTCATCACAATTAACACCGGTTATCAGACAGATTCTACACACACTCAAATTACATGGAACTACATGACCGCGTTGTCGCAGCCCCTAAACTGAGGAATCAACCAACCATCATTTTCGTTCTTTGTACTGAAGGTTAGAATGTGTTAACAGATTGTCTCCGATGTGAGGTGTGATAGCTATGATGAATCGATAAGCTCAGGGCAGGGAGGCACGGAAGGCTGCATCAAATCAGTCAAAAAACTGAAGACTCAAACACAACACACAGTACAACTACTGGAGTTTGATTAATTATACTGGCAGTATATGGATATTCTAAGCGGCTGTTTTTCCATTCCTATCGGAGCAGACGATATGTTTTTAATCTTATATATAAAAGTGAAAGTCTGTATGTATGTATGTATGTGGGTGGGTTGGTTCCGTATACAAATCTACACCGTTCCACCAATCTCAACCAAATTTTGCATACACATAGTTTAGGATCCAGAAGGAACCGCTGGCTACATGAATTTTCGATAGTCTTTCTCATTCTTCTGATTTCGGCCCTTTTGCACTCAAGCACAGGCTAATCAAATCATAAAATATCCTCATGAAGGAATGGCAAGCAGATAGTTTCCATGGCAACATAGCTCAAGTCGAGACACGGCCGTCTGGATGCCAGTTGCGCTCTGCACTACCGGTATAGAAAATGAGGACCTTTACTTGAAATCCCGTTTGTTACTCAACTGCTCACACAGCACTGTCAACTGTCAACCGAGTTTAGCATGACGCGAGCGAAGCGAGGCTAAAATGAGATGGTGTGTGTCTGTGTATTATTCAATCACGCAAGTATCACTGGACCAGTGGTTTACATGAACATGAATTTTACATGGAAGTAGCTGATTTACCTGGTTAACATTAAGGTTACTTTTGATTTCAATACTTAACACTATTTAAAAATGGCGACCATTTTAGTGACGTCACTATACCCTTTGGTTTCAAACTTTCATATTTCCATTTCAAATAAAAAGAGATCGCTAAGAAATAGCAAACTTTTGATGGCATATACGAGGTTTAAAATTACATTTCCTTACCGAAAGGTATCTCCAACCGTTAGCGAGTAGAACCTAAATGTTTGCTATAAAACACGGTCAACGCCGAGCGGTGTAGTTGGACAAAATGTTCCATCCTTAATCTCCCTCTGCGCAGCACCTCGCCTATCCCCTGTTTTAACTGTCACCTTCACATTTTATTTTATTTATGACGCGTAGCGAAGCACGGGTATTCAGCAAGTTATATATAATATTTGAAAATGGGGGTAATTCCCCGGTGACAAATTGTACAAATACAAAAAATTAGCAACAATAACATCAAACTCAATATACAGAATTCGCAATTTAGGAACTATTGTAATTACATCTTAGTATTTACACAAAATTTCAGTCGTCTCTTAAACACATCAATATGCTTGGGGAAAGGCTCCGAGACTGAGGCAGGTAATGAATTCCAATTATCAATACCACGGTTAATGAAAGAATATTTCCCATAATTTGTACGCTGAGATCGGACCTTAACCTTATGTGAATGATCTGCTCTGCTCAGGTGGGTGGGATTTCCCGGACGTTTACTTAGTTCTCCCCACGCTGGCCGATTGGTGTAAGTGTTCAACATAGCGTATAGTCTGGATTTCGCCTTTCTATCTTCCAGAGATTCTTACCCTAGTTTTTCTATAATTCGAGTTAGACTACTTCTAGGATTAAAATCGTTCAGCACAAACCTAGCAGCCTTCCTTTGTACCATCTCGTTAACGTTCCCGGAAGCAAGAAAGCTAACACACTATTACTGCCTGTAATATGAAGCTATTCAAATGTTTATCTACTCGTAAGTAAAACAAGGCTGTTGATCATCCTTCTATCTCGTGCTAATCAAGATCAGTGGTTTTGGTTACAGAGCACACAGTTAAATCCTTCCTGAATCAATGCTTCGAATTACAGTGTAAACAGACACTTTGCGCCCATTGCATGTAAATATGTAATATTCGCAGGGTTAAATCGAGTCTAAAAATACAATTACGCGAATTAGTAGAGTCACAACGGTAACACAGGTTATCAGACAAATTCAAGGAATTAATTACTATTGTAGGTTTCAGTCTGTCAACAAAAGATCATTCCAATTACTGGAGTATGTGAAAATACCTGCAATAAACGTGATTAAGATATAGGCCTATATACAGTCTATTGTTGCGGACTATTGAAGAAGAAGAAGAAGAAAAAGAAGAAAACTAAGAGATGTCATGTTTCGCTCGTCAAGCAAGCATCATCAGATCCAAATACTACCAAACCTACAGTGACACTGACAGCTTCTGCCCTAAAAAAAAACAGTCAAAAAATTATTACTGATAAATAATAAGGCATTAAGCAAACCGAAAAAGAACTATGTATTTTAACTAGCGGACCCGCGCGAGAACTCTCGCATAATGGGTTGTGTGCGCCCCATGTTTGACTTTCCAAGAAATGCAAGATTTTTCCTGTACTATTGAGACGATTTAGAAGATTTTGGTACAAACCACACCTTATACACACATCAAAAAAAGTTTTGCATCACCTCGGTTCCAAGAGTTCCGGAACCTTTAAATACAAAGGGAATAGAGATCAACACAAACAACATTTCAGCTCGTTTTATTGCTCATGAGACCCACACATTGCATGTTGTACCATCATACAGCTAGACTTTCAGCATTTGTGGTCCAGATTGCAGTACACACCACTACCTCTAATACCCAGTAGCACGTCCTCTTGCATTGATGCATGCCTGTATTCGTCGTGGCATACTATCCACAAGTTCATCAAGACACTGTTGGTCCAAATTGTCCCACTCCTCAACGACAATTCGGCGTAAATCTCTCAGAGTGGTTGGTGGGTCAAGACGTCCATAAACAGCCCTTTTCAACATATCCCAGGCATGTTCGATAGGGTTCATGTCTGGCGAACATGCTGGCCACTGTAGTCGAGCGATGTCGTTATCTTGAAGGAACGCATTCACAAGATGTGCACGATGAGGTCGAGAATTGTCGTCCATGAAGACAAATGCCTCTCCAATATTCTGCCGATATGGGTGCACTATGGGTCGGAGGATGTCATTCAGGTATCGTAAAGCCGTTTCGGAGCCTTCCATGACCACCAGTGGCGTACGTCGGCCCCACATAATGCCACCCCAAAACATCAGGGAACCACCACCTTGCTGCACTCGCTGGACAGTGTGTCTAAGACGTTCAGCCTGACCAGGGTGCCTCCAAACACGTCTCCGACGATTGTCTGGTTGAAGGCATATGCGACACTCATCGGTGAAGAGAACGTGATGCCAATTCTGTGGGGTCCATTCAGCATGTTGTTGAGCCCATCTGTACCGTGCTGCATGGTGTCGGGGTTGCAAAGCTGGACCTCGCCATGGACGTCGGGAGTGAAGTTGCGCATCATGCAGCCTATTGCGCACAGTTTGAGTTGAAACACGACGTCCTGTGGCTGAACGAAACGCATTATTCAACATGGTGGCATTGCTGTCAGGGTTCCTCCGAGCGGCAATCCGTAAGTAGCGGTCATCCACTACAGTAGTAGCCCTTGGGCGGCCTGAGCGAGGCCTGTCATCGACAGTTCCTGTATCTCTGTACCTCCTCCATGTCCGAACAACATCGCTTTGGTTCACTCTGAGACGCCTGGAAACTTCCCTTGTTGAGAGCCCTTCTTGACACAAAGTAACAATGCGGACGCGATCGAACTGCGGTATTGACCTTCTAGGCATGGTAGAACTACAGACAACATGAGCAGCGTACCTTCGTCCTGGTGGAATGACTGGAACTGATCGGCTGTCGTACCCCCTCCGTCTAATAGGCCCTGCTCATGCATGGTTGTTTACATCTTTGAGCAGTTTTAGTGACATCTATGAACAGTCAAAGGGACTGTATCTTTGATACAATATACACAGTCAGCGTCTATATGCCGGAGATCTGGGAACCGAGGTGATGCAAAACTTTTTTTGATGTGTGTATATCTTTCTGGTTTAGGAGCTTGAGTTTAGTGAAACTTAGCGTATTGCATAATAAGATGTTGAAAAACTTAAAAATTACTATTCCATCAACAACAAGAAGTTCCGTTAAGAACTATACAGCCTACTTTTCATGCCAATGATTATTCTACAGAATAAGAACCTATCTAGAATAATGACGAAATTAAGTTGCTAATATCGAAATTTCTAATTAGTTCGAAATACTGTATCCCTGGCATAATGTAGCCTAATAGAGCACTACAGTTGGCAGCCCTGATGACTGAATATATTCTTAGTTCCATCTCTTAAGGTACAGAATACAAAATTTCGTTGAAGTCCAATGAATAGCATGGACGTTACATGCAGTTAAACATTGGATCTAACAGCGCGCGTAAAATCATGTTGGCAACAATGTCATGCATGTATTGGTCAGAAATAATCTGAAATAATATGATCTATTGTTGTGCCAATTTTGAATGAAATCCATTAGTTAGTATAGAAGTTACATGCATTTTAAAATTGGACCTATCAGCAGGCTTAGAATCATGTTGGCAGCACTGACGTATATTAGTTACTCCAAATTCATCTAGAATGCCAGGTACTGTTCGTATGCAAAGTTTAGAGCTATTGGCTTGCATACTTTCTGATACTGTATATTGATATTAGGGTAACAAAAATAGGGACAGCACATATTAACAGTTGGCAGCCCTGGTTGCTCTTAAGAATACGCATAGTCATATCTGTTATGGTACACATAGCACATACGAAATTTGGTTGAAATCCAAATGATAGTATGGAAGTTATATGTATTTAAAGTTGGACCTGTCAGCAGGCTTAGAATCATGTTGGTAGCACTGACGTATATAAGTTACTCCAAATTAATATAGAATGTCAGGTGCTATACGTGTACATAGTTTAAAGCTGTCGGCTTGCATACTTTCTGATATATTGGTATTTGGATCAAATAAATTAGGAGCATTTATTAACAGTTGGCAGCCCTGGTGGGTCTAAAGAATACGCTCAGTCATATCTGGTTGTGTACACATACAACATACGAAATTTGGTTGAATTCCAATTAATAGTGTAGAAGTTATATGCATTTTAAAATTGGACTTATCAGCAGGCTTATAATCATTTTGGCAACACTGCCATGTATGGCCTCCTGGAAATTAAACTGCAATATTATTATCTATACGTGTGCCAATTTTGAAATAGCTCCCATTCATACCTTCCAAGATATCCAACATGGAGCTCAAATTTCAATTGCGACTTTTTAGCAGTTGGTAGCAATGACATCATTTTCAAATATGGCCGTGAGATATTCGGGTATAGATCTTCACTCCTACCAAATTTTGCTTCGATTGCTCCAGCCGTTTAGGAGTTGATAGGGGGGGACACACACACAGCCAGACAGACAGACAGAAGGACAGACAGACAGACAGACAGACGGACAGACAGACAGACAGACAGACAGACAGACACACATTTGCCCGATCTCATAAGTCTACTTTTTCCTCATTTTTGCAAAATGTGAAAAGTAGGCTAAAAACTGTACCGGCTGAGATAGCCTGGTCGTTACGGCGTGGCTGGAGGCGAGGAAGTTCGAATATCCCCACCGGCAATCTTGAGGATGGTCTTCTGTGGTGTCCCACCTGTATTTCAGGCAATTACCGGGGTTGGTCCCTAACTATAGGCCACAGCCGCTACCTTCCAATTCCATGTCCTTACATTCACACATTCCTCCCTAGACAACACTCCACACGTGACAGTACTTGTAGCTCACCCCATGGGCGTCCGAAAAGAAGCAGCTACAAACTCTGGCGAGCAAGAAAAGAATAACTGTCTTCCTCCCCCAAACTAATCTATGAAGTAGTAGCTACTATTGCTGTGATACACTTAAGCTCTAAAACTACAGTAGAATTGTAACCTAATATGCGGAAGTGAACTACAAGTACAATAGAACTCCAATTATCGGAACTCTTGACTATCCGAATCGCTGATTAACCGAATCGCTTTCAGAAAAAAACAAATTAAGACGGAAACGTAGAAAAGAGGACTTTAGAAGCATTTGATATGTGGTGTTAATGGAGAATGATGAAGATCAGATGGGTAGATAGGGTTACAAACAAAGAGGTAATAAGACGAGTGGGAGAGGAGAGATGTTTCTACCGACTGCTAATGAAGAGAAGGGATAGGTTGGTGGGACACACACTAGGGCACCCAGGATTAGCAAAGTTAGCTATGGAAGGAAGGGTTGAGGACAATAACTGTAGGGGTAGACCAAGGTTAGAATATGTTAAACACATTGGTTGGTTGGTTCCTCAGTTTAGGGGCTGCAACAACGCGGTCATGTAGCCCCGTGTACTTTGGGTGTGTGTAGAATCTGTCTGATAACCGGTGTTAGTAGTGACGACTGTATTAGTGTGTGTTATCTGTTTCTTAATTCATGTAAGGACTGCAGACTTTGAATTTTTCAAGTTGTTCCTACTTTTGCCGCCAAACGCCACCGTCAAAAACTACTAGTTCAGAACTTGGGTACTAGACACCACCGCAGTTGGCTCCTGGTGACGAACGTAGGAACCTGAGCGTTGTTTACATTTTAAACCTAATTTAGCTTCACACAGGTGTACTTAGTGGAAGGTTCTTTAACACGCCATAAATCTATGACATGGGCCCGCCGGCTTTACTTCCCCTCCGAAGGAAGGCATATTGAGGGATTTTTAACGCTCTTAAAAATCCGACGACTTCGGCCGGGTTTGAACCCGCGATCTTGGGCATAGAAGCTCAGTATGCTACCCACTACGCCACCGAAGCCGCTATTAAACACATGTCAAGTGCGGTAGCTATGTAGAGATTAAATGATTAAATGATTAGCTCAGGACAGAGAGGCATGGAGTGCTGCATCAAACCAGTCAATAGACTGAAGGCTCAAACACACACAAATAACTCCATTTATTGAACATTTTAAAATTGTCAGCGCAGCCTTCATTTGATACACGCATTTTTTTTCGCTTTTTTTTTTTCGCTATTGTTTTACCCTCCAGGATCGGCTTTTCCCACGGACTAAGCGAGGGATCCCACCTCTACTGCCACTGAGGACAGTGTCCTGGAGCTTAAGACTCTGTGTCAGGGATACAACTGGGGTGTGTGACCAGCACTAAGGCCAGGCGGCCTCACTTGCAAAGCGAACAGGGGACCTGATGAAGGGATGGGAAGAGTGGGACGGTTAGGAAAGAAAGTGGGCAAGAGGCGGCCGTGGCCTTACTGTAGGTACTGTCCCCGATATCCGGATAGTAGGCTGTCAGATATCCGCCCCCTCAATCGGATTGCCAATAATCAAACGCACCGGCACAGCTACATCAATGAAAATGGCACTGACAGATACTATCGAGATCAGAGCACAATAGTTAACAAGAAATTATTGTGGAACACACCAAAATATACGGGGGTTCATACTTACCTTTACTTACCTCTTAAATTAATCTCGGGGATGGGTTGTCAACTGGATCACTTAAAAGTATGTCCTCACAATAACCTCCACCATGATATTTAAAATGAACCAGAACGAAAACAAGAAACTTTAAACTGCACAATAATTTATTTCACATAAAGAATGAATTTAACAAAAAAATAAAACAACAAAATAAACGTGGCAATCAGAAGCCATTGTCCACATAACCATGTCCTCCTGTAGGACTTGTATACTCTACATACAATGTTTCAGCTTTCTCAAGCTCAAAATAACGTAAAAATAATAATGCACTTGGAATGGAAACGGGATTTGGGACGAGACATATAGTAATTGTTTTGCGTGTTTATACACATCACATTTTATTTATAGCCACAAGGCTATTATGTAACCGTCCTTGGCCTCTATCATACAGTTGCCTGGCCAGCTGCGATACACCTGCATCGTCAAGTGGACTCACCCGTCCATTCGACCCCAGCATATGCGAGTTACATCAGAGCCCAGCTCTTTTTCAAAACACGTTAAATGTCCACATCTCAACTTAAATATTATCACGCAAATGTTTTAAATGCTTCATTCAAACACCAATGGATTACTCTAATAATCCCAAATCATATTTAATTGTTCAATCCACTTGCTTAACTAGCGTTGTTTAGAGTATAATAACAAAACTCTTAATGTTAATGACAAAAGTTCATTAATTATTTATAACAATAATAAATAATTGTTTATAACAATGTCAAACGACAATTGAAAATTTTATACACGCCTCTATTAATCCCTTTCATTTCAAATTATTATCAAAGATATTTACAAAATTATTTACAATATTTATATTGTTTATATTATTTATATAAGAAATACATTAAACCACACGTTTATCCGGTTGATAATTACTCAAATCGTGGTGATATAATCGACCAATGAAGGTTAGTTATATTTAAATGTCAAATTCAGGTTTAATAAGGTTTAATAATTATTATTAATATTTGTGACGGTAACCTCCATTCAATATCTTCATCTCAAATTATTTAACACTCTTGTTAATTTTAACAGTAACTTCATATGAATGACTTTCAAAGAACCAGAACAATACATTCAGCGGAAAAATACTTCGCTCAAAACGCACAAAATTGCACAACAATAGGCCCAGAATTCATCATATATCTTCATATATATGGTATCAAAATCTTCCACACTACATACAAAAACCTCCACTTATAAATTCAACAACATCATCCATCTTACTGTGGGAACCTCCTTCACTATTCGAGGGCATTATTCATCAGCGACTTTTACACGTCCACTGAACTAACGATTATACATCCATTGTTCCTCTTTAAAAATTCTTATATTCATCAATTGTATTAATGACTGTTATTATTTAACCTTCGGGGGTTCCATTCATGAATCGATATGAAGTAAAAATTTGCCAATCACAAATAAATTTAATAGCAAATACGATTAGACACTCCTCCCTGGTCTATCAAAATTGAGATTAATATCTTCAAAGTAACGCAGTATAAAAATACTATCTTCAATCAAAGTTCATCTAAACTGCATAAATAGTCGAATAGAATACAATTAGATTGTGGAATGCAAACATTATTGTTCCAATCTAGAATTGAGAAAAACTCCTATCAAATGTTCATTACTATAGTGTATTCAATAAATCGTATTCAAAGTTCATATTTCATAAAATTGTCTATAATGCACTGGTATTTCAGAACTGACAATAAATGTCGATGTTGCAATCATGTTCATAAGACGAATAGTATTTCAAAGATCGTCGATATCGTAATAGATTTTAACGCTCTAAAATCATTTAATTATTCTTCTTTCTTGAGGATGACAGAAAATTGGTCAAAGTAATTTACTGAATAGAATTACTTTAATAAAGTGACACGCTGTCTGAATTCATATTTGCCATAGAAAATCGTTAACTTTACAGTAAAATCGTGACTACAAAAATATGCAAATTACTGAAAGAATATAAGTTATCAGTCTCAACTGATCCAAAATTATTTAAGTATGCCAATGACATAACAATGTCTCAATAAATCGAAGAAAAAGGCATAAATCATCGAAGTGTACTGAGTACAGAAATATCAAGCAAGAAAATGGGGCAAAATATAGGACAGAAAATATGGGAAAAATGGTTGCTCAGATATCGCTAAAATACTCAAATAATACAAGAAACGTTCACGACTACCTTATCTGTTGATTGAAGTTCTAGAGGAAAGTTTTCAAAGAAAACTGCTGTTGGTTCCATTTCACCAGCGTGAAGATGTGCTCCGACCTCGAACCTGGAATCAGCGCCCTCGGAGAATCGAACTGCTTCCTCCTCCGGAAATTGCACTGCTCCGTGTATACGAAAGACATCCTTCTGGCAAAACTCTTCTTTGTGAGCCGGGTCCACCCTGGCCTCTCTTGAAAGTTCCCTGAAGTTCTGGTCGCAATTCGCCATGAAGTTTATTGCAGTTATTTCCGCAGAAATATTCATAATCGTGGAGTATGATGATATTTCCACTGTCATTTGATATAATTCAGCGATGGATTCACGATGCATGAGTGTAGTTGGATGTTCAATACATGCTCGCTCTTGTAAAATGACGATTAACGAAGTTCCATGCTGTTATTTCACTCCATCGATATATGTCCCAATTGCATTAAAGCCTTAGCCTTCCATCTCCACTTCTGTTATAATCATTAAAAGCACTGCCAGATTATAATGTTCCATAGTAGAATGTATCGTTGTATTACCAAACGTATTCTTCAATATCACGGTTGCAATACTCGTGTCAGCCGTAGTGTATAATGTGGAATTTTAAAAGTGCTTCTTAGGTGGCGAGAAAATCACTTTTGTCTGCAGTCTTAAAATGCCAATATCTTCCAAATTATAATCGTGAGATTGTTCAAATCTTCTACACACCTCAATGTTGTACTGCCCAATTGAATTATAATAAAGGCAGAAGCCAACTCTTGATATATTATCAGGTAGAAACGTTAATGTGTGCGTTTCAACTTCGCCTAGTTTCAAACACTGTAAAATGGAACTGCTCCGTGTTCGTTCGATGCGCCGGGCTTTAACCACACGCTAAAGACGACTTGCTTCACTTATTCACTCGAAAATGACTATATGAAATCAGAAATATATATGCGGTATGAGATATCAGATATGAGGATATGAGAGCTCCTCTCTCCTGTGCACGACATTTTATCAACTTCTTAAGGGGCGTATCCATCCCTTCCATAGCCTGTTCCTCCGTCATTGCTAGAAGTTTTAACTTTGGCTATACTTGACGGATTTTCAAATTTCAAAAACTTAAAATTAATTTCTTCAAAATTCCAAATCAATGCCATAACTGAAAATAGTTTTCCACGATTCTGCATGCCAAAAGTAATTAAATATCGTAGTTTCAGTAATCTCCGTCTTCCTTCCAAACTATCGTTCATTGGTTCGAGCCTTTCCTCCAATAGCGTAACTTCTTCCTTAGCACAATACCTTGTTTCCGTGCGACTGCGTAGTAAATCTTAGATCTTTCTCGAACAAAATCATGACGTCACCAAGAATCTCAGCTCCACCTGCCTACTTGCATGAAGTCTACGTCATCCGTGCCTACGTCATGAATATACACGTCACAACTATGACATCCATAACTTTATTCATATATGCCAATACAGCCATCGTGGTCTCAATATAATTCAATTTACGGGGGCAGTACTGTACCCGATATCCGGATAGTAGGCTGTCAGATATCCGCCCCCTCAATCGGATTGCCAATAATCAATCGCACCGGCATAGCTACATCAATGAAAATGGCACTGACAGATACTATCGAGATTAGAGCGCAATAGTTAACAAGAAATTATTGTGGAACACACCAAAATATACGGGGGTTCATACTTACCTTTACTTACCTCTTAAATTTATCTCGGGGACTGGGTTGTCAACTGGATCACTTAAAGTATGCCCTCACAATAACCTCCACCATGATATTTAAAATGAACCAGAACGAAGACGAGAAACTTTAAACTGCACAATAATTTATTTCACATAAAGTATGATTTTAACAAAAATAAACAACAAAATCCACGTGGCAATCAGAAGCCATCGTCCATATAATCATGTCCTCCTGTAGGACTTGTATACTCTACATACAATGTTTCAGCTTTCTCAAGCTCAAAGTAACGTAAAAATAATAATGCACTTGGAATGGAAACGGGATTTGGGACGAGACACATATATCAATTGTTTTGCGTGTTTATATACTTCACATTTTATTTATAGCCACAAGGCTATTATGGATACGTCCTTGGCCTCTGTCATACAGTTGTCCGGGCCAGCTGCAATGCACCTGCATCGTCAAAGCGGACTCACCCCGTTCGTTCAACCCTAGCATAAGCGAGTTACCTCAGAGCTTGGCTCTCCTTTTCAAAACACGTAAATGTTCACATCTCAACTGAAATATTATCACGCAAATGTTTTAAATGCTCCATTCAAACACCAGTGGATTACTCCAACAATCCCAAATCGTGTTTAATTGTTCAAACCACTTGTTTAATTAGCATTGTTTAGAGTATAAAAACAAAACTCTTAATGTTAATAACAAAAGTTCATTAATTATTTATAACAATAATAAATTGTTTATAACAATGTCAAACGACAATTGAAAATTTTATACACGCCTCTATTAATCCTTTTCATTTCAAATTATTTAACAAAGATATTTACAAAATTATTTTACAATATTATATTGTTTATATTATTTATACAAGAAATAAATTAAACCACACGTTTATCCGGTTGATAATTACTCAAATCGTGGTGATATAATCGACCAATGAAGGTTAGTTATATTTAACTGTCAAATTCAGGTTTAATAAGGTTTAATAATAATTATTAATATTTGTGACGGTAACCTCCATTCAAAATCTTTATCTCAAATTATTTAACACTCTTGTTAATTTTAACAGTATCTTCATATGAATAACCTTTCAAAGAACCAGAACAATACTTTCAGCGGGAAAATACTTCGCTCAAAACGCACAAAATTGCACAAAAATTGGCCCAAAATTCATCATATATCTTCATATATATGGCATAAAAATCTTCCAAACTACATACAAAAACCTCCACTTATAAATTCATCAACTTCATTTATTACTGTGGGAACCTCCTTCATTATTCAAGGGCATTATTCATCAGTGACTTTTACATGTCCACTGAACTAACGATTATACATCCATTGTTCCTCTTTAAAAATTCTTATATTCATCAATTGTATTAATGACTGTTATTATTTAACCTTCGTGGGTTTCATTCATGAATCGATATGAAGTAAAAACTTGCCAATCACAAATCAATTTAATAGCAAATACGATTAGACACTCCTCCCTGGTCTATCAAAATTGAGATTAATATCTTCAAAGTAACGCAGTATAAAAATACTATCTTCAATTAAAGTTCATCTAAACTGTATGAATAGTCGAATAGAATACAATTAGACTGTGGAATGCAAACATTATTGTTCCAATTTATAATTGAGAAAAACTCCTATCAAAAGTTCATTACTATAGTGTATTCAATAAATCGTAATCAAAGTTCATATTTCATAAAATTGTCTATAATGCAATGATAAATGTCTATGTTGCAATCATGTTCATAAGATGACTAGTATTTCAAAGATCGTCGATATCGTAATAGATTTTAACGCTCTAAAATCATTTAATCATTCTTCTTTCTTGAGGATGACCGAAAATTGGTCAAAGTAATTTACTGAATAGAATTACTTTAATAAAATGACACGCTGTCTGAATTCAAATCTGCCATAGCAAATCGTTAACTTTACCGTCAAATCGTGACTACAAAAATATGCAAATTACTGAAAGAATCTAAATCATCAGTCTCAACTGATCCAAAATTATTTAAGTATGCCAATGACATAACAATGTCTCAACAAATCGAAGAAAAAGGCATAAATCATCGAAGTGTACTGAGTACAGAAATATCAATCAAGAAAATGGGGCAAAATATAGGACATAAAATATGGAAAAATGGTTGCTCAGATATCGCTACAAGACTCAAATAATACAAGAAACGTTCACGACTACCTTATCTGTTGATAGAAGTTCTAGAGGAAAGTTTTCAAAGAAAACTGCTGTTGGTTCCAATTCACCAGCGTAAAGATGTGCTCCGTCCTCGAACCTGGAATCAGCGTCCTCGGAGAATCGAACTGCTTCCTCCTCCGAAAATTGCACTGCTCCATGTATACGATAAACATCCTTCTGGCAAAACTCTTCTTTGTGAGCCGGATCCACCCTGGCCTCTCTTGAAAGTTCCCTGAAGTTCCGGTCGTAATTCTTCATGAAGTTTATTGTAGTTATTTCCGCAGAAATATTCATAGTCGTGGAGTATGAAAATATTTCCACTGTCATTTGGTATAATTCAGCGATGGATTCACGATGCATGAGTGTAGTTGGATGTTCACTACATGCTCGCTTTTGTAGAATGACGATTAACGAAGTTCCATGCTGTTATTTCACTCAATCGATATATGTCCCAATTGCATTAAAGCCTTAGCCTTCCATCTCAACTACTGTTATAATCATTGAAAGCACTGCAAGATTATAATGTTCCATAGTAGACTGTATCGTTGTAACACCAAACGTATTCTCCAATATCACTGTTGCACTCCACGTGTCAGCCGTAGTGTATAATGTGGAATTTTAAAAGTGTTTCTCATGTGGCGAGAAAATCACTTTTGTTGGCAGCCTTAAAGTGCCAATATCTTTCGAAGTATAACTGTGAAATTGTTCAAATCTTCTACACACCTCAATGTTGTACTGCCCAATTGAATTATAATAAAGGCTGAAGTTAACTCTTGATATCTTATCTGGTGGAAACGTTAATGTGAGCGTTTCAACTTCACCTAGTTTCGAGCAGCGTAAAATGGAACTGCTCCGTGTTCGTTCGATGCGCCGGGCTTTAACCACACGCTAAAGACAACTTGCTTCACTTGTTCACTCGAAAATGACTCTATGACATCTGAAATATATATGCGGTATCAGCGGTATGAGAGATATGAGTTCTGAGATTATGAGTTCTGAGACTATGAGTTCTGAGTTCTGAGTTCTGAGAGCTCCTCTCTTCTGTGCACGACCTTTTATCAACTTCTTAAGGGGCGTATCCATCCCTTCCATAGCCTGTTGCTGCGTCATTGCTAGAAGTTTTAACTTTGGCTATACTTGACGGATTTTCAAATTTCAAAAACTCAAAATTAATTTCTTCAAAATTCCAAATCAATGCCATAACTGAAAATAGTTTTCCACAAATCTGCATGCCAAAAGTAATCAAATATCGTAGTTTCAGCAATCTCCGTCTTCCTCCAAACTATCGTTCATTGGATCGAGCCTTTCCTCCAATAGCGTAACTTCTTCCTTAGCACAATACCTTGTTTCCTGCGACTGCGTCGTAAATCTCCGATCTTTCTCGAACAAAATCATGCCGTCACCAAGAATCTCAGCTCAATCAGCCTACTTGCATGAAATCTGCGTCATCCGTGCCTACGTCATGAATATCCACGTCACAACTATGACATCCATAACTTGACTCACATATGCCAATACAGCCATCGTGGTCTCAATATAATTCAATTTACGGGGGCAGTACCATCCCGGTATTTGCCCGAAGACGAAGTCGGAAACCACAGAAAACCACTTCGAGGATGGCTGAGGTGGGAATCGAACACCCCCCCCCCCTCTACTCATTTGGGCCACCCGAGGCTGAGTAGACCCCGTTCCAGTCCTCATACCACTTTTCAAATTTCGTGGCAGAGCCAGGAATCGAACCCAGGACCTCCGGGGCGGCAGCTAACCATGCTGACCGCTACGCTGCGGAGGCGAACATTTGATACACATGGTACTGAAAAGATTGCCCTCTCTCTTTACAGTTCCTTACGCCATTGATCAAAATGTGTACACTTCATTTATTAGCGTGAAGTATAGTTATGAAGCCACGCCAGTAATCCTCTTAGTCTCCTTCCTTTTGAAGACTTAACGAATCCAGAGTCCTTGTGAATTTAGTCAGCGAACTTTAAAACCTGACGGGACTTAATTAATCCCTAAGAAGTTGTTTCGTTAGATGATGATGATTTCCCGGTATTGAAGGGTGACCTACTTCCTGGTAAGATCTGCCTTGTCTCACTTAATGGAATTCATTCGCGTGCTCTCTCCAGTAATTAAGACGTGTTCCTTAGAGGAGAACGAGCAACACCACCTGCTGCTCCTAGTAATTGAGTCGAACTTGTGTTATTATCTCATTTTTATGTTCCTTCGTTTCTTAAAGTGGCGCTAACTGAAGAGTTGAACAAAACAAGCTCCCACCACATAAACTACCGAATCAATGTAATTACAATTTATCAACATTTACCTTTATAGGATAAAACAGTTAAGTTACTGAAAAGGATCGTGCACTCACGTATGAAAGACATTGCCTAAACACCAAAAATAAGGTATCCGCAAGAAACTGCCTCCTCCGCAAATTATCTGGTACCAGCTGGGGGACTCAAGCTCAAACCATAAGAACCACTGTTTTAGCACTCTGTTACTCTGCAGCAGAATATGCATGTCCTGTGTGGTATTGGTCGTGTCATACCAAGCAGGTTGATACTGCATATAATGAAATGATACGTGTAGACTCATCACTGGATTCCTGAGACCCACGGTTGATGTGTCTCAAGCACATCCATTGTATAAACTTCAACCAGCCCACTCTCGACTGAAGTCCAGAAGAAGCTTTCTTCACACAACTGAGTGCCTAACTAACAAACCTCAGGTTTTGAGGATTACATCTTGGTTGACCAGAAGCCCCCACATTACTCAGTTGGATGGCTCCATCTGAAAGGCTCCCAGCAGGACATACAGGCTTGGACAACTTGGAAGTCTCTCAACAGATTGCGATCTGGGGTTGGCAGATCCAAGTCCAACATTCATAAATGTTTTTTTTTTTTGCTGCGACTCGGTCCTTTGTGAATGCGATGAAGAACAGACTATGGGTCATCTGCTTCAGTGCAGTCTGTGTCCTATACTCTGCACCATGGAGGATCTGGTGAAGGCTACTCCAAATGGACGTGACATGGCAAAATATTGGTCATGCATTATTTAGAACCTTAAACGTTCAAGTTTTGTCATTTTTGTTGCCCATTTTGTACATAATTTCTTATGTAATATTTCTTGTTCCTGACACGAGTAAATAAATAATACTGAAAAGGCATTATCATTCACTGATACCAACATTAAAATTAATGATCTTCGGAAAACATAATATTAATCAAACGATACGCTTATGACCTAACTATTGAATTTAAAATGTTGAAAATTAATTCATTTAAAGAAGATTTCGTGGCTTGCAATACAAATTAGAATCATGATTCTGGTGTATTCATAATGTTGAATTTTGGGCTTATACCGTGTTTTATTATATTAAAATTCGACGCGTTTCAAAAGAAACCATGCCTTTCTTCGTCAGGAATAATCTGGAATACGACAAATGATTGCTAAGAGAAAGCAACAAAGAACATATAGAAGGTGCCCAAAGATGGACGCCATTATAGCCCCATGTTGGGGACAACGGAAAGCAGCAGTGAATTACTTTCTCAGGGTTCTGATAATAGGTAGCCAGGATTCACTGCGATTGTAGCCGGTGTCGCGGTTGAAGTTATCTGGGTGTTTACGTATTTCAACCGCCTCCCTGATGATTATGGGACGATATCTCTATCTCTCTATATATAAGAATGAAAGTTTGTCTGTTTTTTCTGAATTTCTACGGAAATTTGCGTTATTTACGCGTTTTAGACTGTTTTATGACGGATGCGCGCGAAAATGAAATTTTTGTCTGTCTGTCTGTTTGTTTGTTTGTTTGTTTGTTTGTCTGTGGACAAGTATGTTCCCTTATAACTCGAGAACGGCTGGGTGGATCAACGTAAAATTTGGTACAGATATCCTTCAGAGGCAAGACACTAATCATTGATGTAACTCTTCTCCGTACCTCTCATATGAGGGGCATACCCCCTTAAAATGCATGCTGAAATAGGTGTAGAAGGGCCAGACAAAGCTCATTTTCAGCCCCTCAATATCAGAAACAAAACTCGGAGGCCCAAAGGGCCCCGAAAACCACATTTTAAGGCCCTAAAACCAATAGTTTTTGAGTTATTCCCAGAAAACTAATTTGAATTAATAAAATAATGAAAGTATGCAACCCGGTAACTATGGCAACAGAATCTCACAGGTCATTGTTAGACGCAATACAATTCCAATTATTACATTACTGTGAAAGTTTGTAAACGGCTATAAGGTTATCACGGAACCAAATTACGGTGTAAAATGCATCAATACATACAGTATACTGCGCTTAAGGGGGTCAAGAGGTACTCTAGAATTTTTTCACGTGATTTACACGTGTGGGTGTGGTACGGAAGGTCTATTTAATTCCTATCTCTATATAATTATACAATTATTATTATTATTATTATTATTATTGTTATGTCGCCTCCGTAGCGTAGCAGTCAGCATGGTTAGCTGCCGCCCCGGAGGTCCTGGGTTCGATTCCCGGCTCTGCCACGAAATTTGAAAAGTGGTATGAGGACTGGAACGGGGTCTACTCAGCCTCGGGTGGCCCAAATGAGTAGAGGAGGTTCGATTCCCACCTCAGCCATCCTCGAAGTGGTTTTCCGTGGTTTCCCACTTCGTCTTCGGGCAAATGCCGGGATGGTACTGAGACAGTATTTTGCTATTTATTGGAACCCTGATATGACAGCGAGACGTATTTGGAAGTTATTGCTTGACAGTATTTTGACTGTAGTCTTTGAGGCACAGTTTGTTTCTTATGCACTAAGGAGATGGTTAGACTACCCCGCCACGCTCCTGATCACGTGCACAGGACATGCTCACGGACTTGTCATTGCAACTAGTTGAAGGAAATATGAAATGATAATCGATTGGGTTCGATTGTTCACCTCGATACAGGTGTGATGCATTTTGGGGAGACCTCCAGCTGGGTCTTGGATCAGCAGCTTTGAGACGACAGACACTTGAGTAGAGCAACCTATGCAGTGAACATGTTATCGTTCGTATAAGGAAGTTCCGTGTATCACGCGATTATACGAGTGCTTTCTACACGCAGCCCGGTTCGAACGAGTGAGCTTAGCCAACGCATGGACTTTGTTAATACAGACTTCGATGATGGAAATCTGCTACGTATTGGTTTGAAATGCAAGAAAGCATTATTATCGACAACATTATGACTGGATTTTCTTGTGAGAAACAAGCTATTGGAGTAATGATGTGCTAAACATATCGTTCAGGAATGTAATGCAGTAGCAGAGTTGATCATTTGGAATGACATCCTTTTGAACTCTACAATGAAGAGAAAGAAAATGTTGGGAACGTTAGTTCGAATCCAGTGACTTTAAAGTAACCAAGAATGAAGAAACAACTCCATAGAAAGGAAGCTACTTTACTGATAACGTCGAGGGAGCCTTGTGCAAGCAATATGCAGGAACTCCGTTTCGTGGACAGTAGTTTTCGGGTTAGGAGGAAGTTGGTTCGGCGACTTGCAGATCCAGCCACGAACTTCTCAGGGACGATGGTTCGATTCCTGACAGGAATGTATATTCCTATATGTTCTTCAATTTCAACTAGAACTTCGCCCAAGGTAGCTGGAAAACTTTTCTTCTCTTGTAGACAGTAGAACTTGTCACCTTTAGTTCGATTCTTTTCACCAATATTTCATTAATTAGTATGAATTTCATTCAAAGGCTAGATCTGGTTCTTCTTTACCATTTCTGTCGGAGAATGTAATTTTTTGTGTAGTTAACTGTAAACGTGATGCTATTTAGAGCATTACTTTGTTGCTTTTATTTTTAAAATTTTGGAAATAAAACCAAGCATTCAATTTTGTTGGGAAGATATATGCAGCATAATTAGGAACAAGACGACGATATATTTGTATAAGAATAGTAATTAGGAAGAAGATGGCAACACACTCGTGCACTTGAACTTTCCCAAAAATATTTGAGTGATACTATTCGTTTGGACTTATGACATTCTAGTAGAAATTCTTTCTTTTGGAAATGATAGTGCATTCTCATCGTTATTTTCCATGCTTATGGATTTATGGAAATCGTCCGGCGAAAACAATTGTGAATTGATTGCCAAGGCATTTGCAGCCTACTTTCATATATTTCTTTTTTGATTAAAAGATTTTTCTTTAAATGTAATATTTTTGTTCATTCAGTTTTTGCTTGTATTATTTCAATTCGTTTTTGGGAAGACTCTTGGATAGATCATCGTTTGATTTAATGGTTTGCGTGTATATATTGATATGATAATAGACTCCTTTCCATGATGTAAGTCTCACGTGTTTTCTTCTGAGTAGTTGAGCCATTTTTCGAGATTGGATAGGCGAAACTGAAGCGACTATTTTGATAGTGTCTATTTACAATTTTTCTCTCACATATAAGTCATTATGGATATATATATATATATATATATATATATATATATATATATATAAATATATTGGAATTGTGAATCAAATTTAACTATTCACATTGTTATAACAGAATTTATCGTAGACTTTAAAGACGATTATTGTGGAAATGAAAAATACAATTTATCTAACAAATTGTTGCTTCTTGTTTAATGAAGTTAGAAAGGAAGTAATATGTGGCATTTCTATATTCGTTTATGATGGGGCATGATATTTTCAGAGCAATTTCTGAAAGGTTTCAAGTTTAATAACGTTTGGGTTTAATTTTTGACAGCTTTGGAAAGCTGAAGTGAGGTATTGCAATTTTGTGCATACGATTTATTGTGTTAGGCAGCAAATATTTGACATCACTGGATGGTCAATATTAATGCTGGATATTGTTCTTGTAGTCTTTTGAGAAGACGTTAACGTAGTTATTGCGTTTTAGTAAGAGTGAAATTAGCTTTTGAGCTATCACTTTTTTGGATTTGATGTTGTAGTTCTCGTGAATTGGAATCACGAATGTTTTTCTTATGCTTGTTTTATGCAAGTAGCCCTACGTTTTATTCTTGCCTAGTAGGATTTGCCGGAGATAAATTGTCTATATCATAATACCCATATTCAAGTAACACAGATACTTCTTACACAACTCTAACTAATTCATGCAACATAATACATGTTATATTTCAGTAATTTTAGTAAAAATATACTGCATTCTATGAAGCTTATAAATAGTTAATGAACTATTTTCACGACATGTAAATCTATTTGATTATCTTAATTGATTGTTGAATACATCGAATTAAGGAAATGATAACCATGAAACATACTTGTAAAATTAAATGAAGATAGGCAGCGTTTTGAACAAAATACTGATTGAGGATGTAACTTGTATATATAAAGTGTAAAATATGTATAAATCTTTAAGGGTATAACATCAGTACATAATGTAATATTATATTTTTCTTGTTGTTTGTTCAGCGATTGATATGAACAGTAAGATGGGACCTTACTGTAGGCATTTATTTAAAAACTACATTTTTCAGTAATTATTTGATTTAAAGAAGCTTTTCTTTAACTTTGTGTCGAATTGACGGACATTCATTATTAATCAGTCAATAAATTGGATTTAATTTTAAAGAATCTTAGAACGACTAGTGTTTTATATCAGAAAAGGGGAGTGCGTTAGGAGGACCAGTGGGTGGTTTTCTTTGAGTTTGCTTAAACTTAACGCCCGAGATATTTTTATTTTATTTTAGAGTCTCTTGTTCGAGTTCTTTTGAGCTTCGTTTCATCGTAATTTTATACACCACTGGCATCTTCGTACCGCATTCTTTTATATCGACGCATCCTGATCCCTGGTTGATCCTAGTTGGTAGGTTTTTCAGAGGTTATTTGAGCCGGGAACTTCTAGAATCTACGATCCAGCCTTCCATCGGATAGCAACAGGTAAGACCACGTGGATTACGGGTACATCTATATATGGCGACCCAATCTATGGGGATATCGAATTGGCATTCTCGATTTCTCCAATGCTAAACCCATGTGTGAGAATCCATTTTTATGAGATTATTGAGTTTAGCAGTTTTCGAACGATGTAGTCGTCAGCAAAATTTTCTTTGGCATTGCTACGATTATACACGTCGAATTCGTTGGGAATTCACGTTTCTTCAAATCGTGAAGATGAGTTTACTCAATCTACCTGGCATACAGATAGAATTATCGCCATTGCTTAAATTTATTTATTTTGTGCGTGCCAAGTAAAATGTAATTTGATTGATTACGACATGACCATAAAAGAGATTTCTAGGAAATTTTTATGGATCAGCGTGGTCAGAAGGGACATGACATGGGGCCATTTTTCACTCCATGCTTGTCGGCCATTTTGTGTTCGTTACCGGCGATGACTTTTAGATCATCTGTAATATTAGAATCACTTTCTTTAATAATAATATAAATAATTCATCATTTCAATTTTAATTTAAACCGTTTCTAATATAAATCACCGTCGTTGCATACCTCCTATTTTCTTATAGACTTAATTTATATAATAAGTTTAGAGGCAAAACAAAATTCAATGCTTGTATTGGTGAAAAGGGTCATTCTAAATGTGTCAATTCTGCTATTTATGTATTGCATTCCTGTGTTTTTTATAATTGTATTTACCATGACAGCTGTGTCGATGGAAGACATTGCCAATATGTTAGTGGCAATGCAGGAGAAAATGGGCAGTCACGCTCATGAATTAGCCGAGATAAGGAGTAATTGCCAAGCTAGCTTTGACAATATCAACTCCGTAGTCAACAAGAATACGGATTTAGTTCAGGGATCTGTAGGGGATATTAATCAAATGCACTTGTCCCTCAAATATCTTCAAGACAGTAATCGTAAGATTGCAGCTAACGCTAAAGATATAAAGGAAAAGATAATTGATGTAGAAACAGGCATCGACAGTGTGACAGCCGATGTCAAGCTTGTTCAACTTGACATTAGCAGTGTTAATGTAGAAGTTGGTCATGTTAGGTCTAATGTTGCATCATTAGAAGTAAAAATTAATTCAACAGAAAGTAAAATTGATTTAGCTGAAGGCAAATTAGATGCAATGCAGAGTAAGATAAATTCAACAGAAAGCAAAATAGATTCAACTGAAGGCAAAATAGATGCAACTCAGGCTAAAATTAATTCAACTGAAGGCATTGTAACTGGTATACGAGCTAGTATTTCTACAATAAAGGAGGATGTTAGAAATATTAAATCGGAACTAGATAGTAATCAGAAAGAAAATAAAATTAGTTTAGATGCATTGCAATTGCAGTTTTCTAACGAAGCAAGTGCAACGCAACAAACTCTAACTAAATTAGAGGGTGATATGGCCCAACTTAAAGAAAAGGTTGAAGATCACAACAAGGTCTTGAGAAAAGACATTGAGATCGATCTCAAGGCAATTGTTAACGATCAAGTGACCATCTTAAGAGGGGAAATCACGAAAATAAATGCAGATGTCATCAAAAGCATTAAGTCAGATCTTGAATTAAAAATTAATAGAACAGAATTAAGACTTAATCAAGATATTTCCCAGGCTAGAATAGACACTCATAAACGGATCGATTCAGTTCAGACTATGCAGGTCGAAAGCGTCACTGTTCTTAGGGAAGATTTGGAAACGCAGATTAAAGGCGTAATTTTAAAAGTAGATCAAGTTAAGATAGATCTAAACTCAGAGCGTGAAATGAAAACGTCAGAATTAAATGAGATTAGACAAGAGTTTCAAACGTTCAGATTAATGGATCATATAGATATAAACAAATTAAGAGCGGAAATCAAGTCACAATTGGAAACGTTGGGGAAACCTATACATTCCGATGGGGAAGGAAAGGTACACCATTTAAGAGACAGGATGGATACCACAACGCCAGCTAGGAACTACTTAGCGAGGTTAAATAAGGCACATGAGACAGAACAGGGTCATGTTAGATCAGAGATCCCGAATGAGGCTACGTCAGAGATAAATCCCAGAGATTTTAGGATGTCAACGCCTAATGACAGATCTCATGTCACGATAGTGAGAAATTACGAGGAGGAAATTAAGAAGTTTTCAAATACGGAGGGTTTGACTCCTATAGAATTTATTAGAAATCTACAAGATCACTTTGCGGAACATCATGTTGCAAGGGATAGAGAACTGCGGATTGTTGAGAAGCATCTGGCAGATGCACCCTTAAATTTGTTCCGAGCTTTCCGTTATACTTTCGATAACTTCGAACAGTTTTCGGAAGCATTTATCAAAAGATTCTGGTCGATAGAGATACAACACGCAGTGAGGGCGGAAGTCTATTCGAGGAAATATAGCAGTACTGGACCCACCAGTTACTCTGAATTCTTCACATCTCAGTTAGCCCGCCTTAGATATCTTCAACCCCCATTGAGACAGGAGGAAATTCTGGAGACAATTTCACGCCAGTTACCGGTGGAAGTTAGAAGGAATTTAATTTCATCAGGCGTAGAGGATTTAGCGGCAATGGACGACTTGCTGCGTAGGCTAGACCACACTTCTATGTCACCTACCATAGTTAAAAGCGGAAGGACGGAAACTAAGGCCGTGAACGCTGTAGTCGTTGATCAAACTCAACAAACAGAAAGGTCAAATAGGACAGGATCTAGATGGGAAGGTCCGATGAGGAATAGTAGGACGTATAGTCGAAGATTCGAAGATAGAAACAACCAACGACCATACGGAAACTACCAACAAAGGTACGATCGAGACCGGAATAGACCAAACCAAACCGATCGTATTCAAGAAAGGTATAGACCTTATGAAAATAGAAATAGGAATGACAGGTACATGAATGGGAATCAGGAAAGAGAGCAATACCAACCTAGGAATAACAGGTATCGAGGTTATCAGAATAATAACCGATACTATGATAATAGGGATAGACAAGGCCAGTATCAGCAACAGAATAGAGGTCAACAAGGGTTTGCCAGATATAAAAACTATCGAGACAAAAACTATTATAACCAGGAAGACAGAGAACAGTCTAGAAAGGACAGGGATAGGCGTGAAGAAAGGAAGGATCGAAGGGACACAGAAAGTGAACCAGAACCTAACACTAGCCGTCACACTAGTGACAATGAAAGGGGTTCACAGGAAAAAAAACGCCAATTTTGAAATCCCAGAAGAATTAAACAGCCAGCCGTCTCCATTTGATATAATTATACAGGATGTTTATGAGGTCACGGACGAAGATTTGTTATTCGAAGAAATGGAAGGAATTGTGAGTGAACGTGCTGAATTGCCTATAATTGAAATCTCTGTGGGCAATCAACATTGCAGGTCTCTTGTAGACACGGGAGCGGTCATTTTAATCATGTCCGAAGATTGCTTTTTGAAATTAGAAAAGGAACAACAATTTACCACATTGCCAGCTTCGTCGATCAAAGTGAGAGGACTATTTCAAGATAAATCGATGAAATGCAAATTACAAGTCCAGCTGAGATTCAGTATAAATGAAAGATGTTTTGAACATATTTTTGTGGTGCTCAAAAATATTAATTTTGAAATAATCCTTGAGATTGATTTTATTACTCGTGCCAGAATTACCATTGACATGGACAGGAGAATTATCAGGTTCCCAGAGGAAGATAGTACATGAAAATATTGATTCCAATGAGGATGTGGAAAATTTGATCAGGGAAGAAGTTTTGAAAAATATAATAAATCAGGTCGAGCAAGAAAGAGAGCATTATGCACTTTACGTCGAGGGATTTACAGAAAGTACTTCAAGAAAGTGGAATAAAACGCAAAATTCTGTTCATTGACGAATACCTAGAATGGTGTAATAAAAGTATTCGCACACTTTTATTAGCTAGGTTGGGAGGAGGATGAGACAGTATTTTGCTATTTATTGGAACCCTGATATGACAGCGAGACGTATTTGGAAGTTATTGCTTGACAGTATTTTGACTGTAGTCTTTGAGGCACAGTTTGTTTCTTATGCACTAAGGAGATGGTTAGACTACCCCGCCACGCTCCTGATCACGTGCACAGGACATGCTCACGGACTTGTCATTGCAACTAGTTGAAGGAAATATGAAATGATAATCGATTGGGTTCGATTGTTCACCTCGATACAGGTGTGATGCATTTTGGGGAGACCTCCAGCTGGGTCTTGGATCAGCAGCTTTGAGACGACAGACACTTGAGTAGAGCAACCTATGCAGTGAACATGTTATCGTTCGTATAAGGAAGTTCCGTGTATCACGCGATTATACGAGTGCTTTCTACACGCAGCCCGGTTCGAACGAGTGAGCTTAGCCAACGCATGGACTTTGTTAATACAGACTTCGATGATGGAAATCTGCTACGTATTGGTTTGAAATGCAAGAAAGCATTATTATCGACAACATTATGACTGGATTTTCTTGTGAGAAACAAGCTATTGGAGTAATGATGTGCTAAACATATCGTTCAGGAATGTAATGCAGTAGCAGAGTTGATCATTTGGAATGACATCCTTTTGAACTCTACAATGAAGAGAAAGAAAATGTTGGGAACGTTAGTTCGAATCCAGTGACTTTAAAGTAACCAAGAATGAAGAAACAACTCCATAGAAAGGAAGCTACTTTACTGATAACGTCGAGGGAGCCTTGTGCAAGCAATATGCAGGAACTCCGTTTCGTGGACAGTAGTTTTCGGGTTAGGAGGAAGTTGGTTCGGCGACTTGCAGATCCAGCCACGAACTTCTCAGGGACGATGGTTCGATTCCTGACAGGAATGTATATTCCTATATGTTCTTCAATTTCAACTAGAACTTCGCCCGAGGTAGCTGGAAAACTTTTCTTCTCTTGTAGACAGTAGAACTTGTCACCTTTAGTTCGATTCTTTTCACCAATATTTCATTAATTAGTATGAATTTCATTCAAAGGCTAGATCTGGTTCTTCTTTACCATTTCTGTCGGAGAATGTAATTTTTTGTGTAGTTAACTGTAAACGTGATGCTATTTAGAGCATTACTTTGTTGCTTTTATTTTTAAAATTTTGGAAATAAAACCAAGCATTCAATTTTGTTGGGAAGATATATGCAGCATAATTAGGAACAAGACGACGATATATTTGTATAAGAATAGTAATTAGGAAGAAGATGGCAACACACTCGTGCACTTGAACTTTCCCAAAAATATTTGAGTGATACTATTCGTTTGGACTTATGACATTCTAGTAGAAATTCTTTCTTTTGGAAATGATAGTGCATTCTCATCGTTATTTTCCATGCTTATGGATTTATGGAAATCGTCCGGCGAAAACAATTGTGAATTGATTGCCAAGGCATTTGCAGCCTACTTTCATATATTTCTTTTTTGATTAAAAGATTTTTCTTTAAATGTAATATTTTTGTTCATTCAGTTTTTGCTTGTATTATTTCAATTCGTTTTTGGGAAGACTCTTGGATAGATCATCGTTTGATTTAATGGTTTGCGTGTATATATTGATATGATAATAGACTCCTTTCCATGATGTAAGTCTCACGTTTTTTCTTCTGAGTAGTTGAGCCATTTTTCGAGATTGGATAGGCGAAACTGAAGCGACTATTTTGATAGTGTCTATTTACAATTTTTCTCTCACATATAAGTCATTATGGATATATATATATATATATATATAAATATATTGGAATTGTGAATCAAATTTAACTATTCACATTGTTATAACAGAATGTATCGTAGACTTTAAAGACGATTATTGTGGAAATGAAAAATACAATTTATCTAACAAATTGTTGCTTCTTGTTTAATGAAGTTAGAAAGGAAGTAATATGTGGCATTTCTATATTCGTTTATGATGGGGCATGATATTTTCAGAGCAATTTCTGAAAGGTTTCAAGTTTAATAACGTTTGGGTTTAATTTTTGACAGCTTTGGAAAGCTGAAGTGAGGTATTGCAATTTTGTGCATACGATTTATTGTGTTAGGCAGCACATATTTGACATCACTGGATGGTCAATATTAATGCTGGATATTGTTCTTGTAGTCTTTTGAGAAGACGTTAACGTAGTTATTGCGTTTTAGTAAGAGTGAAATTAGCTTTTGAGCTATCACTTTTTTGGATTTGATGTTGTAGTTCTCGTGAATTGGAATCACGAATGTTTTTCTTATGCTTGTTTTATGCAAGTAGCCCTACGTTTTATTCTTGCCTAGTAGGATTTGCCGGAGATAAATTGTCTATATCATAATACCCATATTCAAGTAACACAGATACTTCTTAAACAACTCTAACTAATTCATGCAACATAATACATGTTATATTTCAGTAATTTTAGTAAAAATATACTGCATTCTATGAAGCTTATAAATAGTTAATGAACTATTTTCACGACATGTAAATCTAATTGATTATCTTAATTGATTGTTGAATACATCGAATTAAGGAAATGATAACCATGAAACATACTTGTAAAATTAAATGAAGATAGGCAGCGTTTTGAACAAAATACTGATTGAGGATGTAACTTGTATATATAAAGTGTAAAATATGTATAAATCTTTAAGGGTATAACATCAGTACATAATGTAATATTATATTTTTCTTGTTGTTTGTTCAGCGATTGATATGAACAGTAAGATGGGACCTTACTGTAGGCATTTATTTAAAAACTACATTTTTCAGTAATTATTTGATTTAAAGAAGCTTTTCTTTAACTTTGTGTCGAATTGACGGACATTCATTATTAATCAGTCAATAAATTGGATTTAATTTTAAAGAATCTTAGAACGACTAGTGTTTTATATCAGAAAAGGGGAGTGCGTTAGGAGGACCAGTGGGTGATTTTCTTTGAGTTTGCTTAAACTTAACGCCCGAGATATTTTTATTTTATTTTAGAGTCTCTTGTTCGAGTTCTTTTGAGCTTCGTTTCATCGTAATTTTATACACCACTGGCATCTTCGTACCGCATTCTTTTATATCGACGCATCCTGATCCCTGGTTGATCCTAGTTGGTAGGTTTTTCAGAGGTTATTTGAGCCGGGAACTTCTAGAATCTACGATCCAGCCTTCCATCGGATAGCAACAGGTAAGACCACGTGGATTACGGGTACATCTATATATGGCGACCCAATCTATGGGGCTATCGAATTGGCATTCTCGATTTCTCCAATGCTAAACCCATGTGTGAGAATCCATTTTTATGAGATTATTGAGTTTAGCAGTTTTCGAACGATGTAGTCGTCAGCAAAATTTTCTTTGGCATTGCTACGATTATACACGTCGAATTCGTTGGGAATTCACGTTTCTTCAAATCGTGAAGATGAGTTTACTCAATCTACCTGGCATACAGATAGAATTATCGCCATTGCTTAAATTTATTTATTTTGTGCGTGCCAAGTAAAATGTAATTTGATTGATTACGACATGACCATAAAAGAGATTTCTAGGAAATTTTTATGGATCAGCGTGGTCAGAAGGGACATGACATGGGGCCATTTTTCACTCCATGCTTGTCGGCCATTTTGTGTTCGTTACCGGCGATGACTTTTAGATCATCTGTAATATTAGAATCACTTTCTTTAATAATAATATAAATAATTCATCATTTCAATTTTAATTTAAACCGTTTCTAATATAAATCACCGTCGTTGCATACCTCCTATTTTCTTATAGACTTAATTTATATAATAAGTTTAGAGGCAAAACAAAATTCAATGCTTGTATTGGTGAAAAGGGTCATTCTAAATGTGTCAATTCTGCTATTTATGTATTGCATTCCTGTGTTTTTTATAATTGTATTTACCATGACAGCTGTGTCGATGGAAGACATTGCCAATATGTTAATGGCAATGCAGGAGAAAATGGGCAGTCACGCTCATGAATTAGCCGAGATAAGGAGTAATTGCCAAGCTAGCTTTGACAATATCAACTCCGTAGTCAACAAGAATACGGATTTAGTTCAGGGATCTGTAGGGGATATTAATCAAATGCACTTGTCCCTCAAATATCTTCAAGACAGTAATCGTAAGATTGCAGCTAACGCTAAAGATATAAAGGAAAAGATAATTGATGTAGAAACAGGCATCGACAGTGTGACAGCCGATGTCAAGCTTGTTCAACTTGACATTAGCAGTGTTAATGTAGAAGTTGGTCATGTTAGGTCTAATGTTGCATCATTAGAAGTAAAAATTAATTCAACAGAAAGTAAAATTGATTTAGCTGAAGGCAAATTAGATGCAATGCAGAGTAAGATAAATTCAACAGAAAGCAAAATAGATTCAACTGAAGGCAAAATAGATGCAACTCAGGCTAAAATTAATTCAACTGAAGGCATTGTAACTGGTATACGAGCTAGTATTTCTACAATAAAGGAGGATGTTAGAAATATTAAATCGGAACTAGATAGTAATCAGAAAGAAAATAAAATTAGTTTAGATGCATTGCAATTGCAGTTTTCTAACGAAGCAAGTGCAACGCAACAAACTCTAACTAAATTAGAGGGTGATATGGCCCAACTTAAAGAAAAGGTTGAAGATCACAACAAGGTCTTGAGAAAAGACATTGAGATCGATCTCAAGGCAATTGTTAACGATCAAGTGACCATCTTAAGAGGGGAAATCACGAAAATAAATGCAGATGTCATCAAAAGCATTAAGTCAGATCTTGAATTAAAAATTAATAGAACAGAATTAAGACTTAATCAAGATATTTCCCAGGCTAGAATAGACACTCATAAACGGATCGATTCAGTTCAGACTATGCAGGTCGAAAGCGTCACTGTTCTTAGGGAAGATTTGGAAACGCAGATTAAAGGCGTAATTTTAAAAGTAGATCAAGTTAAGATAGATCTAAACTCAGAGCGTGAAATGAAAACGTCAGAATTAAATGAGATTAGACAAGAGTTTGAAACGTTCAGATTAATGGATCATATAGATATAAACAAATTAAGAACGGAAATCAAGTCACAATTGGAAACGTTGGGGAAACCTATACATTCCGATGGGGAAGGAAAGGTACACCATTTAAGAGACAGGATGGATACCACAACGCCAGCTAGGAACTACTTAGCGAGGTTAAATAAGGCACATGAGACAGAACAGGGTCATGTTAGATCAGAGATCCCGAATGAGGCTACGTCAGAGATAAATCCCAGAGATTTTAGGATGTCAACGCCTAATGACAGATCTCATGTCACGATAGTGAGAAATTACGAGGAGAAAATTAAGAAGTTTTCAAATACGGAGGGTTTGACTCCTATAGAATTTATTAGAAATCTACAAGATCACTTTGCGGAACATCATGTTGCAAGGGATAGAGAACTGCGGATTGTTGAGAAGCATCTGGCAGATGCACCCTTAAATTTGTTCCGAGCTTTCCGTTATACTTTCGATAACTTCGAACAGTTTTCGGAAGCATTTATCAAAAGATTCTGGTCGATAGAGATACAACACGCAGTGAGGGCGGAAGTCTATTCGAGGAAATATAGCAGTACTGGACCCACCAGTTACTCTGAATTCTTCACATCTCAGTTAGCCCGCCTTAGATATCTTCAACCCCCATTGAGACAGGAGGAAATTCTGGAGACAATTTCACGCCAGTTACCGGTGGAAGTTAGAAGGAATTTAATTTCATCAGGCGTAGAGGATTTAGCGGCAATGGACGACTTGCTGCGTAGGCTAGACCACACTTCTATGTCACCTACCATAGTTAAAAGCGGAAGGACGGAAACTAAGGCCGTGAACGCTGTAGTCGTTGATCAAACTCAACAAACAGAAAGGTCAAATAGGACAGGATCTAGATGGGAAGGTCCGATGAGGAATAGTAGGACGTATAGTCGAAGATTCGAAGATAGAAACAACCAACGACCATACGGAAACTACCAACAAAGGTACGATCGAGACCGGAATAGACCAAACCAAACCGATCGTATTCAAGAAAGGTATAGACCTTATGAAAATAGAAATAGGAATGACAGGTACATGAATGGGAATCAGGAAAGAGAGCAATACCAACCTAGGAATAACAGGTATCGAGGTTATCAGAATAATAACCGATACTATGATAATAGGGATAGACAAGGCCAGTATCAGCAACAGAATAGAGGTCAACAAGGGTTTGCCAGATATAAAAACTATCGAGACAAAAACTATTATAACCAGGAAGACAGAGAACAGTCTAGAAAGGACAGGGATAGGCGTGAAGAAAGGAAGGATCGAAGGGACACAGAAAGTGAACCAGAACCTAACACTAGCCGTCACACTAGTGACAATGAAAGGGGTTCACAGGAAAAAAAAACGCCAATTTTGAAATCCCAGAAGAATTAAACAGCCAGCCGTCTCCATTTGATATAATTATACAGGTTGTTTATGAGGTCACGGACGAAGATTTGTTATTCGAAGAAATGGAAGGAATTGTGAGTGAACGTGCTGAATTGCCTATAATTGAAATCTCTATGGGCAATCAACATTGCAGGTCTCTTGTAGACACGGGAGCGGTCATTTTAATCATGTCCGAAGATTGCTTTTTGAAATTAGAAAAGGAACAACAATTTACCACATTGCCAGCTTCGTCGATCAAAGTGAGAGGACTATTTCAAGATAAATCGATGAAATGCAAATTACAAGTCCAGCTGAGATTCAGTATAAATGAAAGATGTTTTGAACATATTTTTGTGGTGCTCAAAAATATTAATTTTGAAATAATCCTTGAGATTGATTTTATTACTCGTGCCAGAATTACCATTGACATGGACAGGAGAATTATCAGGTTCCCAGAGGAAGATAGTACATGAAAATATTGATTCCAATGAGGATGTGGAAAATTTGATCAGGGAAGAAGTTTTGGAAAATATAATAAATCAGGCCGAGCAAGAAAGAGAGCATTATGCACTTTACGTCGAGGGATTTACAGAAAGTACTTCAAGAAAGTGGAATAAAACGCAAAATTCTGTTCATTGACGAATACCTAGAATGGTGTAATAAAAGTATTCGCACACTTTTATTAGCTAGGTTGGGAGGAGGATGAGACAGTATTTTGCTATTTATTGGAACCCTGATATGACAGCGAGACGTATTTGGAAGTTATTGCTTGACAGTATTTTGACTGAAGTCTTTGAGGCTCAGTTTGTTTCTTATGCACTAAGGAGATGGTTAGACTACCCCGCCACGCTCCTGATCACGTGCACAGGACATGCTCACGGACTTGTCATTGCAACTAGTTGAAGGAAATATGAAATGATAATCGATTGGGTTCGATTGTTCACCTCGATACAGGTGTGATGCATTTTGGGGAGACCTCCAGCTGGGTCTTGGATCAGCAGCTTTGAGACGACAGACACTTGAGTAGAGCAACCTATGCAGTGAACATGTTATCGTTCGTATAAGGAAGTTCCGTGTATCACGCGATTATACGAGTGCTTTCTACACGCAGCCCGGTTCGAACGAGTGAGCTTAGCCAACGCATGGACTTTGTTAATACAGACTTCGATGATGGAAATCTGCTACGTATTGGTTTGAAATGCAAGAAAGCATTATTATCGACAACATTATGACTGGATTTTCTTGTGAGAAACAAGCTATTGGAGTAATGATGTGCTAAACATATCGTTCAGGAATGTAATGCAGTAGCAGAGTTGATCATTTGGAATGACATCCTTTTGAACTCTACAATGAAGATAAAGAAAATGTTGGGAACGTTAGTTCGAATCCAGTGACTTTAAAGTAACCAAGAATGAAGAAACAACTCCATAGAAAGGAAGCTACTTTACTGATAACGTCGAGGGAGCCTTGTGCAAGCAATATGCAGGAACTCCGTTTCGTGGACAGTAGTTTTCGGGTTAGGAGGAAGTTGGTTCGGTGACTTGCAGATCCAGCCACGAACTTCTCAGGGACGATGGTTCGATTCCTGACAGGAATGTATATTCCTATATGTTCTTCAATTTCAACTAGAACTTCGCCCAAGGTAGCTGGAAAACTTTTCTTCTCTTGTAGACAGTAGAACTTGTCACCTTTAGTTCGATTCTTTTCACCAATATTTCATTAATTAGTATGAATTTCATTCAAAGGCTAGATCTGGTTCTTCTTTACCATTTCTGTCGGAGAATGTAATTTTTTGTGTAGTTAACTGTAAACGTGATGCTATTTAGAGCATTACTTTGTTGCTTTTATTTTTAAAATTTTGGAAATAAAACCAAGCATTCAATTTTGTTGGGAAGATATATGCAGCATAATTAGGAACAAGACGACGATATCTTTGTATAAGAATAGTAATTAGGAAGAAGATGGCAACACACTCGTGCACTTGAACTTTCCCAAAAATATTTGAGTGATACTATTCGTTTGGACTTATGACATTCTAGTAGAAATTCTTTCTTTTGGAAATGATAGTGCATTCTCATCGTTATTTTCCATGCTTATGGATTTATGGAAATCGTCCGGCGAAAACAATTGTGAATTGATTGCCAAGGCATTTGCAGCCTACTTTCATATTTTTTTTTGATTAAAAGATTTTTCTTTAAATGTAATATTTTTGTTCATTCAGTTTTTGCTTGTATTATTTCAATTCGTTTTTGGGAAGAATCTTGGATAGATCATCGTTTGATTTAATGGTTTGCGTGTATCTATTGATATGATAATAGACTCCTTTCCATGATGTAAGTCTCACGTGTTTTCTTCTGAGTAGTTGAGCCATTTTTCGAGATTGGATAGGCGAAACTGAAGCGACTATTTTGATAGTGTCTATTTACAATTTTTCTCTCACATATAAGTCATTATGGATATATATATATATATATATATATATATAAATATATTGGAATTGTGAATCAAATTTAACTATCCACATTGATATAACAGAATTTATCGTAGACTTTAAAGACGATTATTGTGGAAATGAAAAAAACAATTTATCTAACAAATTGTTGCTTCTTGTTTAATGAAGTTAGAAAGGAAGTAATATGTGGCATTTCTATATTCGTTTATGATGGGGCATGATATTTTCAGAGCAATTTCTGAAAGGTTTCAAGTTTAATAACGTTTGGGTTTAATTTTTGACAGCTTTGGAAAGCTGAAGTGAGGTATTGCAATTTTGTGCATACGATTTATTGTGTTAGGCAGCAAATATTTGACATCACTGGATGGTCAATATTAATGCTGGATATTGTTCTTGTAGTCTTTTGAGAAGACGTTAACGTAGTTATTGCGTTTTAGTAAGAGTGAAATTAGCTTTTGAGCTATCACTTTTTTGGATTTGATGTTGTAGTTCTCGTGAATTGGAATCACGAATGTTTTTCTTATGCTTGTTTTATGCAAGTAGCCCTACGTTTTATTCTTGCCTAGTAGGATTTGCCGGAGATAAATTGTCTATATCATAATACCCATATTCAAGTAACACAGATACTTCTTAAACAACTCTAACTAATTCATGCAACATAATACATGTTATATTTCAGTAATTTTAGTAAAAATATACTGCATTCTATGAAGCTTATAAATAGTTAATGAACTATTTTCACGACATGTAAATCTATTTGATTATCTTAATTGATTGTTGAATACATCGAATTAAGGAAATGATAACCATGAAACATACTTGTAAAATTAAATGAAGATAGGCAGCGTTTTGAACAAAATACTAATTGAGGATGTAACTTGTATATATAAAGTGTAAAATATGTATAAATCTTTAAGGGTATAACATCAGTACATAATGTAATATTATATTTTTCTTGTTGTTTGTTCAGCGATTGATATGAACAGTAAGATGGGACCTTACTGTAGGCATTTATTTAAAAACTACATTTTTCAGTAATTATTTGATTTAAAGAAGCTTTTCTTTAACTTTGTGTCGAATTGACGGACATTCATTATTAATCAGTCAATAAATTGGATTTAATTTTAAAGAATCGTAGAACGACTAGTGTTTTATATCAGAAAAGGGGAGTGCGTTAGGAGGACCAGTGGGTGGTTTTCTTTGAGTTTGCTTAAACTTAACGCCCGAGATATTTTTATTTTATTTTAGAGTCTCTTGTTCGAGTTCTTTTGAGCTTCGTTTCATCGTAATTTTATACACCACTGGCATCTTCGTACCGCATTCTTTTATATCGACGCATCCTGATCCCTGGTTGATCCTAGTTGGTAGGTTTTTCAGAGGTTATTTGAGCCGGGAACTTCTAGAATCTACGATCCAGCCTTCCATCGGATAGCAACAGGTAAGACCACGTGGATTACGGGTACAGTACTGCCCCCGTAAATTGAATTATATAGAGACCACGGTGGCTATTTTGGAAAATTATAAAGAAAGTTATGGCTGTCATAGTTATGACGTGGGTAGTCATGACTTAAGCACGGATGACGCAGACGTTATGCCAGCAGGCTACTTGAGCTGAGATTCTCAGTGACGTCAGCATTTATTCGAGAAAGATCCGAGATCTACGACGCAGTCGCAGGAAACGTGGAATTCTGCTGAGGAAGAAATTATGCTATTGGAGGGGAGGCTCGAACCAATGAACGATAGTTTGGAGAAAGACGGAGAGTGCTGAAACTATGATATTTTATTACTTTTGGAATGCAGAATTGTGGAAATCCATTTGCAGTAGAGGCATTGATCTGGAATTTTGGTGAAATTTATTTTCAGTTTTTGAATTTTGAAAATCCGTCATGTATTGACGAAGTTGGAACTTCTAGCGATGACGCAGTAACACGCTATGGAAGGGATGGATACGCCCCTTATGAAGTTTATAAAAGGCCTTGCGCAGAAGAGAGGAGTCTCATGTCATCGAAGCTCATATCGTCAAAGCTCAAATCGTCAGATCTTCAGTCTCAGATCTTATATAGTCATTTCGGTGAGACGTCGAGTGAAATTAGTAGAAAGAGTCGTCATTATAACGCGTGGTGAAGTCACCGCAGTGAACGAGATTCGAGCAGACAAGCAGTGCAAGTTTACAGTGAGTAAATCAAGGTGAAGTTAAAACGCACATTATAACGCGTCTACAAGATTAGCTATGAACAGTTAGCGGTCGCCTATAAGCTAATTCTATTGTGCAGTGCTACATAAGGAATGTAGAAAAGTTGAACAATTTCGAGGAGTTATTTTGGAAGATATTGGCAATTTTAGACGACTGACAAAAGTGATTTTCTCGCCATCTGAGAAGCACTTTGTATCGTCAGATTCTACGCCACGGCTGACACGGCTAATGCAATAGGGAGACTTCAGATTGCTTTTGTGACACAACGCTACAGTATGATGGAGCAGTTTAATATGGCAGTTTGTTCTTCTATTACCATAACCGAAGAGAAGATGGAAGGCTAAAGGACTTTAATGCAATTGGGACATATATCTACGGAGTAAGATAGCAGCATGGAACTTCGCTAATCGCCATTCCACACAAGCGAACATGTGGTGAATAACCATCTACACCCATGTTTCGTGGTTCAACGCTGAATACTATCAAACAGCAATGGAAACGATCTCATAATCACTGAATATGAATATTTCTTCGGAAATTACTACAAAAACTTCATGGCGATTTTCTACTGGAACTTCAGGGATTTTTCAAGAGAGGTCAGGGTAGTCCCGACTCACAAAGAAGAATTTTGCCGGAAGGATGTCTTTCGTCTACACGGAGCAGTGCAATTTCCGGAGGAGGAAGCAGTTCGATTCTCCGAGGGTGCTGTTTCCTGTTTCGAGGATGGAGCTCATCTTCAAGTTGGTGAAATGGATCCATCAGCAGTCTTCTTTGGGGAATTTTCCTCTGGAACTTCAATCAGCAGATAAGGTAGTCGTGAACGTTTATTGTATTTGAGTTTTGTAGCGATATTTGAGCAACCATTTTCCCATATTTTCTGTCCTCATGTATTTTGCCCTATATTCTTGTTTGAGATTCCTATTCTCAGTACACCTTGTTGAGTTATGCCTTTTTCGACGATTTATTAAGACATTGTTATGTCATGGGCATAGTTAAACGATTTTGGATCAGTTGAGACTGATATTTAGATTTTTCAGTAATTTGCTTATTTTTGTAGTCACGATTTGACTGTAAGTTAATGATTTTTATGGCAGATTTAAATTCAGACAGCGTGTCACTTTATTAAAGTAATTCTACCCCAGTTTAATTACTTTGACCAATTTTCTGTCATCATCAAGAAGGAAGAACATTTAAATGATTTTAGAGCGTTAAAATCCATTACGTTGTCGACGATCTTGGAAATACTAGTCGTTATTTGAACTGATTGCAACACAGACATTTATCGTCAGTTATGAACGACCATTGCATCATAGACAATTTTGTGAAAGATGAACTTTAATTATGAATTATTGAATGCATTAAAGTCATGAACTTTTGTTAGGAGTTTTTTCTCAATTAGAGATTTATATAATGAAGTTTGCATTCCCCAGTCTAATTGGATTCTATTCGACTATTGTGCAGTTTAGTCGCACTTTATTTTGATGATAGTATTTTTATACTACAATTCTTTGAAGATGTTAATCTTAAATTTTGATAGACCAGACAGGCGTATATAAGCGCATTCACTATTAAATTTGCTTGTGATTGGCAAATTTTTACTTCATTTCGATTCATGAATGAAATCCACGAAGGTTAAATGACAACAGTTTTGAAACAATTAATGATTATAAGAATTTTTGAAGTGGAACTATGAATGTATAATCGCTAGTGCAGCGGACGTGTTGAAAGTCGCTGATGTATAATGCCCTTGAATAAATGAAGGAGGTTCCCACAGTAATTAATGATGTTAAAGAATTTGTTAGTGGAGGTTTTTGTAAGTTCTGTGGAAGATTTTGATGCCATATATATTAATATATGATGAATTTGGGCCTATTTTAATGCAGTTTGTGCATTATTTTGTAAGCGAAGTATTTTCCGATGGAGTGTATTATCTTAGTCCTTTGAAAATTAATCAAGTGAATTTACTGTTATAATTAACAAGAGTATTGAAAGAATTTGAGATAAGATTTTGAATGAAGATTACCGTCACAAATAATTATTATAATTATTACAACCTTTATTAAACCAGATTGTGACATAATATGTATAACTAACCTTCATTGGTCGATTATATTGACACGATTATGAAATTACCAACCAGATGAACATGTGGTTAAATGTATTTCTTAAATTAATAATTTGAATAATTTAAATGTTAATATTGTAAATAATGATGTAAATATCTTTGACAATAATGTGGAACGAAAGTAATGTTAGAGGCGTGTTTAAAATTTTTGTAATTATCTTCGACAATATTATAAACAATTTCTAATTGTTATAAATTATTTATGAGTTTTTGTTATAAACATTTAAGAGTTTGTTTTATACTCTAAACAATGCTTATTAAACATTTGGATGATAATTTAACAAGTTTAGGGATTGTCAGAATAATCCAGTGGTATGTGAGTAAAGCATTTGAAAGATTTGCGTAACTATATTTGTGTTGTCTTGCGGACATTTAAAGCGTTTGAGAGAGAACTGGATTCTTACGCAATGTGGCATGACAAGTGAGCCCATTTGACAGGTGTGCGTCAGGTTGAGGGCAGACCGCAGCTGGCCAGACAACTGGTTATCAGCGGGCAAGGTCGTCTACATTGAGGCCTTGTGCCTATAAATACAAGTGTCATGTTTATTAAAAGAAACCAAATGCTCTGTATATGTGTCTCGTCCTGACTTCCTTTTCCAGTCCAATTGTGTTATGAATATTACGTTATTTTGAGCTCGTGGGAGCTAACATGTTCTATAACAAACTTTGCAAGTCCTTCAGGAGGACGTAGTCAGATTGACATGGGCTACGGATAGCCACATTTATTTTGTTGAGTTGTTAAAATCATACCCTTTATTTGAAATAAAAGCTTTTGTACAGTTCAAAGTTCTTGTCTCCGTTCTGGTTCATTTTTAAATGTCATGGTGGAGGTTATTGTGGGAGCATACTTTAGAGATCCTGTTGTCAACCCAATCCCCGAGATAATTTTTAAGAGGTAAGTAAAGGTAAGTATGAACCCCCGTCTATTTTGGTGTGTTCCACAATGATTTCCTGTTAACTTCTGTGCTCAAATCTCGGTAGTATCTGTCAGTGCCATTTTCATTGGTGTAGCTGAGCCGGTGCGGTTGATTATTGGCAATCCGATTGAGGGGGCGGATATCTGACAGCCTACTATCCGGGTTTACGGGGACAGTACCTACTGTAAGGCCACGGCCGCCTCCTTCCCTCTTCCTAGCCTATCCATCCCAATCTTCCATCCCTTCCCATCCCTCATGAGGCCCCTGTTCACTTTGCAGGTGAAGCCGCCTGGGCGAAGTGCTGATCACACCTCCCCAGTTGTATCCCTCCTGACCAGATGTTCCAAGCTCCAGGACACTGCCCATCGAGGCGGTAGTGATGAGTTCCCTCGCTGAGTCCGTGGGAACCACCAACCTAGAGGGTAAATTGACTAAATAAAAAAAATATTATTATATAATGGCTCACAACGACGAGACAAAGCTCAATTTCACCCCCACTGTGTCGGAAACAAAACACGGGGGCCCTAAAGTGTTCCCGAAAACTAAATTTTAAGGCTCTCTAACCCACAGTTTCTGAGATAATCCCTGAAAACTAATTTCATTTAATAAACTAATCAAGGAATATAAGCCGGTAACCATGACAACAGTATCTCAAGAGATGACATCCAACTTTCCATCTCTTTCTGTAAGAAGCAATACCACTCCATTTATTAAATTTGTGTGAACGTTTGCAAATGGCTATAAGGTTATCACGGAACCAACTAAGACTGTAAAATTCGTCAATGCGCTTAAGGGGGTCAAGGGGCACTCCAGAATTCTTTCACCCGACATACACGTGCGATATGTTGTACAGAAGGTCTATTATATCTCCAAACAGCAATATTATTTTCAACAATTCCTGAATTGAAATAGTATTTTTGCGGCTTTTTAGGAATTTGAGGTATTCAATTTTATTTTCACGTCAGGTAGTACACGTTAGGTGAATTTAGTTTGAGAGCACATTTTAACTAATCATTCTTTTTGTCAACAAACGGGTACATCGTAAGGATGATTTTGTTTGAGTTAGTTAGTTATTGTTGTTTTAAAGGGTGGAACTACGAGGTCATCTGCCCCTTCAATTTGTTTGATACTGTGTGGTTGATATATCCATATTTGGACATCTGGGTGATACGTTGTAGTCAATAGAGTTAGTTTGCCTCATGGCCACTAGCTGCCTTTGCTCCTGCATAAATACACCTATCTATAAACATAGGATTGTTTGTTTATTAAAGTTTCAATTTTCTTTCTTTTACGCGTTTCGGTTTGTTTTTTGACGGATGCAAGCAAAACGTGGATTTGTGTGTCTGTATTTCTGTGTATCTTTATGTACACTTATAACTCGTGTTCGGATGCTTGGAGCATCGTAAAATTAGGTAGGTATCCATGAGGGTCAATTCACTAATCATTTATATAACTCTTCACTGTACTTCTCATAGAAGGGTGGGTATAGGGAAATAAAGTTTCAAAATACATGCTAAAATAGGCGAAATATAAAAATTATTCTAGAAGGACGACCAAAGCATATGTTGCGCTTCTCAATGTGAGACACAAAATTCGGGGTCTCCGAAAACCACATTTTAAGGCCCCTAAATTAACAGTGTGTGTGATATTCCCAGAAACTAACTTCGTTCTGAAAAAACTTTTGATGGAATGACAAACCGTTAACCATTGCAACAGTAGCTGAATTGATAACGTCTGGTTATTCATACCAAAGACCGTTCGAAGAACGGGTACTTCTGCTAGTTGCTTTATACGGGCAAGAACATCCACTCCTTGGAACATGACATCATGGCCAGGTGTTAATGCATGATCGGCAACAGCTGATTTATCAGGTTGAATGAGCCTGATGCATCTATTATGTTCCTTAATGCGAGTGCATATTGTTCTCGAAGTCTGCCCGATGTTAACCTTGCCACAAGTACAGGGAACTCTGTAGATACCCGGTTGTTGCAATTTAGGCAAACTGTCCTTAGTTGGTCGCAGGAGTTGCCTAATCTTAACAGAAGTTCCAAATACAGTCCGTATGTTGTACCGACGTAGGATTTTAGCAATACGATCCGTCGTGTTATGTATGTTCGGTAGGTAAGCCATGGGTATTCCTCTCTCTCTCCTCTTGTGGCTAATTTCTTCATGGAGAACTTTGAAGAGAAAGCTTTGTCGTCGGCTCCTTTCAAACCGAAGATCTGGTGGCGTTATGTGGATGACACGTTCGTTGTTTGGACGGAAGGTGAGGACAATCTTAGCCATTTACTGGATCACCTTAATCTCCAGCACCCTTCTATTTGTTTCACCATGGAAAAGGAATCTGACGGCAAAATACATTTTTTAGATGTTCTCGTCACCAAGAAAGAGGATGGATCTTTAGGACACCGCGTTTTTCGTAAGCCAACACACACCAATAGATATCTCCACGCAAGTTCTCTTCATCACCCTGCCCAGAAACATGGTATCCTTACATCTCTAACTACCAGGGCTAGGAGGATTTGTGAAGTGTCTTCTTTACAAGAATAAATTAATACCTTGCGAACCACCTTTGAGAGCAACGTTTATAGCAAGGCTTTGATTTCTACGGTTCTGAAACCAACTAATAATAATAGGACGTCAGTTGCGAAAAGAGATGTAAGAGGAACTGCTTATCTAACGTACATACATAACACGACGGATCGTATTGCTAAAATCCTACGTCGGTACAACATACGGACTGTATTTGGATCTTCTGTTAAGATTAGGCAACTCCTGCGACCAACTAAGGACAGTTTGCCTAAATTGCAACAACCGGGTATCTACAGAGTTCCCTGTACTTGTGGCAAGGTTTACATCGGGCAGACTTCGAGAACAATATGCACTCACATTAAGGAACATAATAGATGTATCAGGCTCATTCAACCTGATAAATCAGCTGTTGCCGATCATGCATTAACACCTGGCCATGATGTCATGTTCCAAGGAGTGGATGTTCTTGCCCGTATAAAGCAATATCGTCCCATAATCATCAGGGAGGCGGTTGAAATGCGTTAACACCCAGATAACTTCAACCGCGACACCGGCTACAATCTCAGTGAATCCTGGCTACCTATTATCAGAACCCTGAGAAAGTAATTCACTGCTGCTTTCCGTTGTCCCTAACATGGGGCAATAATGGCGTCAATCTTTGGGCACCTTCTATATGTTCTTTGTTGCTTTCTCTTAGCAATCATTTGTCGTATTCCAGATTATTCCTGACGAAGAAAGACACGGTTTCTTTCGAAACGCGTCGAATTTTAATATAATAAAACACGGCATAAGCCCAAAATTCAACATTAAGAATAGTAACACGGGCCGTGAAAGTCTGAATGATAATATGATTCTGGTGCTTCAAACGTTTTAATTGGAAATTATTCTTTCTATGATAAGTTTAGAAAGTTTTGAAGCAATGCATTTTTAGCTTACTTTCGATTTTTGCAAAAAATGAAAGTAGACGTATGAGATCAACACAGGGCGAAAAAAGTGTGTCTGTCTGTGTGTGTGTATGTGTGTGTGTGAGTCTGTGTGTGTGTGTCTGTGTGTCTGTGTGTGTGTGTGTGAGTGTGTGTACTCTGAATGTCTGTCCCCCCCTATCAATTCGAACACGGTGAATGCGAATTGAACGAAACTTGGTACAAAGGTAGCACTAGCAAAGGACACCTCAGTGTCATGTTTTATATCGCCGCCATCTTGACGGAAACGTAATGGCGGCCACACAAATGTTCAAAGCTTAAATCAAATTACGACTAACCTAATCATCCGATCTCTACCAAATTTTGCAACAACATACCTTTATGGGGGGAGCATCCTTTGACCAAACTAATAAGTCATCAGCGTAATAGTTTGCGGATGGCGGCCATCTTTGTGTGAAAATCGATTCCCCCTATTAAGTCGAACACGGTGCAATCGAATGGAACGAAATTTGGTACAGAGGTAGTACTAACAAAAGGCACCTCAGTGTCATGTTTTATATCGCCGCCATCTTGACGGAAACGTAATGGCGGCCACACAAATGTTCAAAGCTTAAATCAAATTACGATTAACCTAATCATCCGATCTCTACCAAATTTTGCAACAACATACCTTTATAAAGGAAGCATCCTTTGACCAAATAACTAGGTCATTAGCCTAATAGTTTGCGGATGGCGGCCATCTTTGTGTGAAAATCAATTCCCCCTATTAATTCAAACACGGTGAAACCAAATGGAACGAAATTTGGTACAGAGGTAGCACTAGCAAAGGGCACCTCAGTGTCATGTTTTATATCGCCGCAATCTTGACAGAAACGTAATGGCGGCCACACGAATGTTCAAAGCTTAAATCAAATTACGATTAACCTAATCATCCGATCTCTACCAAATTTTGCAACTACATACCTTTATGGAGGGAGCATCCTTTGACCAATCTAATAGGTTATTAGCCTAATAGTTTGCGGGTGGCGGCCATCTTTATGTCAAAATTGATTCCCCCTATTAATTCGAACACGGTGGAACCGAATGGAACGAAATTTGGTACAAAGGTAGCACTAGCAAAGGACACCTCAGTGTCATGTTTTATATCGCCGCCATCTTGACGGAAACGTAATGGCGGCCACACAAATGTTCAAAGCTTAAATCAAATTACGACTAACCTAATCATCCGATCTCTACCAAATTTTGCAACAACATACCTTTATGGGGGGAGCATCCTTTGACCAAACTAATAAGTCATCAGCTTAATAGTTTGCGGATGGCGGCCATCTTTGTGTGAAAATCGATTCCCCCTATTAAGTCGAACACGGTGCAACCGAATGGAACGAAATTTGGTACAGAGGTAGTACTAACACAAGGCACCTCAGTGTGATGTTTTATATCGCCGCCATCTTGACGGAAACGTAATGGCGGCCACACAAATGTTCAAAGCTTAAATCAAATTACGATTAACCTAATCATCCGATCTCTACCAAATTTTGCAACAACATACCTTTATAAAGGAAGCATCCTTTGACCAAATAACTAGGTCATTAGCCTAATAGTTTGCGGATGGCGGCCATCTTTGTGTGAAAATCAATTCCCCCTATTAATTCAAACACGGTGAAACCAAATGGAACGAAATTTGGTACAGAGGTAGCACTAGCAAAGGGCACCTCAGTGTCATGTTTTATATCGCCGCCATCTTGACAGAAACGTAATGGCGGCCACACGAATGTTCAAAGCTTAAATCAAATTACGATTAACCTAATCATCCGATCTCTACCAAATTTTGCAACTACATACCTTTATGGAGGGAGCATCCTTTGACCAATCTAATAGGTTATTAGCCTAATAGTTTGCGGGTGGCGGCCATCTTTATGTCAAAATTGATTCCCCCTATTAATTCGAACACGGTGGAACCGAATGGAACGAAATTTGGTACAGAGGTAGCACTAGCAAAGGGCATCTCAATGTCATGTTTTATATCGCCACCATCTTGACTGAAACGTAATGGCGGCCACACGAATGTTCAAAGCTTAAATCAAATTACGATTAACCTAATCATCCGATCTCTACCAAATTTTGCAACTACATACCTTTATGGAGGGAGCATCCTTTGACCAATCTAATAGGTCATTCGCCTAATAGTTTGCGGATGGCGGCCATCTTTGTGTCAAAATCGATTCTCCCTATTAATTCAAACACGGTGAAACCGAATGGAACGAAATTTGGTACAGAGATAGCAACTAGCAAAGGGCATCTCAGTGTCATGATTTATATCGCCGCCATATTGACAGAAACGTAATGGCGGCCACACAAATGTTCAAAGCTTAAATCAAATTACGATTAGCCTAATCATCCGATCTCTAGCAAATTTAGCAACAACATACCTTTATGGAGGGAGCATCCTTTGACCAAACTAATAGGTCATCAGCCTAATATTTTGCGGATGGCGGCCATCTTTGTGTGAAAATCGATTCCCCTTATCAATTCGAACACGGTGAAACCGAATGGAACGAAATTTGGTACAGAGGTAGCACTAGCAAAGGGCACCTCAGTGTCATGTTTTATATCACCGCTATCTTGACGGAAACGTAATCGCGGCCACCCAAATGTTAAAAGCTAAAATGTAAATACGACCAACCTAATAATCTAGTCTCTACCAAATTTTGCAACACCATATCTTTATGTGGGAAACATATTCAGACCAAACTGCAAGAACATCAGCCCAATAGTTTGCAGATGGTGGCCAAGTATGTGTGCAAATCGATTCCCCCTATCAATTCAAACACGGTGAAACCGAATTGAACGAAATTTGGTACAGAGGTAGCACTAGCAAAGGGCACCTCATATTCATGTTTAATATCCCTATAGCACGTTGTATTTCAACAAGCTACTACAACCAACATTCAATCATACTCCTTGAAAAGGACAAAGAGTTATAACAATACCCATGCATTTAGGAGAAAGTAGGCTATATGTTCTTTACTGAACATCTTGTTTTAAAATTACATAAATACGTCAGCCATTATTATAGGTCAGATAATGATATTGATCGTGTGGCCTACGGAGAGGTCGAGTGCAGGTCTTTCTAGTTGACACCCGTGGGAGACCTGCGCGTCGTAATGTGGATGAAGTGATGATGAAGACGTCACATACACCCAGTCCCCGAGCCTTGAGAATTAATCCCAGGAGATTAAAATCCCTGATGGCTCGGCCGAGAATTGAACCCGGTGCACTTTGGGCCAAAGCCTAGCGCGATAACCATTTAGCCACGGAGCCGGACATCAACCTTGCGCCAACGCTCGAAATACGCAAGGAAAAAAGAATTATTATAGATCAGATAATAATAATAATATTAATAATAATAATAATAATAATAATAATAATAATAATAATCCCGTGGGAGTTTCTGCTTGTTCCCCTATCGGGCGGATAGGGAGGCTCGCCGGACTTGTCTGGAGGGTTTGAGGGAAATAAAATACCTCTCGCGGACCAAAAACAGGCACAGCTTGACAACATCTTCAGCAACCTCTGAAGCTCACTACTTCAGTTGTAACCATGACACCGACATAGATCGATGTCCCCACTACTTTCAACTTGTTAGCATGATGGAAACAACCTACAATGTAACTACCCCAGGCCCTAGTAGACACACTAGTTATTTTTCTCGGTCATCGGATTCTGGGGGACCGAGACCATCATGCGGGAATGTATCGGAGCTTCCCAAATCACTTCGCCCAAAATGCAAAACTTTCATTGGTAGCTTAAACATCAACACACTTCGGAAAACTGGCAAGTTAAAACAATTAACAGACATGTTGGATAACTTCAACATCCAAATTTTAGCACTACAGGAAACCAGATACACGGATGAAAATAATTTTGAATCAGGAAATTATAGAATTTATAAAGGCAAGCCAGCAATCTCCCTCCATATGAAGCCACTACAATTTGGCACTGGATTCGCTGTCAGAAAAAACATTATAAACTCAGTGCTTAACTTTTCCTCGCCTTCTGAAAGAATTTCAACACTATCCGTTAAATCAGGAAGCAAAGCTTATACGCTTATTAATGCGCATGGACCCACCAACAACTAAAATCGTAAAGATCCACAAAAGGTGGAAGACTTCTGGGAACTGCTGGAAGAAACTACAGCCATCATTCCAAATCATCACATAAAAATCCTATTGTGAGATTTTAATGCCCAAATTGGTAGAGAAAGGAAATTCAGGACCATTGTAGGACTATATACAGCACACAATAGAACTAATAAAAATGGAGAAAGATTACTTGATTTTTGCAAAACTTTTGATCTCAAACTAATGTCAACACATTTCCTGGCACTTCCACACAAGAAAAAGACCTGGAGATCCCCTAATTTTCACTTAGGAGAATTTCAAATAGATCATGTGGCTATTTCCAAAAAGAATCAAAAAGAAATTATGAATGTCAAAGTCAAGAAAGGAGTCATTGACTCTGACCACCATCTATCCTTAATCAAGGTAAAATTTCAACCAAACAGGTCCAAACCAAAAATAACAAAAAATCTGCGCGTCGATCCATAATTTCTTAAACAGAACGCCAGTACTTTCCAAGAAAGTATCCCTACTCACGATTCTTCTGGCTGGTTAGAACTCAAAGATATACTTTCGAAAGCTTCTCAAAACATTGGCACACCGCCCAGGAAACGCAAGAATATGTGGTGGAACGAAACCTGTGACAAGGCTATAAACTTCAGAATTAAAGCCTGGCAGAATTGGAATTCTCACAAAACGGAACAAAATTGGCACGAATTCACCAAAGTACAGAAACAAACCTCTAAAATCATCAGATCTGAAAAACGCAAGTACGATCACTACAGATTGGCTGAAATTGAACAAGATTTTACTAAAAACAATACTCGAAACTTCTACAAAACCTTCAGAGAAGAATTATCAAATTATCAGGCACCCAGTCTTTGCTTCAAACGCCCGGATGGGACATTGGAATCAAATAATCAAGAAAATTGCAAACTTCTAGCAGATTATTTCAAGGATCTTTTAAACTGTGAATCCCCTAAAGAACAACTCATCTTTGAAAAAAAAAAACATCCAACCAAGATTCAGAATCCCCAACATTGGAAGAAATTAAAGAAATAATTCATGGACTCAAAAATAATAAAGCCCCAGGGGAAGATGGTATAATTGCCGAAATGCTGAAGATAGGTGGTGAGAACGTAGCCCGGAAAATCCACTCAATTCTTGAGAACATCTGGATCACCGAAGAAATACCTGAGGATTGGAAATGTGCGCTAATCCATCCACTGCACAAGAAAGGGGATAAAACCAACATCAATAATTATAGAGGAATTTCCTGGATACCAGTTATTTATAAAATTTTCTCCCAAGCTCTGCTCACAAGACTTGAGAAACAAACAGACCGTCTGATTGGAGAATACCAGGCAGGTTTCCGAAAAGGAAGATCATGTACGGAACAAATTCTTAATCTCAAAACTATCCTATAAATGCGCAAAACCAGACAGACAGTCATTACCTTTGTAGATTTCAGAAAAGCATATGACTCTATAGATCGTCAAACACTTTTCAATACTCTAGAAGAATTTCAAGTGGATAGAAAAACAAGAGAATTAATCAGACAAACACTAACTGGCAATACGTCAAAAGTTAAATTCCTCGGCGAAATATCTGAGCCTTTTGCAATTAACACTGGGGTCCGCCAAGGAGACGGATTATCTCCGTTACTGTTCAACCTCGTACTTGAGAAGATAATCAGGACCTGGGAAAAGGAAACTAAGGGAATAACCCTTGGCAGACTACTCAAAGATAGAATTCATGTACATTGTTTGGCCTTTGCTGATGACATAGCAATCCTTTCTAATAACAGGCAAGAAGCAATTCATTCCATTGAAAAATTACATGAAATTGCCATCAAAACGGGACTTCAAATTTCGTATGAGAAAACTCAGTAAATGGAAGGAGCCTCACGATACTTAGACGGACAACCTATGAGAACTAAATTCGGCAAAATCTTTCAAGTGAACGAATTCAAATATCTGGGAGAAATTATTCAGCCCTCTGGTTTAAACCGTGAAGCAAATAAAGAGAGAATTTCCAAATTACAGAAAGCTTACAGAATCACTTGGAATAGGTATAACAAAAAATCAATATCTCGGAAAGCAAAACTTAGACATTATAATACAGTCATCAAACCGAAGGCGTTATATGCATCAGAAACCTTAATCATTGGTGGCAAATCTGTAACCAAAGAGATTGAAAAACAAGAAAGGAAAATTTTACGAAAAATTTTTGGCCCAGTTTTTATAGAGGGAATCTGGAGGAAAAAGTCATCCCAGGAAATATATCGCCAATGTGAAAAAATGTCTCATACTTTTCAGAAAAGACGATTGAAATTTTACGGGCACATTATCAGAATGAACAATGGCAGATTGACTAAAAGAATTCTCAACTTGGCCCTCTCACTAAAAACCAAGAACAGCTGGCTACGTGAAATTGGAACAGATCTCCAGGAAATCAACATTTCAGACAATATTATACAGGACAGATGCAAATTCAGAACCCTAATCGACAATCACCAATTTGAAGACAAACCCAACACCAGAGCCACCATAACTTGGACAGAAGACCGAAGAAAGGCGCTCAGCGAGAGGATGAAGAGATTTTGGAAGGAAAAGAAGGCCAACACATCAGCTAAACAGGTTCAACCGTGCTCCTGAGTCAGGCATAAAGATGCAATAATAATAATAATAATAATAATAATAATAATAATAATAATAATAATAATAATAATAATGGACACTTGACTCGCATGATCCCTTGCCGGCTCACTAGTAAGATCTTCACAGTGGCAGGAAGAGGGAAGCCCTCTAGGACCAAGTGGATCTCTTCGGTCAGGACGGATTTAGACCACCTAGGGATCCCACTTAATTCCATACAGGACCACCAACAATCTCGGCAAGCCATCCGATAGGGAGTTTTTCCTGTCTCACTGACAGCTAGGAAGAACACCGGAGTCAGCAGACCACCATGGACGGAGGAAAGAAAGCTGGCTCATAGTCCGAAGATGAAATTGTACTGGAAGAAGAGAAAAGACAAAGCGACGAGGAGATACGAGCCCCGTGGTCCTAAGTAGGCCCAAACGTCGAATAATAATAATAATAATAATAATAATAATGATAATGATAATAGACTAATAATATCGTATCGCCTTGGGTGCCGGGTGCAAGCTTTGTTATTTGACACCCAGAGGACAGTTTGCTTGTCGAATTTTGTTGTTTTTTGGAGTGCTATGAATGTCATGGAGGTTAGGTATCTAACAGTGAGCTCATTGACACTATGTCGCTTTCTAGTAGAGAAAGGAGATACTTTTTGTGTTGGCGGAAAATCCCGAGATTAATTTTGCCATTATGAACACGGCCTACTGAATTAAAATGCGTTCTTTAACATGCCAACAACGTACGACATGCGTGTCGTGATTTTTGTTACCTTTCAAAAATCACTTACTACGGCAGGAGTGAATCTGCAAGCTTGGGGTTGGTAGACCGACACGATAACCACTCACCTACCGTGACAAGCAACACAAACTACTGAATCAATGTTTTGGAAATTTATCAGAAGTAACCTTCTTAAGATAAAATAGTTAATTTACTGAAATGGCGTTAGGCTATGTCTCCAATGAGCGGTACTCGCTTCGGAAAAATCAAATGGATGTAGTTGTGGTTACACAATCCCACTGAACTGTCAACCTCAATGAATATTGGTCTCTCTGCCAATGATGACTTGCACATTCCTTCCTCATGCTATTATCTTGGGCGTTGAGGTAAGATGGTACACATTTTTGTTGTTGTTTGTATAGGGTATGGCTTTTAGTGCCGGGAGTGTTTGAGGACATGTTCAGTTCGCCAGATATTGTAGCTGCTTCTATGCGGACACCCATGGGGTGAGCTACAAGTACCGCCGCGTGTGGAGTGTTATCTGGGGAGGAAAGTGTGAATGTAAGGACAAGGAATTGGATGGTAGCGGCTGAGGCCTATAGTTAGGGACCAACCCCGGTATTTGCCTGGAAGGAAGATGGGAAACCACAGAACGCCATCTTCCAGGTTGCCGGCGGAGAGATTCGAACCTCATCACCTCCCGGAAGTGAGCGACTGCCTGCAGCCACGCCATAACGACCACGGCTAACTCACCTAGTCACATTTTTAGTCTACTTTCGATTTTTGCAAAAAATGAAAGTAGACATGAGATTTAAACGAGCCAAAAGTAAGTTGGCAGTCTGTCTGTGTGTGTCAGAGTTTGAATGTCTGTTCCCCCTTATCAATTCAAACACGACGGAAGCGAATTGAACGAAATTTGGTACAGAGGTAGCATTAGCCAATGACACCTCAGTGTCATGTTTTTATATTGCCACCAACTTGACGGAAACGTATTGGCGTCCATCCAAAAGTTCAAAGCTTAAATACAATTACGAATGACTTAATCATGTGATCTCTACCAAATTTTGCACCAATATACCTTCATGTGGGAAGTGTCTTTTGACCAAACTGCAAGGTCATCAGCCAAATAGTTTGAGGGTGGCAGCCGTGGTTGTGTGCAAAGCGATCCCCCCTATCAATTCAAACACAACGAAACCAAATCGAACCAACTTTGATACAGAGGTAGCAGTAGCAAAGGACAACTCAGTGGCATGTTGTATATCGCCGCCATCATAACGAAAAGGAAATGGCGCCCTCCGAAATGTTCTAAGCTAAAATCAAATTACGACTAACTTAATCATCCGATCTCTACCAAATTGTGGAAAAATATACGGTAATGTAGTAAGCGTCTTTTGCCCAAACTAAAAGGTCATCAGACAAATAATTTCAAGATGGCGGAAGTATGAATCATGCAAGAACTATAGCCTAACCGTAACTTACGATACAACGAGGCCCAGCCTACCCTAATCCGGTTATCGTACAGAGGGTGTTTTAAACTGTCCTCAAGGAGGTGACTGGTAGCATTTTTAGCCTATTTTCAATTTTGAAAAAATAGGCTCATGAGATCACCTTTTGTCCGTGTGTGTGTGCCTGTGTGTGTGTGTGTGTGTGAGGTGTGTGTCCCACCCTAATAGTTTCTAAACTGCTGGAGCGATTTCAATGAAACTCTGTAAGATCATAGCACTATTCCCAGCGACCCCGACCGTACCCTTCAAATTTTGTTACGTCTCACCAATCCAACATGGCGGCTGTGCGAAATATTTCACCAGTATTCAATATCTCCGAAACTATTCCCGATATCACCCTGGAATTTTCTACGGTGATGAAGGAAACTACTAGAAGTTCACCTATGTGACTTTTGAAAAACTGGTAACTACAAAACCAACATGGCGTCCACGCACAATTGAGACTTTAAAATACACGTTTCTCGCGATTTAACCAACCGAACCCAATAAAACTTGGTACAGTGTACGTTTATACACATTGTAATGCACCGACATCTAACTTCCTTCAATTATTTACATAACCACAAAATGGCGGATGTGCGAAATATTTCACCGGCATTCTATATGTCTGAAACTATTAGCGGTATCACCCTGAAATTTTGTACGGAGATAAAGGGCACTACTGGAAGTTCATCTAGAAGACTTTCAAAAACCGGTTAACAACAAAACGAACAGGGCGGCCAAGCGAATTTGAAAATTTTAAATATACCTTTCTCGCGATTTAATGTTCCAAACGCAATTAAGTCTGGTACAGGAAATGTTTATACACATTGTAATGCACTGGTATCTAATTTAGTTCAATTGTTTACATAACCTCAAGATGGTGGCTGTGCGAATTTTAAAATTAAGGTTTTATTTCTTGTGTCGTTATCATGCGATCGAAGTGATAGTTTGAATAATGAACCTACGCAATAATTTTCCTTTAATGGTACATGACTCTATGTCCTATACATTTAGCAATCCAACATGGCGACCATCCGAAATATTTAAGACGGCTCTGAATGTCTACGAATCTATTATAGCAATCAAACTGAATTTTTTATGTTCATATGGACTATGAACTTAAGTTCACCTAACTTATAGGACTTTAAATAACCTGAAGATCACAAATCCAACATGACGGCGACGCGAAGTATAAATATTCACATGGACGTTTCTCGCAATTTAACCATCCGAGTGCAGTGAAACTTGGTACAGTAAATCCTTATACGAATGTTAATCCACTGGCATCTAATTTATTTCAATTGTTTCCATAACCACAAGATGGCAGCTGTGCGAAATTTTAAAATCTCCTTGTTAATTCTTGTGTCCTAATTATGCGATTGAGTTTTGAATGCTACACGTACACAATAATATTCATGTAACAGTACATAACTCTAGGACCTACATATATAAAATGCAACATGGCGACCATCCGAAATATTTAGTCAGTTCTCAATATCTACGAATCTCTTACAGCAATCTAACTGGAATTTTGTATGTTGATAGTGGCAGTTAACATAAGTAGGATAAATGAAAATAGGCTGTATAGTTCTTCACGGAACTACTTGTCATTTCATATTATAATAATACACGGTACTGATAGTGGTGAAATGTGGTGTTACAGGAAAATGATGAAGATCAGAAGGGTAGATCGGATTTCAAACGAAGAGGTATTAAAACTAGTGGGAGAGGAGAGATGTTTCTGGCGACTGCTAATGAAGAGAAGAGATAGGTTGGTAGGATACATATTAAGACACCCAGAAATAGCAAGCTTAGTTACGGAAGGAAGGGTCGAGGACAAGAACTGTAGGGGTAGACCAAGGTTAGAATATGTTAAGCAGATTGCCTCAGATGCAGGGTGTGGTAGCTATGTAGAGATGCAACGATCAGCTCAGGAGAGGGCGGCATGGAGGTCTGCATCAAACCAGTCAAAAGACTGAAGACTCAAACATCAACCACCGATAGTGGTAGCTTCGCTCGCTAAAGTGCAGCACTAGGCCATAGGACTAAGGTATCTGCTGACTCGGTAGACGTAGGTTCGAGCCATAACGTCACCATCCTTGTAGTGGTTTTCCGTGGTTTCCCATTTTCAACTCCAGAAAAATGCTGGGATGGTACTTTCTGACAGGCCAAGGCCACTTCCTTCCACATCCTTGCCCAGTTTCGTTCACCTTCATTCATTTCATCTTTCATTAACTCCTCTCAAGAAGTTGGAGCCAGGAAGGGCATCCGGCCGTAAAAATATCTGCCACAAAGACTTTCATCACATCTCATGCCCGACCCCGTCGGAAAACGAGAATAATAGGGGGTAGACATACATACACATTAGAATAATACACCGCAGTAGTGACTCACTGTTCAGGCTAACCGTGCCGTATCGTGCTGGGCCGTGCCGTCCCGTTGGTTCAAAATGGAGGCTATTGCTTTGCTCGCTAAACTACATTTCAGTAAGTTGATATCCTTTTACGAATGCACTGAACAAAATACGGTAATACAAATTTAGTATCAAATGGCTCATAAAAACGGCATAAAACACTAATGAAATCGTTCATTGCAAGACAAAATATTCTAACAGTTATACAATAAAAAGAACCTGTCTATCAATGCAAAATTACGACATTTTAATACAGTTGTTTGACCAGTCATCTTGTACGGCATGGAAACTACAAATATAACCGGAATGGAGAATTTGCTCAAGATAGAAGAATTTTAAGAATGATTTATGGTCCTAGGAAAACACAGGAACGTTATTGGCTGAGATCCAATGCAGAAAATTATAGTAAAATCGACAACCTTGAAGTGATGATCAGAAAACGGCGACTTCAGTTCTACGGACATATGACCCGCATGGATTGCTCAAGGTTAAACAAACAAATTTTTGATGAACTATAAAGGGCAAGGAGGCTATGTAAAACAAATGAAAGAAGAACTTCAAAAATTCAAAATTACTGAAGAAGATCGTCTAAATCGAATAGAGTACAGAAAAAAAATGGCCACAAAATTCTTGTCGGGGAGAAGAAGAATCTGAACAGAGGAGAATGGACTGCTGAAAGAAGAGCTGCGCAGTCGACCAGGATGAAAGACTTCTGGAAGAGAAAGAAGGAAACTAGACCTATAAAGAAGTGATATTTGCGTGGTCCTTGTTGGCCTGTCCGCGGTGTATATATCTCAAGCGGTTATTAACGCAATGTTAGTATTGAGCGTGTGAAGCGTAATGGTAGCGTCTCAGACTTATAACTTGGAGTGCTTGAAATCCAAGTGAATTCATTTTTAGCCTATTTTCAATTTTGAAACAAGTAGTTCCGTGAAGAACTATACAGCCTATTTTCATATATCCTACTTATGTTAATTGCCACTATCAACATACACAATTTCTGTTTGATTGCTGTAATAGATTCGTAGATATTAAGAACCGACTAAATATTTCGGATGGTCGCCATGTTGGATTGTATATATGTAGGTCCTACAGTTATGTACTGTTACATGCAGATAATTGTGAACGTGTAGTATTCAAACTTCAATCGCATAATTAGGACACAAGAAAAAACAAGGAGATTTTAAAATTTTTCACAGCTGCCATCTTGAGGTTATGGAAACAATTGAAATAAATTAGATGCCAGTGGATTACCAATCGTATAAGGATTTACTGTACCAAGTTTCACTGCACTCGGACGGTTAAATTGCGAGAAACGTCCATGTGAATATTTATAATTCGCGTCACCGCCATGTTGGATTTGTGATCACCAGGTTATTTAAAGTCCTATAGGTGAACTTAAGTTCATAGCCCCTATGAACATTAAAAAATGCAGTTTGATTGCTAAAATAGATTCGTAGATATTCAGTATCGTCTAAATATTTCGGATGGTCGCCATGTTGGATTGTTAAATGTATAGGCCATAGAGTCATGTACCATTAAAGGAAAATTATTGCGTAGGTTCATTATTCAAACTTTCACTTCGATCGCATGACTACATCACAAGAAATAAAAACTTAATTTTAAAATTCGCACTGCCGCCATCTTGAGGTTATGTAAACAATTGAACTAAATTAGATATCAGTGGATTACAATGTGTATAAATATTTCCTGTACCAGGTTTCAGTGAGCTTGGAACATTAAATCGCGAGAAACGTCTATTTAAAATTTTCTAATTCGCTTGGCCGCCATGTTCGTTTTGTAGTTAACCGGTTTTTGAAAGTCTTATAGATGGACTTCCAGTAGTGCCCTTTATCTCCGTACAAAATTTTAGGGAGATACCGCTAATAGTTTCAGAGATATAGAATGCCGGTGAAATATTTCGCACATCCGCCGTCTTGAGATTATGTAAACAATTGAACGAAGTTAGATGTCGGTGCATTACAATGTATATAAGCATATACTGTACCAAGTTTCATTGCGTTTGGTTGGTCAAATCGCGAGAAGCGTCTATTTAAAAGTCGCAAATTCGCTTGGCCTCCATGTTGGTTTTGTAGTTACCAGGTTTTCAAAGGTCACATAAGTGAACTTATAGTAGTTCCCTCTATCACCATAGAAAATGTCAGGGTAATATTGGCAATAGTTTCGGAGATATTGAATGCTGGTGAAATATTTCGCACAGCCGCCATGTTGGATTGGTGAGTCGTAACAAAATTTGAAGGGCACGGTCGAGGTCGCCGGGAATAGTGCTATGAACTTTCCGAGTTTCATTGAAATCGCTCATGCCGTTTAGATTTTATTAGGGGGGGGACACACACACGAATCACACACACACACACACACACACACACGCACACACACACGGACAAAAGGTGATCTCATAAGCCTATTTTTTCAAAATTGAAAATAGACTAAAAACAAGATGTTCAGCAAAGAACATATAGCCTACTTTCTCCTAAATGTATGGGTATCTTTATGACTCTTTGTCCTCATCCCTAACACAATCACCCCTACCACAATGTATTGTTTGTTTTCTTTTATATTGATAATAAGCCAGTAAGTGTCAAAATCAATATTATATACTTTATGATGATTGAATAACAAAACTACTAACTTATTGTAATGCATTCACGTCCGTTAATCTCTATATTAAGCCAGCCTGCTAAATTAAGAATCCTCCGCCCCAATCACAGTAGGTGGTGCTGCGACCTATCAGTGAATTAATCTTTATCTTGTACGCCTATGCACTGCCATCGTAATGTACTACGATGGCAGTGTTCTATGGGTGTTGAATGAGTAGGCAGTTTAAAGTAGCCAAGAGGGAGGCGATCCAGCTGGCAGTGTTTAAAGGTATTCGGAGCGCGATCGTGGCTAATAGTTGAACTACCAGTATTACAAAATTGCCTTACTTCAGGAGGCCAGCTCAGGCATTTACACAGCGTTATGTTTGCAACAATATTACCCACATAATCCACAAGAGGACAGCACCGTACAGAGGCATTAAGAAGGCTGTGGTTAATGACAACGTGTATCTAGTTCTTCTATTCTCCTTTTCCTATTGTCTTCTGTTTATGTGCGATGCTGGGACTGTGATTTTATTAATATACGAGTGTATATTTTATCCTCTCCTTTGAGCTAAATGACATTTTATTCAGTATCTGTGGAAAAAGCTCGAGCATATCATTTGTAAAAGAATTCAAGAAAAAAAAACTAACTGTAGCAGTACTCGATCCCCAGTCAACTGCGTGTCAGACTAACATGCTTGCCCAGAGCTAACCGTATCCATGACGTCAAGTGTTCTTAACTGACATATTAGATACAAACTGTTGGCAAATAATGACTTTAAATAAACGATTTCTTCACTGCAGTACATCTTCATTAAAGATCATTTCATACAAAGTTTATATTATTGTATCAGTACGGTATATCACATACAACATACTAAAACTACTGAAATATAAGACAGGCACATGAGGACAGCTGCCATCTTGTCGTGTGATACAAACGGCTCAGCTCTTTTAAGCCACTCATACTGTATAATATTATAATATTAAATTATAATAAATAACGGATCACGACCTTCAGGATAGCTTAAACCCCCCTAGGCTCGATAATCGGAATTGGTGGGTCTTAAGCTATTTATTAAAATGGTTGCATAATTCACACGGCCGCCATCCTGAAATGGCATGGCCGATGACCTTGAATTTTGGGTGAAAGACGCGTCCTATATAAAGGTATGTTGTCACCAAATTTGGTAGAGATCGGATGATTAGTTTAGCCGTAATTTGATTTTACGTTTTGAACATTTGAGTGGCCGCCATTCTGTTTTGGTAAAGACGGCGGCGATATAAAGTATGACACTGAGGTGTCCTTTACTAGTGCTACCTCTGTACCTAATTTCGTTCAATTCGGTTTCACCGTGTTCGAATTGATAGGGGGGGACAGACATTCAGAGTACACACACTCACACACACACAGACACACACACACACACACAGACTCACACACACACATACACACACACAGACAGACACACTTTTTTCGCCCTGTGTTGATCTCATAAGTCTACTTTCATTTTTTGCAAAAATCGAAAGTAGGCTAATAGGCTTATGAGATCACCTTTTGTCCGTGTGTGTGTGTGTGTGAGGTGTGTGTGTGTGTCCCCCTAATAAAATCTAAACGGCTGGAGCGATTTCAATGAAACTCGGTAAGTTCATAGCACTATTCCCGGCGACCTCGACCGTGCCCTTCAAATTTTGTTACGTCTCACCAATCCAACATGGCGGCTGTGCGAAATATTTCACTAGCATTCAATATCTCCGAAACTATTACCGATATCGCCCTGAAATTGTGTACGGTGATAAAGGGTACTACTAGAAGTTCACCTATGAGACTTTCAAAAACCTGGTGACTACAAAACCAACATGGCAGTCAAGCGAAGTTGATTCTTTTAAATAGACTTTTCTCGCGATTTAACTATCCAAACGAAATGAAACTTGGTACAGCAAATGTTTATACACATTGTAATGCACTGGAGTCTAATTTAGTTCAATTGTTTACATAACCTCAAAATGGCGGCTGTGCGAAATATTTCACTGACATTCTATATCTCCAAAACTATTACAGATATCACCCTGCAATTTTGTACGGTGATAAAGGGTACTGATACAAGTTTACCTATGTATATTTCATAAACCTGTAAAGTACAAAACGAACATGGCGACCAAGCGAATTTGAAATGTTTTAATAGACTTTTCTCGTGATTTAACGCTCTGAGCGCAGTGAAATGAGGTACAGTAAATGATTTTGCAGATTGTAATGCACTGCCATCTAATTTAATTCAATTGTTTACATAACCTCAAGATGGCGGCTGTGCGAAATTTTAAAATTAAGTTTTTATTTCATGTGTCGTAATCATGCGATCGAAGTGAAAGTTTGAATAATGAACCTAGGCAATAATTGTCCTTGAATGGTACATAACTCTATGGCCTATAGATATAACAATCCTAAATGGCGAGCTTCCGAAATATTTAGACGGTTCTCAATATCTGTGAATCTCTTACAGCAACCAAACTGATTTTTTTTATGTTCATAGAGACTATGAACATATGTGCACATAAAGGACTTTCAGTAACCTGGTGTGCACAAATCCAACATGGCGGCGACGCGAAGTACAAATATTTAAATGGACGTTTCTCGCGAATTAACTATCCGAGTGCCGTGAATCGTTGCACGTTAAATGCTTATACAAATGTTGATCCACTGGCATCTAATTTATTTCAATTGTTTGCATAATCACAAGATGGCTGAAGTGCGTAATTTTAAAATCTCGTTTTTACTTCTTGAGTTCTAATCATGCGATTGAAGTTTGAATACCACACGTACACAATAATCTTAATGTAATAGTAGAAAAATAAAAATCCAACCTGGCGACCATCTGAAATATGTAGACGGTTCTCAATATCTACGAATCTGTTACAGCAATTAAACTGAAATTTTGTATGTTGATAGAGGCAATTAACATTAGCAGGATATATGAAAATACTTGTTTTAACTATTTTTTATATTAATTGATTTATAACTACTCTCACATTATCATGTTAAGCATAGGCTATATAGTGTGTATTTGCAATCCAAAATAATATAAATAGTCTACTTATAACAACACTTATTTCAACGCTCGACTACAGCGATTAAAATTCGTATTCCTTGATCCGCGATAGAGTCTGTTGGTGTTGTTGTTGTTGATTATTTAGGGGCTTAGCGGCATCATAGTCACGTAGCCCCGTGTACTTGGGTGTGTTCAGAATTTTTCTGATAACCTGTGTCACTGTGATGTCTGTGCTAGTGTGTGTACTTTTAAACGCGGAAGGATTTGGGTAGGAAGCTGTTGTTGTTGTTGTTGTTTCATTTGAGAGGCTTGGACATCATGGTCATTTAGCACCATGTGCTTGGGTGAGTGTTTAATTTTGTCTGATGGCCTGTGTTATTGTGATGATTGTATTAGTACAATTCAGGTGAGGATTCAATCAAAACGTATAATATAGCAGTTGCATTTCAACAAGCTACTACAACCAACGTTCAATTATACTCCTTGAAAAGGACTATGAGTTATAACTATTCCCATGCATGTTCTTTACTGAACTTCTTGTAGTTGTTTGTTATTGTATCGGATGAACTTGGCAACAAAGATGAGGAGTCCCCTTCCCAACAATGTTGAAATGAAGTCGGACCCTTATAACACCAATCATCGTTCTCATTATTTATAGAGTCATGTGTTTGATTATACCATAACTTGTATTTCGTATTAATCAGTGGGATCTGTTTAAGACCAACTTGCAAGACGTCATATTGTCAGCATCTCCCTTCTCTTCCTGGAATCGCTCGAAATACTCAACTAAGAACAAACTTAGACGAGTTCTCAGTCGATTAAATTACGTCAGAGCAGATTCATCTCAATTATAGAACACGGATACGCGTGGGAGGTGTTGTCAATTTATAAAACATTCGTGACTCAGACAATACATTTATTATAGCACCGCGGAAATAGACTCATTGCGTGAGCCTCTAAATGGGGAAAACTTTCGTTGTGGACTGCACAAGTTTACATTAATTACAAGCCAGGACTTGGGGGAGGTGTCTTTAGGAAAGTTACATAATTATTCATTCCATCTACCAGCCTGATCAGGGACAGATGACCTCAATGTTCCGCCCCCTTATGAGATAACCTTTTGTCCATGTGTGTGTGTGTCCTCGTAATAAAATCTAAACGGCTGGAGTGATTTCAAAGAATCTCAGTAAGGATATAGTACCAATTTATCCGTCCTCGACCGTGCGATTCACATTTTAATACATTTTACTAATCAAACATGGTGGCCGCGCGAAATATTTCACCGGCATTCTATATCTCCGAAATTATCACCGATATCACGCTGATTATTTTCTTTTTTTCGTACTCAGGTTACCCTCCAGGTATGCTTTACCCACGGACTCAGCGAGGGATCCCACCTTTACCGCCACTACGGGCAGTGTCCTGGAGCTTGATATCGGGACGGGGGATACAACTGAGGAGGCGGGTCTAGCGACTCGCTCAGGCGGCCTCACCTGCAAAGCGAACAGGGGGCCTCATGAGGGATGGAAAGTATGGGAAGGATAGACAAAGAAGAGGGAAGAAGGCAGCCGTGGCCTGACGGTAGGTACTATCTCGGCATTTGCCCGTAGACGAAGTGGGAAAACACTGAAATTTTGTAAATTTTGTAAATTCCCTAAAACTGAAAAAAGTTTACATTACTCCATTACCTGCTCCACTCCTAACTAATTTCTGCACTATGAACAGCAGTAGGAAGTGAAAACTGCGAAACAATCTAACATAAAATATAATTATGTTATATGATATATATTTACAGTTAGAACACAAACTACATTAATCCTTGTAGTTTTACATAGTGTGGTACTTTTCGAAGATGAAGCAGACGCCATGTTTACATTCAATCTATATCACCAGTAGAACTATTTGAGAATAACGAAGTTTAAAAATTCATTACAATTCCCGTAAACTATAGTAAATAAGGAAAGGTGTTCCCTCGGAGACCACTAGATGGCTCCACAATACTGGAATACAGCACAGAAGTCATACGAACGCTATAAGTACATGCTAGCGGATTCGGTGGCGAAGTTGCAGCATGCTGAACTGCTGTTCCCAAGATCACGGGATCATACTCGGCCAAAGTCGTCGGATTTTTTAAGACCGTTAAAATCCTTCAGTATGGCTTCCTTCGGAGGGGAAATAAAGCCGGCGGTCCCATGTCATAGATTTATGGCATGTAAAAGATCCGTCCACTAAATAAACTTGTGTGAAGCTAAATTTCTAGGTTAGATTTCGTTGATAAGCGCTATCAAAGTTCCAACTTTCACCACTAGGAGTCAGTGACATCTGGAAGCGAAAGTGTCAATACGAGTGTCTTAATTACCATTATAGGCGAGTTGCATACGACTGTTTATGTTCGACGATAATTAATATAACTATTTTATGTTCGAACATATATATTCATAAATATCTGTCGAGATTTCGCCAGTTTTATGTACTGAACAGAGCGCATGAGACGCAGAGAATGCCTTGTATTTGACCATGGCCTCCTCGATTACCCTACTATGACACTAGGCCACGCAGTGAAATTTAAATTAGAAGGCCGTGGAACTCAACGCAGGTGCGATGCTATCCTCATCTAATTGGTCAAACAACTGTTTCTTGAGCTCTGATTGGTGGGAGAAACTGTTTCATAATGAATACTAGTGTTATAATGAGCCTCATTATAGTACAGTTTTCTGACATATAGGCTAATGGTCGGGGTCGAACATAAAATAAATGAAAGTACTGTACAAGCTATTGTCATGCCTTGTGGGAATCGACATTGGAGCGGAAGTTAAATATTCTAATGTCAAAACCCACTCGACATAGGAGTGCAAAAGGTCATAAAATAAAAGCACAAGGATGGCCAGATTCAATACTCTACCCTTACGCCAATAAATCTATCTCTTCAAATATGTGGGTGATGGTATTTGCAATATGTACAGTTATTCAGTTACGGCAGTTATTTTTAGCCTACTTTCGATTTTTGCAAAAAATGAAAGTAGCCTTATGAGATATACTGAACTATTATGCTGACTGATATCGAACGTGGATCTCAGAGAATGTGATCTCAGTATAAAGGTTCCACAGGGAACGAACCCGAGATCTGCTGAGGGAGTTTCATGGTAAAAACCCCTAGAGAAAAGTGTATATTTAATCACTGGTGTGATTCCTGTTGATCATGACATTATTTATTAAAATAATGCAGGAAATTGAACGAAATACAGCATTATTAGACTACTTGAAGTAGGCTATACTGGACTTGGAGCACGAAAAGTGCAGAGTTTGACGTTTGACTAATTGGCCCAGAATTGTGGGAGGTGCAGCATGGAGCCACGTCCATCTTGCTGTCCTCGTTATGTCGTCTGGAGGAGGTTGGGGGCCTGAATAATGACCCAGTTTTTCCCCGACTGAGAATGGATGTAAGAGTGGGGTGGGAAGATCCCAAGGAAAATCATTGATTACTCATGATTGGAGTAACACAATGATATGAGAGTGGCACACAGATGAATCTTTAGCCAGGAGGCTAATTTTAGAGCCTTTAATCTGCGAAATTGACGCACATTTAGCGAAGTGCGGAAGAACAGGGACAATGGTTGTGCGCGGTTTGGTTTTAACAAGGTTGCCAGGGATTTCCCGTAAGATAGCGTCCCCACGCTATGAAGAAAGGAATTAATATTAATTAATTGGCCGAGCGATTCTTCAGCATGCAGACAGTTCTGGGATCAGTGAAGGAAAAGGAACCCGATGAGCATGGTTTCGAGACCAGAATCATGCTGGGAGAGGAGCTGAGAGAACGCGGGAAAATTTTGCTCTACTTTCTGTGGGAATCCAATATAAGGGAGTCGACCCTTGGCAGAGGCTCAGTCTAACCTCAGTTTTCGACAGTCTAACCTCAGTCTCAAGCCAGTAGCACGTCAGTCTTTACGCAGACTCACGCAGTTAGAACACAGTCATCACGCCAGGCGCACGCCAGTGTTGCAGCCAGTATTAACGCAGTTTACACAGTTGGACATAGTTTGTCACCGAGAGTCGCAAACAGTCGTCGCTTCACAGTTTTTGTAAACAGTACGAACAATGTGTGTTCACTTAGGAAGCAACGTGTGAGATAAGTTGCAGAACTATTGTAAACAATAATCTATGTAAAGTTATGCACAGTGTTAAGCGCAATGTATGAAATATTGACTGATCGTACATGTCTAATTACGATGGAACGCGCTAAAAGAAACCTTACGAAGCATTTGGTAATGTCTTTGAATACCAAATAATAACGCTCAGGACGGAAGTTAGCATAGTTATGCGAATCAGGAAGCTTACCGTAGGAGTATGGATAAACTGTTGGTGAATTCCGAGGGCAAGCGAACCAGACTTTCAATCAGGAGTTGGTAGGAGCACGGGAGATGCCGTCGACACCTGCAATTTTGGATATCTTTGCTAGGGAATTTCAACCAAGGAAAAGTGTACGGAGTGACGTGTGTTATGTAAATTATATGTGAAATGTATTTTAAATTAATAGTTGAATAAGTGTTTTAAAGTGTCATTTGTGTTGGAAGCAATAGCTTCTTTATAGAAATGCAAAGTGTCGTGTGGTTAACGAAAAATATGTGTCAGAAAATGTGTGTATTCAAGATGAAAATGTCGCACTAATCTGCTTATGGCAGGCGACCAGGAAGGATGTGAGTGGTTGGAACCACCGTGACGAGCCTTAAGATATGTGAGTACCCCACAAATTATGTTGAAGTAGAGATATAGGCCACTGCATGTAGTGTGATTTCAGAATTATAAAGATGCCAGTAAGAATCAGAGTAGGAGATAGACTCTCCAAGTTTACTCATTATTGTGTTGATTTTTATAGATTTGAGATGTTATTTTGCATCAGTAAGTGGATTAGTCGTTACCACTATTATTTAGAAATGGCAAATCAGTTATGTAAACGTAATGAACGAACATGGTTGTTCGATTTGTAAGATGAGTTGTGTCGGATTTTGGTAAATTTATGTCAGTGAGAATAATAATAATAATAATGAATATAAGGTATGAACGAACGCATCAGGAAAAATGTTGTAAACAAAAAATATTTACGCTAAAGGGCAAGACTTATCGATCTAAGCAGTAAGATTATACAGTAAGATTATACAGTAAGATTATACAGTAAGATTCCGTTACGGTATTAAGAAAAGAGTTTGATATCAGAATATTGTATTAATGAGAATATAATTATGCCAGGAAATGGAAGAGGTTTTAGTGAATTGAATTTGCAGCTTATGTGAAAAGCTTATAGAGTAATGGATAGATTTCTCTTGGTAATTATAGGACGCGGATCATAGCATTAGGAGGGACCAGGGTATTTATTCTTCGTATGAAATCTCGTATGCCGTGGGCGTAATGAGAGATGTACTTTATGCCACAGCGTATATAGTGATATTGACCCTAGCTCTGATGATGGATATTTGGAATGTTCCGGGTTCGAATCCCGTGATAGGTGGGAGGAAAACAATGGACACCTCTTGCACGCTATCTGATTCCCCGAGAGCTATTTGTTGAGTGATTCGGCTCGTTGAAGCGAATCCAAGACGGCAGCATGGGCTGGCCGCAATATTTGTTAAAGATACCGGTTACCTAATGGACTAATGCGTTATGAATCTCGTGCCTTCATGTTGAAATGGGCCTATTTTGGAGCCAATTATTATATCCTCAGTGCAGGAGTAAAGGTGAAAGCTCATCCAGAACCTATTTGCATAATATTCCATTTAAATCCATTGAGATATGTGTGACGCTGGGACCACAGTGTTTGTCTTGTAAAATCTTTTACTGCTTAGAGAAAGGAAGCCTTCAGACAGGGAAGCGAGGGGGAGGCGCTGTAGGACCTCACTCCACTTCTATTGTACACCGGCCGCTCGGGACGAGGGTCTGGACGGTCAAGGGGAACCGTGAAAACAAGTTTTAAAGGAACAGATTTTAGCCCCTGTTAATGACATGAAATGAAACATTGTTATGTTGAGTAATAGAGTCATGTGGCTTAAGAACACATTGATAATTATAGATTATCCTGATGGTTCATGATTTTAGCTATCTAACGAATGGTTAGACGTTGCATTTTTACTGTCACTGACATCTGTTTCTGAAGTGGGTTACCAGATGCCACAGGCTACCCGCGCAAAGGTAGTTTAATAGTACCGTCCGACACAGCGTTAATTAATGTTTTAATATGAAATCACACACGGCATGCAGTGGAACTATATAAATAGAGGAAGTGTAGGGGTAGCTTACATAATTATGGAGTTGTACGTAGACTGCTGTGCAACACCAGAATAGGCTAATGCATGTAAAGCATTTGGTGGGAAGAGAAATATCAAAACACACACACGATACACATTATTGTCAAATTAAGACAAGGTTCAAGGAATAATTAATCTTGTAAAGTTAATGAAGTCACATTGGATGACAGAAGAATTTAAAGTACAGTTTGTTCTGAAGTTGTATGTGCATCAGCGCACTAGAGTACTTTGAAAAGTTCACATAAGGGTAAAGGTTTGTGTTATAATATGATTTTTATTATGATAATATTATGTTCATATTTGTGGATTATGGAAATAATTTTTGTTTGTTTGTTTTTGTGGTTGTGGGATTTGTTTGTTTGTGTGAAGCCATGAAGTTTATTATAGAATTAAACTTTTAGAATAGAGTTGTGCCTTATCATTGTAGAGTTGATACCTTTTAGCCTCAAATCCAAAATATGCAACTGCTACAGTGGGAGAACGGTACACGCTCGAGCCCTGATGCTAGCTGGAGGCAGAAGCATATTTTCCATCGAGATTACTCACATGGGTACATGGAAATTGATGTCTCGTACAGTGATTTGAGCTAGAGGTACAACTGAAGTCGGTCGAGATCTAATGCACACAACTCTATGAAAGTAACAATTAACATGAAATAGGGAATGACCGCACCTAAATTTAAGCTAAGCTCCGATACGAACAATATAAATTTTGATAGATACCATTAATTTATCATGTCGCCCGGGTGAGGGCAAAGCATGAGGAGCATCTTACCTGCTCTTCTTTAATTTATCATGGCGCCCAGAGTTCGTGGAGCTTATGGGATTTAGGGAAAACCCATAGATTTTTATGGTATTTCATGGGGAAAACCATAGTAATTGTTTTATTTTGCCTCAAACTGTGTTTGAGTGATTTTTGAGTTCAGTAGGCTTTTGATGTAACGCAGAATCTCTCTATTGAGAAGAGGATTACCCAAGGGTACGAGCGTTACATACCAGATCCACAATTTATCATAATATTGACAGGTTTTGTACGACTTTACAATATGTGTACAGTGTTTGATCTTTCTCTTCAAAACGTATCCACACATATTTCCAGGAAGCCTGCCTGCATCTCACAGTATATTATTGTAGAAATGTCAGGTACAGAGAAGATTGTGCAGTTGATTGCGGGCTTAAGACAGCATTTTGACGCTGTCAATGAACAAAATAAGCTGGAGGCTAAGGCTTTCCAGGAGGAAATAAACACTCGTTTAGAAGCCAATCAGGAGGCAATTAACGCTAATCAGAGTGAATTGAATAATCGTTTAGATGCCAATCAGGAGGCAATTAACGCCAATCAGGTTGCACTGAATAATCGTTTAGATGCCAATCAGGAGGCAATGAATGCAAATAAGGTTGAATTAAATAATAAGTTAGGTCAAATGCAAGAGGTAATTAAGACCGAAGTAACAGAAACTGTTGTAAGCATTGTATCAGAAATGCAGGTTAAAACAGATAAACGTTTCGAGGCTATAGAAGCCAAGCTCGAAAGTAACTTACAAGCGTGTAAGCATGCTCAGGATGAAACCAACAGTAGGTTTAGATGCGCTGTCTAATGACATTTAGGATATTCAAATCCAAAATGAGGCGAATCTCGAACGCCAAGCGAAACAATTTTCAGAATTTACGAGAACGGTAAATCAGAGGTTAGAGGAGAACGACTCTAAATGGGACCAGAAATTGAAAAGCTATGCTAGAACAATTAACGGTGACCTCAAGAAACAGGATCAGAACATATTAGATCAATGTCAGGAAATAAGCGAGATTAAGGCTATCGCTAATGAAAGTAAAGAGCTAGTAAGCAACGTGAAAGGTCAGATGGGCAAAGTTCATCAAGAACTGGACCAAGTTCAAAGCGATATTGTTATAGTTAACAAAAGGCAAGAGGAGAATAGAGGTGAGATCATCAAGGTCCGGAATGAATTGTCAAAAGTCAATGGACACATTCAAGAGGAAATTAAAGGGCTGAGAGAAGAACTCGAAATAAGAGAAGGCCAGAAGACAGAGGCAAGCGACAAGACCCTTGCTCAAATTAAGGAAGATGTAGAGGATGAAATCTCCCATATCAAACAAAGTCTGAAAGAAGACAAGAAGAAAATATTTCAAGTAGCCGAGGAAAATTGAGATAGACTTACCAGAATCGAGAAGGAGGTAATTACTCGACTTGAAAGAGCGGAAATGCGCCACAATCAAATGGAGACTAGGATAATCGCACAGGAGGAACCCCTTATGAAAAGTCCTAAGTCAAGTGAAGGCAGCATAGAAGATATGAGGAAAACAAGGTGGGCAGACTTAGAAACCCAACCTATAATCAGGAATGCTACAGGCCCAGGCGAAAGTCCTTACATGACGCCAGGTGCACCAATTGCAGCATCAACGCCACATGAAAATGCTACGCACACCCAGGTGATAAACATAATCAGGGCAAGCGAAGAAAAACCAAGGAAATTTTCAGGTAGCAACTGTAATATGACACCAAAATATTGGTTGAAGGAAGTGTCTGAATACCTGAATGATGCGCGGATACCGCCAGAGCGAAGGCTACGAGCCATTGAGAAACTAACAGAGGGAGAATGCGCATTATGGTTTCGCAGTTTCCGGTATACTTTCGATACTGTTGAGGAGTTTCGAGAGGCATTTTTGAAACGGTTCTGGGATCCAGCCACACAACAAAATTTGAGACTGGACTTGTATTCCAAAAGATACAGTACCAGCAACCCAACGAAGTACGCGGAGTTTTTCATATCTCAGATGTGTCGTTTCAAAGAACTGGATCAAAAACCGAGCGAGCTGGAATTATGTATTGCTATCGCCAAACAGCTTCCATACGAGATTCAAAGACTGCTAATCTCGGCTAATGCGAAAACGGCTATAGAAATGGAGGCAGTTCTTAGACAACTGGACCTCACAACAGCAAATACGATGCGTCAGAGTCGAACCGTGGAACAGGTACACGTGACCAACACGCAGACTGACCAACATCAAGCTCCAAGGAACAATAAAGCTACGAGCACTGAAACACTAGATTCCAACGGACGTCAATGGGAACAGGAACCCAGAAGATGGCAGCCAAAGTACAAAGGGAATGCTAGTAGAGGAGGAAGAGGCCGAAATTCGTGGAATAGGCAGAATACCAGGGGTAGACCGTACCAAAACAATGGAGGTAACAATGGCCAAGAAGGCAACAATAGAAATTGGAGACCCCAAGAAAGAAGAAGGAACTTCGATGACGAGGTAGAGGAACGATATCACGCTTCATTGCGATACCTCGAGGAAAGGGGAGATGAGCCCCAGAAACAACAAGTTCGCTGGCAAGAAGCTATGCAGAACAGGACATCGCCAGACAGATATGGAGATGGAGCTAAGAGTTTGGAACTACAGCGCAGCGAACAGGAGAGAAGAAACTCCAAGGGGACGGGCGCTGAAGAAAAAAAACGCCAAAATTAGAAGAGTTCAAGACTGATGGATGGACGTCTGTTAACATTATCAATTGGATAGCCAAACCAGAAGAGCTAATCGAGGATACAGGAGGATCACAGGTCATGGTCAAGAGAGAATTGCTCATTATAATTGTAAGAGTAGCAGGATTGAGAATAAGAAGTCTGTTAGACACCGGTTCTACAGTGAGCCTGATGACACAAGCTCTATTTAATGAAATAGCCCAGAGAGAGAATGTTTTGAAAATACCGATTTCTAGTGTAAAAATAAAAGGGATAATTCCAGACAGAACGATGATATGTAAATATCAGGTATTCCTAGATTTACAGATAGGAGGCTCTATTTTCCCACAGAGCTTTATATTAGTAAACAAACTGCCTTATAATCTACTTATTGGAGCAGAATTTATAAGGGAATACAGAGTGATTATAGACCTAGCACAGGACAGGGTTATGTTCCATGTGAATGAGGAAGCCGAAGGCTTGGAGGTCGCACTCAATGAGATTGAACCAGGGTCAGATGAACAAGTATGGCATACATACAGAGACGTGGCCGAAGAAGAAGTGTTAGTTATTGAACAGTTAGAAGAAGAGCTGAAAACACTAGCCACAGACCTGGAGAAAGATTTGGAACCCGAATTGGAAGAATATATTTCGGAAAAGCTAGATGAAGCGAAAATTGGGCTAAAAGAGAAGGAAAATTTAAAGCAGTTATTAATGGAACAGAAAGAAGTCTTTGATTCGAGACCTGGTCGTATAAAGAACTTCACTTATGCTTTCCAAGTCAGTGATTGGACACCATTTAGGCAGAAACCCTACCCTATTGCTGAAAAGCATTATGCCAAAGTGAAAGAGGCAATTCAGGAGATGTTGGAGGCCGGTGTTATTGAGAAGACACCTACGCCTTATGTAAGTCCGTTGGTAATCGTACCGAAGACAGACGGAACTGTTAGGGTATGTCTGGACCTGAGATATTTAAATTTGAAGGTTATTCCGGAGTTTGACCAAGTGCCACCTATTAAAGAGATCCTCAGGAAGTTCAAAGGGAAGACTGTATTCACAAACTTGGACATCACATCCAGTTTCCACCATCTTGAATTAGAGAAGAAAACTAGTCTGTTGACAGGATTCATGTTTGATCAACACACATATACGTTTTTAAGGCTACCTTTTGGGTTGAAAACAGCTGGTTCAGCCCTGATAAGAGCGTTAGATCGCAATCTATCAGATGATGTGAAAGAGAGAACCATCAGATATGTAGACGACATTCTACTCACGTCAGAATCCCTGGAGGAGCACATGAGAGACCTGAAGAAGTTGCTAGATGACCTTCGAGAAGCTAATTTCAAGGTTAATATCAAGAAATCGCACTTCTGTCAGAGGGAAGTTAAATTCCTAGGGCATGTTATTGATGCAAATGGAGTTAAGCCTAATCCAGATAAATTGGAGGTAATTCGAAATTTCCCTCGACCCACGAAAGTAAAGCATGTCCGACAGTATTTGGGAGTAATTGGATTCTTTTCGAACCACTGCCCAAACTATACTACGACAGTAGCACCCCTGCAGGACCTATTGAAGAAAGGCGGCAGATGGAATTGGACGGAGCAATGTCAGGAAGCATTCGTGAGGTCAAAACAAATGCTTTTGGAATATGTGAAACTGGGATACCCGGACTATACCCAGAAGTTCATCATACAGACGGATGCATCACTCATTGGGATCGGAGCGATGCTATTCCAGGAAAATGTTGACCAGCCTGAAAAGAAAGTTTTTATTGCCTTTATAAGTAGGAGGCTGAAAGCCCATGAGAAAAACTACACGATTACAGAGATAGAGTTGCTCGCAATTTTGTACGCGTTGCAAACATGGCATAAACTCGTGTACGGCTTTCAAATAGTCCTCAGAACAGACCATAAAGCTTTAACATTTCTGTTAAAGACAGACTTGTCTAGCCAGAGATTGACAAGATGGTCCCTGTATATTCAGCAATTCAATGTGGAAATAGAATACTGTCCAGGGAAAGAAAATGTAATACCGGACATATTAAGCCGTTACCCTAGAGAAGAGGAAGCGCTAGCTGTCCAGATTGAGAATCGAGATCAGAAGACGTTGGATGACTTGAAGAATCTTACCAACCTACAACGCGAAGACTCGTGGTTGAAGATGATGATCGATTACTTCGAGGGACGTTTAGCAAGGGGAACTGCAATATACAGAGAGGCCGAGGCATTGGCAACAGATTATGTATGGTATAATCAGATAATACACAAGTGGGATGATGTAGATCATACACGTCAAAGGATTGTGATTCCTGCATCTTTGCAGAGGAGATTGGTGTGGCTAGCACACAGAGCATTTGGACATCCAGGGATAGACAAAATCTGTGCTCTGTTGAAAGAAGCATTTACTTGGCCAAAGTTGAGAGAAACGGTGAGAAATGCTATTGGACATGTGATCTATGCCAAAGGGTAAAGCCGAATCCCTTTTTAATGAAACAACGACCTATACCGTTGTTACCGGAGAAGCCAAGGCAGCTATTAAGCATAGACAACTATGGACCATTGCCTAGAGCACTTAGAGGCAATAGACATATTTTTGTAGCCATGGATGTATTTTCGAAAATGGTGGTATTATGCCCCATACAGAAGACAAGTTCAAAGCAGGTATTGAAACGCCTGAAAGAGAGAGTTATTCCGATTCTTGGGAAGCCGGATAACATCCTCTCGGACCACGGAAGTTGCTTCACAAGTGCAGAATTTCGTCGAGAACTGGAAACTCTAGGAATTAGGCAGATTTTATCTACCATTCGCCATCCTGAGGCAAATCCAGTTGAGAGAGTAATGAGGGAGATCCAGAAATACATGAAGATCTACAGCTCTGAGGAGAATTGGCGTTGGATTGAATTCCTAGAAGTAGTTGAATACTGTATAAATAATACTGTTCACGAGGCGACAGGTCAAGTTCCCGTGACTCTACATTTGGATCAGAGACCGGAGAGACCGTGGACTGGTGTCATTCCATTACCCGTAGACGCACAGCCAGGACGAGAATTGAGGATCCAACGAACCTTCGAATATCTCAAAGCACAGGCGGAGAGATGTCAGAGGAGAAATCGTGCGAAGAGCTATCACAGAGCGCTTCTCGTCGGACAGAAAGTGTTAGTCAGAAAACCCGCCAGTTCAGATCTAGAGGCACGGAAGTATAAGAAGTTCAATTTTGCATATCACGGCCCGTTCGAGGTGATTAGAGACCTTCAAAACAATGCATACAGGATAAAGCATTTAGAAACGAGGTCATTATGAATGCAGCCAATTTAAAAATTTATTACTCGCCAGAAGAATTCGACGAACAAGAATAAGTATTAACAGCACACACTCAACTGAACGTGGATAGCGAAGTCAGACCCGAACGTTCACGCAGCGAGGCGGAACGAGAAGCAGACAGCTTGCCCAGCCTAAGGGACGAACAACAAGAAGGCCAGTGTCTGCGAGAATTCTACAAAGAATTGGTTGAAGCGGCGAGGGAGGCCGAGGCCATAAATGCAGCCCTCCGTCGAGAGAATAAACAGCTTAGAGAGAGCGCAGTGTGGAAGGGGGAACTTAACTAACTTACTCGCAGCCAGACGAGGTGAAGGACCCCAGACGTAAACACAGACAGTGGCAGACAGTCAGCTGGTGACTTACAGAAAATCACTTGCAATTGATTTCTATAAGTTTTGCAAGGGGAATCTGAACCCGAGGGTATTATGCTGACTGATATCGAACATGGATCTCAGAGAATGTGATCTCAGTATAAAGGTTCCACCAGGGAACGAACCCGAGATCTGCTGAGGGAGTTTCATGGTAAAAACCCCTAGAGAAAAGTGTATATTTAATCACTGGTGTGATTCCAGTTGATCATGACATTATTTATTAAAATAATGCAGGAAATTGAACGAAATACAGCATTATTAGACTACTTGAAGTAGGCTATACTGGACTTGGAGCACGAAAAGTGCAGAGTTTGACGTTTGACTAATTGGCCCAGAATTGTGGGAGGTGCAGCATGGAGCCACGTCCATCTTGCTGTCCTCGTTATGTCGTCTGGAGGAGGTTGGGGGCCTGAATAATGACCCAGTTTTTCCCCGACTGAGAATGGATGTAAGAGTGGGGTGGGAAGATCCCAAGGAAAATCATTGATTACTCATGATTGGAGTAACACAATGATATGAGAGTGGCACACAGATGAATCTTTAGCCAGGAGGCTAATTTTAGAGCCTTTAATCTGCGAAATTGACGCACATTTAGCGAAGTGCGGAAGAACAGGGACAATGGTTGTGCGCGGTTTGGTTTTAACAAGGTTGCCAGGGATTTCCCGTAAGATAGCGTCCCCACGCTATGAAGAAAGGAATTAATATTAATTAATTGGCCGAGCGATTCTTCAGCACGCAGACAGTTCTGGGATCAGTGAAGGAAAAGGAACCCGATGAGCATGGTTTCGAGACCAGAATCATGCTGGGAGAGGAGCTGAGAGAACACGGGAAAATTTTGCTCTACTTTCTGTGAGAATCCAATATAAGGGAGTCGACCCTTGGCAGAGGCTCAGTCTAACCTCAGTTTTCGTCAGTCTAACCTCAGTCTCAAGCCAGTAGCACGTCAGTCTTTACGCAGTCTCACGCAGTTAGAACACAGTCATCACGCCAGGCGCACGCCAGTGTTGCAGCCAGTATTAACGCAGTTTACACAGTTGGACATAGTTTGTCACCGAGAGTCGCAAACAGTCGTCGCTTCACAGTTTTTGTAAACAGTACGAACAATGTGTGTTCACTTAGGAAGCAACGTGTGAGATAAGTTGCAGAACTATTGTAAATAATAATCTATGTAAAGTTATGCACAGTGTTAAGCGCAATGTATGAAATATTGACTGATCGTACATGTCTAATTACGATGGAACGCGCTAAAAGAAACCTTACGAAGCATTTGGTAATGTCTTTGAATACCAAATAATAACGCTCAGGACGGAAGTTAGCATAGTTATGCGAATCAGGAAGCTTACCGTAGGAGTATGGATAAACTGTTGGTGAATTCCGAGGGCAAGCGAACCAGACTTTCAATCAGGAGTTGGTAGGAGCACGGGAGATGCCGTCGACACCTGCAATTTTGGATATCTTTGCTAGGGAATTTCAACCAAGGAAAAGTGTACGGAGTGACGTGTGTTATGTAAATTATATGTGAAATGTATTTTAAATTAATAGTTGAATAAGTGTTTTAAAGTGTCATTTGTGTTGGAAGCAATAGCTTCTTTATAGAAATGCAAAGTGTCGTGTGGTTAACGAAAAATATGTGTCAGAAAATGTGTGTATTCAAGATGAAAATGTCGCACTAATCTGCTTATGGCAGGCGACCAGGAAGGATGTGAGTGGTTGGAACCACCGTGACGAGCCTTAAGATATGTGAGTACCCCACAAATTATGTTGAAGTAGAGATATAGGCCACTGCATGTAGTGTGATTTCAGAATTATAAAGATGCCAGTAAGAATCAGAGTAGGAGATAGACTCTCCAAGTTTACTCATTATTGTGTTGATTTTTATAGATTTGAGATGTTATTTTGCATCAGTAAGTGGATTAGTCGTTACCACTATTATTTAGAAATGGCAAATCAGTTATGTAAACGTAATGAACGAACATGGTTGTTCGATTTGTAAGATGAGTTGTGTCGGATTTTGGTAAATTTATCTCAGTGAGAATAATAATAATAATAATAATAATAATAATGAATATAAGGTATGAACGAACGCATCAGGAAAAATATTGTAAACAAGAAATATTTACGCTAAAGGGCAAGACTTATCGATCTAAGCAGTAAGATTATACAGTAAGATTCCGTTACGGTATTAAGAAAAGAGTTTGATATCAGGATATTGTATTAATGAGAATATAATTATGCCAGGAAATGGAAGAGCTTTTAGTGAATTGAATTTGCAGCTTATGTGAAAAGCTTATAGAGTAATGGATAGAGTTCTCTTGGTAATTATAGGACGCGGATCATAGCATTAGGAGGGACCAGGGTATCTATCTTCGTATGAAATCTCGTATGCCGTAGGCGTAATGAGAGATGTACTTTATGCCAGAGCGTATATAGTGATATTGACCCTAGCTCTGATGATGGATATTTGGAATGTTCCGGGTTCGAATCCCGTGATAGGTGGGAGGAAAACAATGGACACCTCTTGCACGCTATCTGATTCCCCGAGAGCTATTTGTTGAGTGATTCGGCTCGTTGAAGCGAATCCAAGACGGCAGCATGGGCTGGCCGCAATATTTGTTAAAGATACCGGTTACCTAATGGACTAATGCGTTATGAATCTCGTGCCTTCATGTTGAAATGGGCCTATTTTGGAGCCAATTATTATATCCTCAGTGCAGGAGTAAAGGTGAAAGCTCATCCAGAACCTATTTGCATAATATTCCATTTAAATCCATTGAGATATGTGTGACGCTGGGACCACAGTGTTTGTCTTGTAAAATCTTTTACTGCTTAGAGAAAGGAAGCCTTCAGACAGGGAAGCGAGGGGGAGGCGCTGTAGGACCTCACTCCACTTCTATTGTACACCGGCCGCTCGGGACGAGGGTCTGGACGGTCAAGGGGAACCGTGAAAACAAGTTTTAAAGGAACAGATTTTAGCCCCTGTTAATGACATGAAATGAAACATTGTTATGTTGAGTAATAGAGTCATGTGGCTTAAGAACACATTGATAATTATAGATTATCCTGATGGTTCATGATTTTAGCTATCTAACGAATGGTTAGACGTTGCATTTGTACTGTCACTGACATCTGTTTCTGAAGTGGGTTACCAGATGCCACAGGCTACGCGCGCAAAGGTAGTTTAATAGTACCGTCCGACACAGCGTTAATTAATGTTTTAATATGAAATCACACACGGCATGCAGTGGAACTATATAAATAGAGGAAGTGTAGGGGTAGCTTACATAATTATGGAGTTGTACGTAGACTGCTGTGCAACACCAGAATAGGCTAATGCATGTAAAGCATTTGGTGAAAGAGAAATATCAAAACACACACACACGATACACATTATTGTCAAATTAAGACAAGGTTAAAGGAATAATTAATCTTGTAAAGTTAATGAAGTCACATTGGATGACGGAAGAATTTAAAGTACAGTTTGTTCTGAAGTTGTATGTGCATCAGCGCACTAGAGTACTTTGTAAAGTTCACATAAGGGTAAAGGTTTGTGTTATAATATGATTTTTATTATGATAATATTATGTTCATATTTGTGGATTATGGAAATAATTTTTGTTTGTTTGTTTTTGTGGTTGTGGCATTTGTTTGTTTGTGTGAAGCCATGAAGTTTATTATAGAATTAAAGTTTTAGAATAGAGTTGTGCCTTATCATTTTAGAGTTGATACCTTTTAGCCTCAAATCCAAAATATGCAACTGCTACAGTGGGAGAACGGTACACACTCGAGCCCTGATGCTAGCTGGAGGCAGAAGCATATTTTCCATCGAGATTACTCACATGGGTACAATACACAGGGCCAAAATATGTGTGTCTGACTGTGTGTGTGTGTGAGAGAGTGTACTCTGAATGTCTGTCCCCTCCCCTAAAAATTCGAACACGGTGAAACCGAATTGAACGAAATTTGGTACAGAGGTAGAACTAGCAAAGGGCACCTCAGTGTCATGTTTTATATTGCCGCCTTCTTGACGGAAACGTAATGGCGGCCACACAAATGTTCAAAGCTTAAATCTAATTACGACTAAACTAATCATCCGATCTCTACCAAATTTTGCAACAACATATATTTTTATGGGAAGCGACGTTTGACTAAACTACAAGGTCATCAGCCCAGTAGTTTGCAGATGGCGGCCATGTATGTGTGCAAATCAATTCCCCCTATCAATTCAAACACGGTGAAAACGAATTGAATGTTTTTTTACAGAGGTAGCACTAGGAAAGAGCACCTTATATTCATTTTTAATATCCGTATAGCATGTTGCATTTCAACAAGCTACTACAACCAACATTCAATTTTACTCCTTCAAAAGGACAAAGAGTTATAACAATACCCATGCATTTAGGACAAAATAGGCTATATGTTCTTTAGTGAACATCTTGTTGCTTTCTTAGTTTAGGGACTGCGACAACGTGGTCATGTAGCCCCGTGTACTTTGGGTGTGTGATGGCTGTATTAGTGTGTGCTATTTGATTTAATTCAAGTAAGAACTGCAGACAATAATTTCAAGTAGTTCCTACTTTTGCTACCAAATGCTACCGTCCACAACACCTAGCTTGCGTACTTGACTACTAGAAGGCATCGAAGTCAGCACCTGGCGGAGAACGTTGGAACTAATAGAGCGTTATCAATATTCTAACCTACAAATGTTGGCTTCAAACAAGTGTAGTTAGTGGATGGTTCTTTTTCTTGCCATAACATGGGACTGCCGGCTTTACTTCCCCTCCGAAGGAAGGCATACTGAGGGATTCTTAACGCTCTTAAGAAAAATCCAATTACTTCGGCCGGGATTGAACCCGCGATCTTGGACATAGAAGCACAGCATGCTAGGAGCACCACATTTCATTTAAAAAGCACTATGGTGTTCACGAGCACCAGGTTGAGAACGCATGCATTTTAAAGCAACCATGTTGTACGGAGTTCAAGAGTGAAACTATAAAACGTTTTGATAACGAGAGACCTGGCTGAGAAAGCTCTCCACCTTCTCGTCTTTGTCGATAACGACAGCAGGATAGGCGGATGCTTGTGACGTCACAAGCGTACGTAGGAAACTCGATGGAGATACTCCGAGACCCAATTATAAAGTGATGACTTGCGTATGGGTGGGCGGACAATACCAAGCTCTATTTCTGGGCCGGAAAACAACGACCGAGAAGGAATTCAACCAAGACTTTAATAACGTCACTACACTGAGAGGGAGTGAATTCTTCGGGAGTATTTGTCTGTCATTCGGACTCTTTGTGCCGCTAATATCTGAGTGTCCATATTCATCAATGCGCACTCACGCTAACCTATTGTGGGTTATAGCTTTAAAAATAAAATCAATTCCCGGCTAAATCTTCTCACCAGGGAACGGTGTGAAATCCGACATCGAATTTTTGAAGAAAGAGATTATAAAGTTATGGTATTGTCGTGTGGAGACATGAAATCATTATGTTATTAACACTTATTAAAATACTGAAGCGTAGCGGTCAGCATGGTTAGCTGCCGCCCCAGAGGTCCTGGGTTCGATTCCCGGTTCTGCCACGACATTTGTACAGTAGTATGAGAACTGGAACAGGGTCTACTCAGCCTCGGGTCGCCCAAATCAATAGAGGGGGTTCGATTCCCACCTCAGCCATCCTCGAAGTGGTTTACCGTGGTTTCCCACTTCGTCTTCGGGCAAATGCCGGGATGGTTCCTACTCTAAGGCCACGGCCGCCTCCTACCCACTTCCTTGCCTAACATTCCCACTCTTCCCATCCCTTCATCAGGCCCCCTGTTCGCTTTGCAGGTGAGGCCGCCTGGGCGTAGTGTTGGTCACACATCCAGTTGTATCCCTGACTCAGAGTCTCAAGCTCCAGGACACTGCCCTCAGTGGCGGTAGAGGTGGGATCCATCGATTAGTCCGTGGGAAAAAGCCAACCCTGGAGGGTAAAACGATAGCGAAAAAAAAAGTCTGAAGGGTAGAAAGAAAGGCAGAAAGAAAGCCAATTGGAGGAAGACAAGAAATAAAAAGTCACGAAAGTTCTAAAAAGAAACAAAGAAAGAATGAAAGAAAGAAAGAAGGCAATAATAATAAAATTAATAATGTTAATGTTTTTACGTCTTTTTTAAATACTGTGTCATTTAGAGACACCCGGGTGCCGGAATTTTGCACCAAAGGGGATCTTTAACACGCCAGTTAATCTACTGACACGGCTCCCTCTCTTTTGAGCTCCCTCAAATGCCAACTGACTGCACCAGGATTCGATCCTGCAACCTTGGGAACAGCAGGACTCAGCCAGTCAAAAAGAAGTAAGAAAGGTGAACAGTGAGTGAGTATGGAAGAAATTAGACCATTGCTGTATTTTGAATGGTAGTTTACTTAGGCAAGTCTTCTCCATGTTATAGGCTATAGCCTAGCTCCATTGTAGCGAACTATTTCACTTTAATGATTATCGCCCAACTCGCTTGGTCAACCGACGAGTGTGTCTGACAGTCCACTAACTAGATTGGTACTTACACACGCTACTAAATTAACGGTACAATACAGTGAACGTAGAAAAAAGGGAGCGTTGACATTGAGAGTCCTTCTCTCCTATAGATACGCCGGCTCACATTAACACTGAAGAAATATGTGCGGGTGACGTATCAGCAGTATTTTTGCGAATTTATCTCTCGCTCATGTTATCTCCTCTCTCCCTCTGGCTCCCCAGTTTTTGCTCTTTGCAGGCCAGCTCCATAGCGCACGCATCATTCCAGAATTGAATTACCGCGAAGTCTGTTGACATTTCAGGATACTTTAACCCGCGAGGACCCGAGGCTTAAATAATTGCCTATATTCTCGATTTCGTCAGACCTTATTTACTGTCGCTTACAGTGCCTTCCTTCCTAGCCTTGAACTTCATCCTGCAATAGAAACATATCCAGAGCTTTGTGCATACCCAAGTTATTTCTATATTAGTTACGGTCGAGTCAGGTTTACCCATGGCGCCAGTCCTCCCGTGACAATTTTCGACTTACGTTAGTCGCGACAATATGTGAACAAGATGCTCAGTAAAGAAAATATAGCCTACTTTCTCCTAAATGCATGGGTATTGTTATAACTCTTTGTCCTTTTCAAGGAGTAGACAATTGAATGTTGGTTGTAGTAGCTTGTTGAAATACAATGTGTTTTACGGATATTAAACATGAATATTAGGTGTCCTTTGCTAGTGCTACCTCTGTACAAAATTTCATTCAATTCGGTTTCACCGTGTTTGAATTGATATGGTGAATCGATTTGCACACATACATGGGCGCTATCTGCAAACTAATGGGTTGATGACCTTGTAGTTCAGTCAAACGAGGCTTCCCACAAAAGGGTATGTTGTTGCAAAATTTGGTAGTGATCAGATGATTAGGTTGGTCGTAATTTGATTTAAGCTTTTAACATTTGGGTGGCCACCATTACGTTTCCGTCAAGATGGCGACGATATAAAACATGACACTGAGGTGCCCTTTACTAGTGCTACCTCTGTACCAAATTTCGTTCAATTCGGTTTCACCGTGTTCGAATTGATAGGGATGGGTGGACAGACACACAGACTCTCTCTCTCTCACACACACACACACACACAGACAGACCCACAATTTTTCGCCCTGTGTTGATCTCATAAGTCTACTTTCTTTTTTTGCAAAAATCGAAAGCAGGCTAAAAATAAGAGGGAGGGGGGGGGGGGGGGGAAATCCACCTATTTTAGTGCAGCACAATCACAAATTTCACGTTCTTGTTGATCCATGTTTAGGGTCTAGGAACATATTGGTCATCAACTCCTTTGTTCAAAAAAAAAAAATCGAGACGACTGCGTTACCGCCATTATGAAGGCAAATTATACTGTAGCGGACATTATTGTAATTTTTCAGCATGTTAAATTTGAAAAAAAAAAAATAAACCTCATTTTATATTGGGAATAGTTCATAGGACAATAGGTGTACAATTACTTAATTAAAATGCGTACGACTACGACAAAAAGGGAGCAACACTATGGCCCATGTCATAGATTTATGTCATGTAAAAGAACCTACCACTATAATTGGTGGTGTGTAGCCAAAATGGTTACTTTATTTGGTTAGATACGCTTTATCAAGTTTCAATGTTCGCCACTGGGTTTCAGTGACAGTGGCATCTGTTAGCTAAAATTGGAACTATTTGAAATTGAAGTTGTTGAGGAGCCTATGGGCGTCCAATTGGAATGCCCTTCTGCAATCTCTTATATAAAAACAAGATGTTCAGTAAAGAACATATAGCCTACTTTCTCCTAAATGTATGAGTATAGTTATAACTCGTTGTTATTATCAAAGAGTATAATAGAACTATTCTTTGTTGAAGGCCATAGAAACGATTTTCCTCTACCAAACGCCACAATCTAGATAAAAACTGCTACCATCATTGAAGAAAGAAAGATAAGAAGTATCTCAAGAATGTTATGGATCTAGAGACATAATCGACCGGACTGGCTGCGTGGCTCGGCGGTAACGTTCTCGCTTGCTGGGCCCTAGGTTGCAGGTTCGTATCCTGGCGCAGTCAGCTGGCATTTGAGGGTGCACAAATGCGAGGGAGCCGTGTCAGTACATTTACTGGCACGTTAAAGATCCCCTTCGGGCCAAAATTCCGGCACCCCGGTGTCTCTAAAATCAGCAGTAGTTAAAAGGGATGTAAAACCAATAACATTATTATTATTATTATTATTACGACCTGCCGTGGGCAACATCCAACTTTGAGTTGAGGCATGTCTTTACACGTCTGGTTGTGCATGGCTTTCACAACCCTAATTGAATTAACAAATCTTTCCATGACCCTACAGAGACGTGTGTATACAAACTATGTGGATATTTTCGATAATATAATCCTAACAGAGCGAGTGCATTCTAGCGGCCAGAAGAAGAAACTTTTCAATAAAATCTGGAAGTTACCTTTTTGGCAGCTAGATGTCCCGAGTAAATCTGCTGGCGAATTATGTTTTAATTAAATATATATTTTACACCATAATGTGCACAATATAACGCTTAATTTTAAAACATCTGAGTCATTACAAAACAATAAACATATAACATTTCAAGCAAAAAACCTAGCTCCGATCGGGTTTGAACCATCGGCATTTGAGCGATAGTCTAACGCTCTACCACTGAGCTAATTGTGTCAACGAATATCGTTCTATTTAAAATGACTTACATAGAACTTGTTAGCAAATAATGATTTATACTAAACGATTTCATCACTGGAGTATATTGTTTATATATAAAGCATTTCATAAAAAGTTTATTTATTTTTTATCAGTACGCTATATTGCATGCAATACTCAAATTAGTGAAATATAAGTCCGGCACAAGATACCCGCTGCCATCTTGTCTTATTACTGAATCAGTTGAGCTTTTTAAAATCACGTCTGCACTATAGTATTACAAAATAAACTTTTAATTTCGAACGTGCCTCTTCCTTTAGAACAGTTAAAACGATTCTCGGCTCGATAATCGGAACTGGTGGGTCCCATGATATGGATTATAAAGTTTGCATAATTCGCACGGCTGCCATCCTGAAATGGTATGGCGGACGACCTTGTAATTTGGTCACAAGACGCATCCTATACGAAGGTATGTTGTTACCAAATTTGGTAGAAATCGGATGATTTGGTTAGTCGTTATTTGATTTTACGTTTTGAACGTTTGAGTGGCCGCCATTCAGTTTTAGTAAATATGGCGGCGATATAAAACATGACACTGAGGTGTCCTTTGCTAGTGCTACCTTTGTACCAAATTTCGTTCAATTTGCATTCACCGTGTTCGAATTGATAGGGGGGGACAGACATTCAGAGTACACACACTCACACACACACAGACACACACACACACACACACACACAGACTCACACACACACACACATACACACACACAGACTCACACACACACATACACACACACAGACAGACACACTTTTTTCGCCCTGTGTTGATCTCATAAGTCTACTTTCATTTTTTGCAAAAATCGAAAGTAGGCTAACAAGTGTCTTGACTGACTGACTGACTGACTGACTGACTGACTCATCATCGCCCAGCCAAAACTATTGAAGTTAGAATCATGAAATTTTGGGGATATGTTCGAGGTAAGTCGAAAACGCGCACTAAGGAAGGATTTTAGGATATTCAGGTTCTAAAGGGGTGTTAAGGGGGTAGACCTGCATTTCATTGAATAACAATATCTCCCGATTGGTTTCATTGGGAGATGTGATACTCGGTATATACACTCATCATTAAAAATAAGAAGACACGTGTCTGAGGGTTTTTCGATGAGAAGTATATTATGAGGTGAAAGGGGTGAAAAGTGGGGGTCGAAGGATTCCTAACGGAGCGTGTATCTCTTAAACGACATAGGCGAGGAGTTTGAAACTCAGTGGAAAAAAATCAGATTAAAAAATAAGTAAATAGGTGTTTGACCGTTTTTTCATAAATCCAATTTAAGGGGCCAATAGGGAGGGGTGAAATTCTGGGGGGGGGGGAAACAGGAAAGAAAGTGTCCTAACTGATTGACTGACTGACTCACTCATCAAACTCAGGAAAAAAAACTCCTTAAAAATAAGTAAATAGGTGTTCGACAGTCTTTTTCATAAACCCAATTTAAGGGGTCCTTGGGGAGGGGTGAAATTCTGAAAAAAGGAAATTGAGAGAAAAAGTCCTGACTTACTCACCATCGCCCAGCCAAAATTATTGAAGTTAGACACATGAAATTTCGGGGAATATGATCATTGTATGTCGGAACCGTCCAGTAAGGAAGGATTTTCGGATATTCAGGGGGTCTTAAGGGGGTTAAACCTGCATTTCATTGAATAACAATAACTCCCGATTGGTTTCATTGGGGGATGTGTTACTCGGCATATGGACACATAAAAAATAAGAAGACATGTGTCTGAGGGTTTTTCGATGTGGTGTATATTATGAGGTGAAAGGGGTGAAAAGTGGGGGTTGAAGGATTCCTAACGGAGCGTGTATCTCTTAAACGACATAGGCGAGGAGTTTGAAACTCAGCGGAAAAAATCAGCTTAAAAGATAAGTAAATAGATGTTCGATCGTTTTTTTTCTAAATTAAATTTACGTGGCTCATGGGGAGGGGTGAAATTCTGGGGGGGGGGGGACCGGAAAGAAAGTGTCCTAACTGATTGACTCTCTCACTCACTCTTCAAACTCAGGGAGAGAAAACTGCTTAAATATAAGTAAATAAGTGTTTGACAGTTTATTTTTCATAAATCAAATTTAAGGGGTTCATTGTGAGGGGACAAATTCTGAAAAAAAAAATAATGAAAATGTCCTGACTCACTCACTCACTCGCTCATCATCGTCCAGCCAAAATTATTGAAGTTAGAAACATGACATTTTTGGGATATGTTCGTTGTATGTCAAAACCGTACACTAAGGGACGATTTTCGGATATTCAGGTTCTAAAGGTGTCTTAATGGGGTTAAAACTGCATTTTATTGAATAACAATATCTCGTGAGTGGTTGCATTTGTGGATATGATACTCGGCATATAAACTAATCATTAAAAATAAGCAGACATGTGTCTAAGGGTTTTTCGATGTGGTGTATATTATAAGGTGAAAGGGGTGAAAAGTGAGGGTTGAAGGATTCCTAACGGAGCGTGTATCTCTTCAACGACATACGCGAGAAGTTTGAAACTGAGCGAAAAAAAAACAGCTTAAAAATAAGTACATCGGTGTTCGACGGTTTTTCATAAATTCAATTTAAGGGGCCAATGGGGTGGGGTGAAATTCTACAAAAAAAAAAGGAGAGAAAGTGTCCTGACTGACTGGCTAACTCACTCATCAAACTCAGGGGAAAAAGACAGCTTCAAATATAAGTTAATAGGTGTTCGAGCGTTTCTTCATAAATCCAATTTAAGGGGCGCATGGGGAGGGCGTAAAATTCAGGTGAAATAATTGAAAGAAAATGACCTGACTGACTCACTCACTCATCATCGCCCAGCGAAAACTATTGAAGTAGGAAAAATTAAATTTTGGGAATATTTTCGCTCTATGTCGCAAACGTCAACTAATGAAGGATTTTTGTTTATTCGGGTTCTTAAGAGGTGTTAAGGGGGTAAACGTGTATTTCATTGATTAACGATATCTGACGAGTTGTTTCTTTGGTGATGTGATATTCGGCATATAAACTAATCATTAAAATTAAGCAGATATATGTCTAAGGGTTTTTCGATGTGGTGTATATTATAAGGTGAAAGGGGTGAAAAGTGAGGGTTGAAGGATTCCTAACGGAGCGTGTATCTCTTAAACGACATAGGCGAGAAGTTTGACATTCAGCGAAAAAAAACAGCTTAAAATATAAGTAAATAGGTGTTCGACCGTTTTTTCATAAATCCAATTTAAGGGGCCCTTGGAGAGGGGTGAAATTCTGGGGGAAAAAAACAGGAAAGATAGTGTTCTAACTGATTAACTCACTCACTCATCAAATTCAGGGGGGAAGAACAGCTTAAAAAGAAGTAAATAGGTCTTCGACCGGTTTTTAGATCATAAATCCAATATAAGGGATTCATGAGAGGGGTGAAATTCTGAAAAATAAATGAAAGAAAATGTCCTGACTTTCTCACTCACTCATCATCGCCCAGCCAAAATTATTGAAGTTAGAAACATGAAATTTTGGGGTTGTGTTCGTTGTATGTCGAAAACGTCCACCAAGGGAGGATTTTTGGATATTCAGGTTCTAAAGGGGGTGTTAAGGGGGTAGACCTGCATTTAATTGAATAGCAATAACTCCCGATTGGTTTCCTTGGGGGATGCGATACTCGGCATATAAACTCATCATTAAGAATAAGAAGACACATGTCTGAGGGTTTTTCGATGAACTGTATATTATGAGGTGCATGTGTGAAAAGTGGGGGTTGAAGGATTCCTAACGGAGCAAGTATCTCTTAAAATACAGAGGCATAAAGTATGAAACTCCGGGGGAAGAATCAGCATGAAAAATAAGTAAAAAGGTGGTCGATCGTTTTTTTCATGAATCCAATTTAAGGGGCCCATGGGGAGGGCTGAAATTCGGGAAGAAAAAGTCCACTAAGGAGGGATTTTTGGATATTCACTCTCATCGACCAACCAAAACTATTAAAGTTAGAAGAATGATATTTTGGGGATATGTTTGTTGTGTGCCGAAAACGTCTACTAAGGAGGGATTTTTGGATATTCAGGTTCTAAAAGGGTGTTAACGGGGTTAAACCTGCATTTCATTGAATAAAAATATGACACAACTATGACGCGAGCGAAGCCGCGGGTACCTGCTAGTCTATTATATAAAACTAAGTGTCCTGACTGACTGACTGACTGACTGGCTCATCATCGCCCTGCCAAAACTATTTAAGTTAGAAACATGAAATTTTCGGGATATGTTCGCTGTATTTCGAAAGGGCGCACTAAGAAAGGATTTTTGGATATTCAGGTTCTAAAGGGGTGTTAAGGGGGTAGACCTGCATTTCATTGAAAAACAATATCACCCGATTGGTTTCATTGGGGAGTGTGATACTCGGCATATGAACTCATCATTAAAAATAAGATGACACATGTCTGAGGGTTTTTCGATGTGGTGTATATTATGGGGTAAAAGGGGTGAAAAGTGGGGGTTGAAGGATTCATAACGGACCGTGTATCTCTTAAACGACATAGGCGAGGTGTTTGAAACTCAGCGGAAAAAAATCAGCTTGAAAAATAAGTAAATAGGTGTTCAGCCGTTTTTTCATAAATCTAATTTAAGGGGCCCATGGAGAGGGGTGAAATTATGTGGGGAAAAAACAGGAAAGAAAGTGTCCTAACTGATTGACTCACTCACTCACTCATCAAACTCAGGGAAAAATATAGCTTAAAAATAAGTTAATAGGTGGTTGACAGTTTTTTTCATAAACCCAATTTAAGGGGTTCATGGGGAGGGGTGAAATTCTGAAAAAGGAAAATTGAAAGAAAAAGTCCTGACTCACCACCGCCCAGCCAAAATTATTGAAGTTAGAAACATGATATTTTAGGGATATGATCATTGTATGCCAAAACCGTCCACTAAGGGAGGATTTTCGAATATTCAGGTTCTAAAGGGGTCTTAAGGGGGTTAAACCTGCATTTCATTGAATACCAATAACTCCCGATTGGTTTCATTGGGGGATGTGATACTCGGCACATAAAGTCATCATTAAAAATAAGAAGACACGTGTCTGAGGGTTTTTCGATGTGGTGTATATTAGGAGGTGAAAGGGGTGAAAATTGGGGGTTGAAGGATTCCTAACGGAGCGCGTATCTCTTAAACGACATAGGCGAGAAGTTTGAAACTCAGCGGGAAAAAATCAGCTAAAAAAATACGGTAAGTAAATAGGTGTTCGACCGTTCTTTCATAAATTCAATTTAAGGGGCTAATGGGGTGGGGTAAAATTCTGGAGAAAAAAAGGAGAGAACGTGCCCTAACTGACTGACTAACTCACTCACTCTTCAATCTCAGGGGAAAAAGACAGCTTAAAAATAAGTACATAGGTGTTCGAGCGTTTCTTCATAAATCCAATTTAAGGGACCCATGGGGAGGGGTAAAATTCTGGTAAAAATAATTGAAAGATAATGACATAACTGACTCACTCACTCATCATCGCCCAGAAAAAAAATAAGAAGTTGGAGAGATGAAATTTTGGGAATATGTTCGCTGTATGTCGAAAACGTCAACTAGTCTAAGGAAGGATTTTTGTTTATTCGGGTTCTGAAGAGGTGTTAAGGGGGTAAACGTGCATTTCATTGAATAACGATATCTCATGAGTTGTTTCTTTGGAGATGTGATATTCGGCATATAAACTAATCATTAAAAATAAGCAGACATATGTCTAAGGGTTTATCGTTGTGGTGTATATTATGAGGTGAAAGGGGTGAAAATTGGGGGTTGAAGGATTCTTAACGGAGCGTGTATCACTTAAACGACATAGGCGATGAGTTTGAAACTCAGCGGAAAGAAATCAGCTTAAAATATAAGTAAATAGGTGTTCGACCGTTTTTTCATAAATCCATTTTAAGGGGCCCTAGGAGAGGGGTGATTTTCTGGGGGGGGGGGAACAGGAAAGAAAGTGTTCTAAATGATTAACTCACTTACTCATCAAACTCAGGTCGGAAGAACAGCTTAAAAATAAGTAAATAGGTGTTCGACCGGGTTTTTTAAATCCAATTTAAGGGGTTCATTAGAGGGGTGAAATTATTAAAAATAAATGAAGGAAAATGTCCTGACTTACTCACTCACTCATCATCGCCCAGCCAAAATTATTGAAGTTAGAAACATACAATTTTGGGGTTATGTTCGTTGTATGTCGAAAACGTCCACTAAGGAAGGATTTTAGGATATTCCGGTTCTAAAGGGGTGTTAAGGGGGTAGACCTGCATTTAATTGAATAATAATATCCCCCGATTGGTTTCCTTGGGGGATGCGATAATCGCCATATACTCTCATCATTAAGAATAAGATGACACCATGTCTGAGGAATTTTTGATGTAATGTATATTATGAGGTGTAATGTGTGAAAAGTGGGGGGTTGAAGGATTCCTAACGGATCAAGTATCTCTTAAAAGACAGAGGCATAAAGTATAAAACTTAGGGGGAAAATAAACTTGATAAATAAGCAAATACAGTAGGTGGTCGACCATAATTCATAAATCCAATTTTAGGGGCCCATGGGGAGGGGAGAAATTCTGGGGAAAGAAGTCCACTAAGGAAGGATTTTTGGATATACACTCATCATCCTCCAGCCAAACCTATTGCAGTTAGAAACATGAAATTT